>PVJH01000987.1:0-243250 GCA_004026705.1 Nesogale talazaci | reverse complement strand
TAGGGAAATAGAGAAAAGAACTGGGGAGTAAGAGGCATTTATAGAGGTTAAATACAGGCATGTACATAGGTGCATGTATTCATATGACAATGAGGAAATAGATCAATATGCATATACTTATAGCCTTGGAATTATGACAGAAGATGGACATTGGAACTCCATCAGGTACTTCCTCAGTGCAAGAACAGTTTGTTCTATTCAATTGGCATTCCATGATGTGCACCTCCCTGACATGATCACTGGAAACAAGTGTGTGCATAAGCAAATGTGGTGAAGAAAGCTGATGGTGCCTGGCTATCAAAACATGTAGCGTCTGGGGTCTTAAAGGCTTGAAAGCAAACAAGCAGCCATCCAGCTCAGAAGCAACAAAGCCCATATGGAAGAAGCATACCACCTTGTGGGACCAAGAGATGCCAAAAGAATCAATTATCAGATTTCAAGAACTAATAATCATAACATTATATGCTCACTTTCCTGATATGATCACTGATGACAAATATGTGCATAAGCAAATGTGATGAAGAAAGGTGATGGTGCCTGGCTATCAAAAAATGTGCTTCTAGGGTCTTAAAGACCCGAGGTCTTTAAGGTAACAAGCAGCCATCAAGCTAAGAAGCAAGCCCACTTGGAAGAAGCACAAAAACCTGTGTGACCACAAGGTGTCAAAGGGATCCGGTATCAAGCATCAAAGACCTAAAAATTATATCATTATAAATGAGGGGGAGTTCAGATTGGGGACCCAAACCCCATCAATAAGTGAATGTCACATCCTCTTACAGAAGGGTTGCAGCGAGGAGATAAGCCAGTCTAGGTACAGTGTAGTAGCAATGAAAAGTGCAACTTTCCTCTGGTTCCAACTATCATGATCCCAATTCTACCAGACAGATTCAGCTAGACCAGGGGATCTACACTGAAGTTGGAAACATGGGGAACTTAGGATAGATGATCCCTTGAGACTAGTGGGGGGAGTAGTGACACTGGGAGGGTGGAGGGATGGTGGAGTAGAAAGGGGGAATTAATTTCAGGGATCTACATATGACCTCCTCACTGGGGTGTGGACAGCAGTGGGGTGAGTGAGGTGACACATTGGACAGTGTATGACATGAAGAGGTAATAACAATTTGTAAATTATTAGGAGTTCATGGGGGAGGAAAAGGGGGGAAGGGAAATATGGGGAATTGGAGTTAAAAAAAGAACAAGAGGAAAGAAGGAAAGGAGCTTATGCTGAGGGGGCTCAAGTATAAAATGTTTGTAGATGAATGTGGCAACATATGTACAAGAGTGTTTAATATGAATGATGTATTAAATGTTATAAGAGCTGTAAGAGCCCCCAATAAAATCTATAGTTAATTAAAAAAGAGAGATAATATATTATTTTTCTGTTGGGTCTCCTAGCTATGAAACACAGGAAGAGTGGCTAGGTAATGATAATAATGGATAAAGGGGGATATAGAGAATAAGAGGCATGAGAGAAGATAAGCAAGGAAAGGGGACTCTCAGAGAACTTAATGAAGACAGGAGGGAAGAGGGAACACTAGAATGGATAGTGACTGCATAATTCATCTAAAGGCGATTTACCTATTTAGACTGCTCTAACATGGAGCTAATTGTATAATTCTTTGTGATATGATTGAACTATTGAACAATATGATGTGTAAGTTCCTTGCCAATAAAACTATTGGAAATAATAAATGAATGAATTTGACCAGAGGAAAAAAATAAATAAAGCTTTAATGAGTGACATTTTCCAAGAGGTAATGAAAGACAGGAACTTAAAAATTCAAACAGCACATATTTCAAAACATATTTAAACAACATATCTCAAAAAGGATTATATAGAAACCAAACTAGACACATTAGAATAAAAATATAAATCTTTAAAAAGAAGAAAAAAAGTAGCATCATGAAAGCATCTGCTGTTTATAAAAATACTCGTAGATTATATTTTCTCTTCTAAATGACAGACTGAGAACTGAGTCCTAAACAAGATGTCAAAGGACAGTGGAATGCACTTTGAGAAAAATCACTGATGGCCTAGAATTGCATTTCAAAGAGCTTTGGTGGCACTGTAGGACAACATTAAACAGTTAATCACAAGGTTGGCTGGTCAAAACCACCAACAGGTTGTCTGTTCCCATAAAGATTTATAATCTTGAAAATCCACTATACTGGTTGAGACTTACTGCCATGGAGTTCCTCTGAGCACTTATCTGGGGAACTGAACTGGAGTTTCCTGCCTCTGGATTGAGACTCGTAGGAGAGTGACGTGACCTTTGGGCATTTGTTAGCAACACTAAAAGAACGTTGTACTGTGCCCCCAGTGAACAACTATATCCTGAGCATTTCTCACCTTTGGTGTAGCCTGTCCACTTGCTTAATGAGCCCTTTAAGGCTGAGCCCCAGTGGCATAGTGGTTGAGTGTGGGACTGCAGCCCACAGGCTTTGCGGTTCAAATCCAGCAGCGGCTCTCCAGAAGCAAGGCTGAGTAGGAAACTACTAACAGTCAAAAAATTGGGAAATTTTGCCAAAAACAGGCCATAGCTCAAAAAGAAAGATTAACTGAATGAATGTCTTCCTTCAGTATTACTGGTTCTGGATCACATACTACATCTTGAAATGGTTAAATATTGATCAATTCTTCTTGGTATGGTGACTCCGTTTGTTTTTTGTTTTTTGATTTTGAGACTTCCTGCATATTCAATACTTTGTCCAGAGTCTCTTGATATTGCAACTCAAGATTAAGAACAATTAGGGAAATCTATTTAAGCATTTCTAGTTATTACATAGAACAACCCAGAGAACATATTAATTATCCTCCAATTCCATCTATATATAGAAAACTGATTTTAGCTTTATTTTAAGAATGTTATTTTGTTTTTGTTTTATTTTGGGGGGGAGGGTGCATCACTGCCTCTGGTGGTTGTGGGCACTACCCAGTTCTGCTCCTGAGAGCCACCGCTGGATATGAACCACCAAGCCCGCTGGCCGCAGTCTCGCACTCAACCACTTACACCACCAGGGCTCAGCCCCGACAATGTATTTTTTAATATTGCTTTCTTCTTGAAATTTTTTATACAAAATATGATGCCTTCTAACTATACACAGAATCTATCAGAGGCCAATATTAAATTTTTATAAGGTTAGCATACTTCTCCTTGGTGTATAAATTTAATTAAATCCAACATTAAAATAATAAGATATAGCTTGCAAGAATCACAAAATAAAATGAACTAATGATTACAAATGTTCATTCAAATAGACATATTGCTATATGGACAAAAAGAATGACCTTCATTTTTCCCTCTCAGTTTCTATCAAACTATTTGAAGAAAAAAATTATGTTTGGCTATTATCTAGCCAATGTTCAGTACTTTTAAATAAATAGGGAGTCCTATGACAGTGGAATGTGTTTCTAGTATTAATATTGCAGGATGTTGGTGGCACCAATTAGAATTTCTGAGCATTCTAGCATGTCTAGTAGTGTCCAATTCCTTCAAAAGTTGAAATGTGATAAAAAGATGCCATCTCTTCTGGCAAAAATTGGACATTAAAATAAGCAGACTCAATATTAATAACAATGTGAACAATTACTAATCACTTATATATGTAATAAAAGGAGTAATCCTTTACAGTCAATGAAAGTTTTCTTTTCACTTAATAAATATTTGGGTAGATGTTAGAGCACCAATGTGGTGGAAAGTATGTTATCCTAAAATGAATAGGTGTTTGGGTATCAGGTACACAATCCAGAGAGCACTGAGATAATGGTGCATAGTAAATGCACAACAAAAACAAATAGAAAACTCACGCTATCTATCTAAGCCTACAAAGTGATCACTACTATTTTTATTCCCCAGCCAGTTTCTTTTTAATTCCTTTAAATTTTTTGCTTTTAGAATAAAATATTATTTGAACTCAATAATTGAGATTCTTTTGCAAGCATGGTCTGTACCATAATGAGTTCTAAGTCATAAGTTGGTATTCAAATCATACTCCCTCTAATCTGTTAACTGAGTAGTCAGGCAAGATTTCCCATCAACAAAATGTGTATGAACATAATATTTTCTTGCGTCCTCAAGTTATTGATAGGGTAAAGTTACCAGTACATATTTTGCACTTAATAAATAATAGCAATTGATGGTTTTTCCTTAGAATCTCTAAGGTTCACTACTGAAAAATGTTTCTCAATCTTCTTTCTCAATTAGCATCTTATTGTGACTAAATTCAATTAAGGAACATGAGGAGCAGCCATCTGTTTTCTCTGACATTTCGGTTCTTTTATGACTTATCTATTATGGTAAAGGTATTTGAAAACCCAGAGGACAATTTCTCTATAATCATCACAATCCTTTTTCCAGTTAGTTTTCAATACACATCATTTGAACCCTTGAATAGGTTAAAATATACTCAAGGTGCCATTACAGATTGCAAGTGCTGGGACTATAGAAACCCACATGTAATGAGCCTTGAGTTTAAAAGAATACCAACAAATGAACTCTACCCAAAGTACTTGCAATAAAAAAGGAGAAGAAAAAATGTGAAAGGAAAGGAGAAATGATGGGTTGCAAGAAAGTGAGCCCAGAGAAACAGATTGTGTCATAAACCAGAAGGGAAAGCATTCTGGTCAGTGATGCTCCAAGCTGTTACTCCAAAACGATGACTGCTAATGCCATGGAATAAATGTTGTTGGTTTTAAATGAAGTCCTGCCATTTGCCATACTGTAATTGCACTTCTATTTGTCTATGGTAGTATGAGCACTATCCCCATTCACCAATTTAGGTATTTGAAATTTCCCCATATGCAAAATTCAAATATCTATTTTGCTCAGTTGCAAAATGGCAATCCAAATCATTCATTAGCAAAGTATAAATGTCAAAAATAGTTGGGACTGCATTTCTTTGGTAAAATCTAGTCCTCAGATCAAGATTTCCTAAACCAGGTAATGTACATGAAAGCCACAAATCCGAAAGTCTCATATATCATTCATTAGGATCTACAAAAATATGTCTGGTTTTATCCTTCTACTTCAAAAACAAATTTGCGCTCTCTCTTGCTCCTGGTTTCAGGAGAAGCATGATTAAACAATTTGCTTGTACCAATGAAGTATGAGTGAAGATGATGCCTGCTGCTTCCATATCAAAGGGCTTAAGAGCCAGCCCACGAGTCATCATCTTTTTTTCTCATGCACAGAGGCCAGCAACACTCCACTGTGCCTTAAAGCCAGACTAGCTATTTTAGTCCCAAACCAAAGTCAAACCCATTGGTGTCCATAAATTCTGACTCATAATGTCTCAGTAGAACAAAGCAGAATTGCCCCTGTAGGATGTTCTAGGCTGTATTCTTTATTGAAGCAGAATGCCACATCTTTTTCATGTGAAATGGCTTCAGGGTTCAAACCTTTTGATTAGCAGCTGAGTGATTTACCATTCGGCCATCAAAAACTCAAATTAAGCCCGGTCTTCAAGTTCATTTCGACTCCTAGTGACCCTCCATTGGGTTTCTAAGGCTGTACATTTTTACAGGATTCAATAGGCCCATCTTTCTCTCAGGGAACACTGGTGGATTCTGGCCACAAACCTTGCAATTAGCAGTCTAACCCTTGCCTAGTAATGCCACCAGAGGGCCTTAATTCCAGTGCTGTGGTGGTGGTTGTTAGGGACCCTTGAGCCAGTTCCAACTCTTGTCAACTCTAGGAAACACTTTAGCACAACGAAGAAAAACACTCTGGTCCTGCACCTGCTTCAGAATTGTTCCCGTGCTTGAGCCCATTGTTAAAGCCACCACGTCAATCCCTATCATCTAGGGTCTTCCTCTTTTCTCTGCCCCTTTACTTTACCAAGCACAATGTCCTCTAGCGACTGCTCTCTCCTGACAGCACGCCTAAAGTAAGACAAAGTCTCACCAGCCTTGCCTCAAGGGAGCAATCTGGTCTGACTGCTTTCCAGACAGATTTCTTTGGCCTTTTGGCCATACACAATACTTTCAATATCTCCACCAGCACCAAAATTCAAATGCATCAATTTTTATTCAGTCTTCCTTATCCAAGGTCCAACTTACACACGCACCTGAAGGGATTGAAAACACCATGAGTTGCGTCAGGCGCACGTTAGTCCTCAAAGCAACACCCTTGCCTCCCGGTCTTTTCTGAGTCGGGATGCTCCACGGAAAGCTGTTCACTTTGACTGATGCATTTGAAATACCGGTGACGCAGCTT
This sequence comes from Nesogale talazaci, assembly GCA_004026705.1. NCBI lineage: Eukaryota > Metazoa > Chordata > Mammalia > Afrosoricida > Tenrecidae > Nesogale > Nesogale talazaci. The sequence goes on along the minus strand of PVJH01000987.1, from coordinate 237,035 downwards.
GTCGGTCATACACAGGCCACCGGAGTCAGACAAACTGACAGACAGGAAGCAAACAATGAGAGTATGCTACAGAAACAAATAAACAGAAGTAGGTAAAGGGAGCGAGGTTGTTTTGTTGTATGTCCTTTTGTACTGTTGGACTTGTAAACAAGTATCTTTTAAATATGGGAAACACAAGTTAGTTATCTATCTACCTCACTAAAGTTGCCAATGATCCTTTATATGGTAAGCCCTTCTTTGTATATCATTAGTCTGCTTACAGTTTCCTTGAAACCATATAACTTCTTTTATGGAAAGTGAACAATGTCCTAATTTTCTTCCTATGCCTCTGGATTGTGGGAGCACATCTCCAGCTATTAGACCAGTAGTCTTCCATCCTGTCAATCCTGCATGCCCTTTGAAGTACACGGAGGTGCCTGGCAGGAGGTCAAATGACTCTATATTTTCAGGAAGAACAGACAAAGCAGTTCCCACAAGTCCATGATGTGGTTTTATGTTTTGACACCAGCCCACCAGGTCTGCCTGTCGTGCGTCATGTGGGTGAATGTTTTATCCCCGCTCTGACATTTCTCAACGTGATTTCATCAGCCTGCCTCTGGAGAGCCGAATGAAAGCTGCTCGACTAGAACTTGAGGCAATGACAGCAGCAAGCCTCAGGCAACTCCTGCTCTTCAAAGGTTAAAGGTCGGCATTAAATTCTGTAACACATTGCTGTTGAACGCTAACACTTCCACTGATAAATTCTCCGAAAAATATCCACTTTGATGTGGCCAAATCAAAGTATTTTTTTCACGACCAAGTTTCTTAAGACGTGCCCTTTCTTAGCAAGCACGGGTCAATCTCATAGAATATTTATGTAGACCCTTCCACAGGTTGTGAATCCGTTGGGTCCTTTGGTTCTGAGCAGTTACATGCTAGTCTTTAAAGGATTATTTTTTTTTCTGTGATATGACTGCTGACTGGTCGTGAGGATCCTCCTGTTTTCATGGAGAACAGTGTTGACTGGTCACGAGTTGGGTCTTGTTTGCACTTACATTGGCTCTTGCCATTTGTAAGCTGGAAAACAATATAGGTCTTTATAGGAGCCAGCTTCACAAGAGGACTTTGGCTTTAAATAGCCAGTCAGTAAAGTGTTCATTGGTAATCATTTTCTCAACTTGTCGTATTTGGTATTTGATCAATTAATTGGTCAGGTAAAGGGTGCATGATCACACACACACACACACACACACACACACACACACCACTGGTGTAATTCAGTGAGGACTGTTTTTCAACATAAGTCACGAAGAAGTAATAGAGTCCCTCACATGCACACTATGGGGCTCACACTGGTGACTGTTCTGTGGTGGGCCTAGATGAATTGTATCCATCAGGAAAACACTCCTAGAAATCGCTCCCTCGATCACCCTCTGTATTCTTGGAGATGGACTTGGACAAAAAGAATAGAAAGTGACATTTGCCTTAAAGCATGATGAAACACATACAGACCTGTAGGAGAGGCTCTTGACTGAGAGGGTGGGGACCAGATAGAAAGAGGGATGACTGCAAGGGGTTTCAGAAAAAAACAGTTGTATCCATAACATTTTATAACTTGTAAGATTCCCTAATAAACCCCGTCATTGTGAGTATTTGAATTCTGGGTTAAAGTCCATTGTTTACTTTTGTAGTATACACATTATGAAACCCTGCAGGAGAGTAGAGTGCCAGGAGAGGGAGAGTGGGGTCAAAACAGGATCAAGAAGGACAGAGTGTGGAGACACCTCAGACGTCAGTCTGTGGCAAAGGGCTTTGGAATGGTGTGGGGTTGGATTTTTCTGTGTCTAAAACTTAAATGGATTTTGTAAGGCAGTTATCTTAGACAAAGGCCAGAATATATTTCTTGAGGCAAGGTGTTTTGTTTGGGCAGTCATATACTTTTATGAGCTCTTTCCTGGGTCCTCTTTGCAATGTGTGAGTAGGGGTGGGAGGGAAGGGGGTTGGAGAAGACATGTGCACCATTGGGCCAAGACAGAGTCTGAGCATTCAAAATTAGTCTGTTGCAGGGCATCTGGGCATACTTGGCACAAACTGGGCATGCAGACATCGCCTTCATTCTTAGTTCAAATCTCTTCACAATACTGGGTGTATCTTGACTACATTATATTGTATACAATAGAGCACTGAAATTTTGAAGAAATGTGAATGTCTAGACTCAGCTAAGCCTTTATGTGCATGGTCTCCCGTTCAGACTAGAACAACTTTGTGCTGGCCTCCTTCACTCTTGCCTTGAAATAGGAGAGAAATGTTGCCTTACTCCTACTTAACACAACACCCTCAACACAACAGGCACCTGACAAGTATTTCCTCTTGACTGTGATCAAGAAAATGTTCTCTTACACTAAACTTACATAATTACTTCATATGTTTACGGCAATGGTTTTTTTTAAGGAATAATTGCTGAAGCTGTTCGTGTACTATCAAATACTGAATAGCATTTAGCATTGGTTTAGAGAGGTTTAGCATCATGACTTCATGCCCCATCCCAGTGAGCTAGTGCTTCATTTTTACCTTGGTTCATGACATAGTGTCTGCGATCATATAAGCTAACACACAACATTTGCCTGGAGTAACTGAGAAAGAAGGAGATTCGTGAACAGGAGGATATAGAATGTGTGACTAATTGCATCCATGAACAGCGGCCTACTTTACTGTGGGACCAGAAGTCGTGGATGGTGCCTGGCTACTTTGACTGAATAGTTTGATCTAAGATAACACAGAAGAATCTAGATAAAAAGGAGAGATTCACAGATCAGAGTTTCAAGTGTGCCAATTTTTCTGAGCCTCCATGGAGGCTGGAATTAATTGCTGTAAGTTAATCTTGTAACTTTAAACCAAGAGTATCCACCGAAGTCTTCTTAAAACCAAATAATAATTATCTTCCCACAAAGAATGTATTCCCGAGCTGAACCCCAGTGGCGTAAGTGGTGAGTGCTGAACTGTGGCCAGCAGGCTTGGAGGTTCAAATCCAGCGGTGGCTCTCAGGAGCTGCGCTGGGTAGCTCCCACGACCACAGAGAGCAGTGATGCCCCCCCACAAAAAAAAAAGAATGTATTCCCTACACACTGCTCTTTTAAGACATATTTATATGGAATGAAATTGACAACTCTCAAAAGCATATATAGGAAACTTGGGGTACAGACGAGAGAAAGAAGAGGGTTTCTACTCCTATGAAGGGTTCCAGTCTTGGATGTCCACCCAGAAAGGAATTGATGGCCCTGATTTTGGTTTGGGTGAGAGTGACTGCAGATTTAGAAGAGCAAATTAACATAGGAGAACAAACATAAATGGTTGAGTGGGGGTGTGTTTTGCTGTGCATAGTCTCAACAATAAATAATTTTTAAAAGATAATTATTTCTATATTCATCTCAGTCACTTGTCTGTGTATAATATTGCTTACATTGTAAAGTTTTAAGAAAAAGCATTTAGTATGTGTGTTAGGCTGGGTTGATTAGAGAAATAAATTCAGATGTATATGTATATATCTGAAAAAGCTTAAAATCAGAGTAATGGAATATCCAGGACATACCATAGCCCAGTCCAGATCAAGTCCATAAGTCTGATACTAGTTCACAGAACTTTCCTCAGACTCACACAGCACAAGCAATGATGCAGAATTCAGGAAGAGCACAGGCCGGTGAGTGGAAAGTCTTGTGGATCCAGTGGTGGTGAAAGGGTCACAGGACTGGTGACGGTTTCTGTGCGTCCACAGAAGCTCTGTGAGTGACCCAAAAGCAGGAAGGTGAAGAAGGCAGAGAGAGAGACAAAGACAGAAAGGGGCCAGTGTGGAAGAGCCATTTATCTTGGTGGCATCTCCAAATGAGGTCATCAAGCTATGAACCTGATTGGCAGGCTAAATTCCCCCCCCCCCGTTCACTTTTATATCTTCAAGTTGTCACAAAATTATGTAACTGCAACAGTCAAAATCATTGCAAAACAGAGTGATGACAAGCACCAACTTTGCTGACTGGGGGAACATGTTTATATTTGCATGTAGGTGAACAATAACACACATCAGTTCTGCCTTTGTGTATTTGAAGAAGCAGGAAATGTATGTAAATTATGGTTTGATCTGCTTAAAGAAATGCTTTTCTATAGGTAAAAAATAACATTATAGTCTTTACCCAATTCAATTTTACATGAAATAGGAAGAAAATTTCATACCAAATGAGCAGAGTGCTTCTTCATTTCAGTTAATGCAATTCTTGATAACAACAAAAATGTGTTTTATTTCAAGATAGTAATTTGGTGTTTTTCTGATAGCTTGCCAACGTGATACAACAGGTGGGCATGCTGGCTGTGCAGTAACACATTATTTTTGTATTATATACAGCAAGAAGACAGAACTTTTGCAGGCAAACAGTTGTATCTGTGTCTGTGTCTCATAAAACTATTTAATCTGGGCTTTTTGAAAATATAATCTAAATGCAATTTTATATTTACTGGGTAAAATATGAGATACACACATGCAAGATGAGAGACAACACAATCGAATGCAAATGAGTTTGTGCTTAAGCCAACATAAGTTTAGTTCTCAATTTTGCACTACACTCTTGTGATCACTCAGTAGAATTATTTCACCTTTCTCATGCTGGATTGGCTACTGTGTTAGTCTGGGTAAACTAGAAAAACAAATACATAGACATGCATATGGATATAAGGAAAAGATTTATAGACAAGAGGAATGGGACATTGAGAAAACATACCAGCCCAGTCCTGTTCAAAGTCATAAGTTCGATATTAACCCATATATGTCCAATATCAGTCTATAAAGTCTCCTTCTGACTCACGAAGTCACAGGCCAGTGGGTGCAGAGTCCCGGTGCCAACAGGGGTCTCCCCATGGCTCCTCGCTTTCAGGGCTCAGGGTCCATCAAAACTGCATTCCGTGATGGCAGAAGCAACTCATCGCTGGCAGGGGTCCCCATAATGCCTCTCCAGCTTCAGAGGTCTGGCTCCATCAGGGCAAAGTCATGTGGCTTTTCCTCCAGTTCCTCAGACCCTGTCGTCTTGTCTGTGATTCATCGTTTCTGAGACTAACTCCCAACAACTGGGGAAGATAGCTTCTCATCTTCACGACGGAAATATCATGAGGTTTCCCAGAAGTCTCAGGAGAAAGCCATGCCCACACAGAGGCCTCATTGGCTACTCAATGGCTATCTCCAAATTAACAGGCTAGACTCCACCCCTATATCTCAATCATGAAATTAACATGAGCACATGACTGCCACAGCTACTTAATAAAGTGAAGTAAGCATTGTGCTTAAAGCTATAAGTATAATCCACAAGGACAGGATTAATGATATGCAATGAGTGTCTAAGGTTTTCAATAATTCTCAGGATAACATCCACCAGGGATACAGGCAATAGAATTAATATTGTCACTGCAGCAAAGTTAGAATATGGTTCCAGTTCTAAATAGCATTCTTTTAAGTGTTTGGTTGCTCATCAAAAAGCTGGATGTTCAGGGCTGAGCCCCGGTGGCGTAGGTGGTTGAGTGCGGCACTGCAGCCTGCAGACTTGGCAATTCGAACGCAGCGGCGGCTCTCAGGAGCGGCACTGGGTAGCGTCCATGACCACCAGAGGCAGTGATGCCAAAAAAAAAAAAAAGGTTGGATGTTCAAACCCATAAGCAGAAAGATGAACACTGTCTTCTCCCATAAAAATTTATAAGAGCCCCAAAGAATAATTATAAAATTACCCTCTGCTCTTTATAGTCACTGTGAGTCATAATGAACGCAACAGCAGTGGGTTATGTAACTGAGTGTTTTGATGTTACAAACCAAAAAGGAGTACCCAGCATCTTCAAGTAAATAATTTTTACAGATAACTCCTCCAACGATGAGCCCACAATGTTAAGCAATATGTAACTATTGTCAGACGAACTTGGACCTCTCATAAAATTATATAGGACTAAATGTCTGGTGAAGTTACACAGAATCGATGTCAATTTCCATTTTCTGATATTATATGAAAACTTTGCAAGATGTTTATTGAAAATCAGTCCAGACCTGGCCATGCTCGTGGTGGTTAGTTTGCATGAGGTCCTTGTTAGGCCTGCTCTGTTAATACATTCACTGAGGGCTTCCTACATGTATGCTAGCCACCAACTTTACCACCACAATGCTATCTAACGATTGGTCTTTCCTGCTGATGTCTTCTAAGAGGCTTGTGAGACAAACTCTTACCATTCTCAAGTCAAAGTAGCACTCTGACTATATGTCTTTTAAGACTGATTTGCGGGCTGAGCCCCGGTGGCGTAGTGGTTGTGCGCGGGGCTGCGGCCCACTGGGACGGAGGTTTAATTCCAGCAGTGGGGCTGGGCCTCCTACTCCCACCACAGGAGAGCAGTGATGCCCACAAAAAAAAAAAAAAAAAAGACTGATTTGCTCATTCTTCTGGAAGTCTACAGCATATCCAATACTCTCCTGCACCACCAGTTCCAAAGCATCATTCTTCTCTGTCTGCTCAGCTTTTAATTCATCATGTCTTCTAGTCAATGTATATTCAAGAGCCAGTTTCAGAAGCTCTTCTGACAAGAACTTTGATCTTTGTTTTCTGTTTTTCTAATGCACTTTTGCTCCTTCATGTATCATTTTCTTGATGTAATTCCATAATCTATCTGGCCTTAAATCATTAGTGTCCCGTATATCAAATCTGTTTTTGAGATGGTATCTAAATCTAGATGGGATATACTCAAGGTCATATATGGGGTCTCCAGGATATGTTTTCATTTTCTTCAGCTTTAACTTGCACATGAGCAATTGTTGGTCTGTCCCACTCCTGGCCTTATTTTGGTCGATGCCATTGAGCTTTCCATTATTTCATCTCAATTTGAGACCTGTGCATTCTGTTAAGGTCCATATATATAGTCCCCATTTACATTCCTGAAAAGGTTGTATTTGCAGTGAAAAAGTTGTTGGTCTGCAGAATTCTATAATAATATCTCCTGCTTTGTTTCTATCACCAAGGCCAGATTTTTTTTGTTTCCAAATTTAATATTCTAATTATAAGTAACAATGCATCTTGAATGCATGTTTGATCAATGTCAATGTCAAGAACTTTATGGGACTCATTGATTCGTCAGCATTGGTTTTAATGGTCTGGTCAAAGAATAAACTAGAATAATATGCACAATAGCAGATCTTCTTTGTAGGCTTATAGATATTATCATATCACAGACAGTATTGTACTTCAAGATATATCTTTTTTCCCGCCCCTCTCCACTTCAAGATATATCTTAAAATGTTCTTCATCATAACATGGAATATGGCACTGTTCCTTTTAGAGTTGTCATTCCCGTCATAGTAAATTGCATGATTGTCCTATTCAAAATGAACAATGACAATCCATTTCAGCTCACTAGTGTCTAGCATATTGATCTTCGTGTTCCTTTAATCTTTGACAATTTCCCATTTTCCTAAACTTATATTTCATAAAGTCTACATTTTGATTATTAATGGATATTTTCACCCATCTCTTCTCCTTTTGAGTCATTCCCCATCAACAACTGGAGATCTTCAAAGCTTTGTTGCATCCATATAATCAAAGTTGATTTTACTTTGAGGACAATACTCTTCATAAGCTATATTTTGAGTACCTTCCCTACTTGAAAAACTCTTCCTAGCACTATATGACACAATGTTTCACTACCATTCACAAGGTTTTCAGTAGCTAAAAGCTCTACTGAAACTTGTCCACCAGCTGGTATTTCAAATGCAGGTGGTAGAACTTCCAACATCACAGCAAGTGATAAGCCACTGTGGAACTCATGCTGAATCCAAGGCTGTCATCTCTACAGAAGTAGATGGTGGCTATCTCTTTCTTCTCTGAAGAAGTTTGTAGGTTCTAACTCCTAATTTCTTGGTTAGCAGGTAAGTCCTTAGACACTGTATTACCAGAATTAATGATAGTTCCAAATTAGCATTGGTTAAAAGAGTAACTTTAGGCTGAGCCCCGGTGGCGTAAGTGGCTGAGTTGCGGTACTGCGGCCCGCGGGCTTGGCAGTTCAAATCCAGGAGCGGCTCTCAGGAGCAGCACTGGGTAACTCCCACAACCACCAGAGGGTAGTGATGTCCCCCCCCCCAAAAAAAAAGAGGAACTTTACATGATTTCAAAGGTTAAGGCAAGCAAAAGTCATAATGCTGAAAAGTCATCAAAGTCAACTGAGAGTGAAGGTCAAGCTCAAAGATGTCCAGCAGGTCCTCTCTCTCTCTCCTTATACTTTATTTTCTCTACTCCATATCAAGTTCATCTTAATAATTGCTCATCTTCTAGAAAAACCACCCATTGTTTGGCTTTGGCTAAAAGAAATGGTGGTTCTTCTCAGCTTGGCAACGATGTTAGGGGGATCTACGACCAGCCAAACTGGCTCCCTGAATTCAAAGACATGATGATATTCAATAGTAGTTATGGCCAAGTTATGCCACACAGTTGCAAGAAATAGGACACTATTGAAACAAAGCAAAGAACTCCATGAGTTCCCAAAATTGCTCCATGGTTATTTCATCAACCTGGAAAACACCATTGGAAGAGACATAGTGGCAGAATCCTCACATTGACCTCTAGACTGTGACACAACAGTTTTCAGGGTCAAACTCCAAAAACTCAAATTCACTGCCATTATGTCATTTTCAACTAGGTTAGGAATTGTCAAATTGAAGTCCCTGAGATTCCCAGCACTGGCAAAGAGTGAGTCAAAAGCAATATCACTTTTCTAAAGAGACCATCAAGGTCTGTGTATCCCCAGGGGCTTACATGACACAGAGATAATGATTTTTACCAGTTCCCCCGTTCAGCTCACCTATTTGGTCTGTGGAGAAGGCAGATGGATTATCATGGAGAGTGATAGTTTATTATCATGAACTTAATTAGGTAGCAAGTCTAACTGCAGCTGTTGCTCCAAATGTCATTACTAGAACAAATCAGCACAACCCTTTTTTATTTTTTTAACACTGAGATGACTGATCTCACAAATCGTTTTTAATCTGTACTAAGGATCATCAAAAACAGGAGTATGCTTTGTATCCTTCCTGGAGGCACTGTTCGTTTTCTAGTTCTCTTCTGTGGCCGTGTCTACAGGCAATGCATATGCTTCTCCACATCACAAAACCATGTAAGTTTCACATATAAATGACATCATGTTCATTGTACCTGATGAACAGATAAAAGCAAACACTCCACAGATACCTTTGAGACATTTTCACATCGTTTTGTTGAGAAACAAACCCCACAAACATTTGGGAACAGGTCGCACCAGTGAAATTACTGCATCCGGAAACTGCTCCTTCTGGAAAAGAAGGTAGTGTCTGCTATACTTCTGGTCTGAGATGGAAATCTATATTGTCTTTGCATCATAATTCAATCTGTTTTATTTTATCTTTTACGCTGAGGTGCGGGTTTTCAGTTTCGATCATTCTAAATCTTTGAAAGGGCAAGTGGCTTCATTTTTCCCCAGCAGAGTGACTCGTGGATTGGAGAGCTCTGTTGGTGCAGTGAGTCATCAGCTACATCAACAGAGCCCTCCAACCCATTGTTTACATAACCCCAAAGCCTACTCATTACTAGTCGATCGCCAAGCAAAAGATGACCCTGCCACATCAGCAGCCTGCCATGTTACCTGTCTTGCCACTTGTATCATATGAGCCAACAGACCCAATGAGGTTTGATATATTTAGAGCACTTGGGATGCTCAATGAAACAATTAGAGGGCTTCTACAATGAAATTATAATACCACACCCTTGGAACGTTGTAGAAATGTTTTACATCCTCTGCAGATAATTATTTCTTTTTTGTTTTGTTGTTGTTGTTTGGTTTTGTTTTTTGTTTGTTTGTTTGGGGGGGTGAGCATCACTGCCCTCTGGTGGTCGTGGGAGCTACCCAGCCTTGCTGCTGCTGGATTTGAACCGCCAAGCCAGTGGGCTGCAGTCTCACACTCAGCCACTACACCACCTAGGCTCAGTCAATTATTTCTTTTTTAAGAAAATTTCTGCTTTGTTCCTATGGGATATTCGTAGTAATTTAATGCAATACTGACCACTGAATAGCCATGCAACCGTAGATAGTCACATGAAGAAGTGTTATCTCACCCACCAAGCCACATAGAGCAGTACCCCAGCATCAAGTGAAATACATACAAACTCAACAGGTCTTGAAATTGCTATAAAGTAGTGTGAACAATTGGTTCAAATTCTGATGACTCCTACTCTTGCTGCACCGCTTCTTTCTCTCTCAGGGGTTGCTGACTATAAAAAGTGACCTAAAACAAACAGGTTAGCGCCGCTTCTTAGATAGTTCTGGCTGTCGTACGACATACCCATTCAGGTGAAATTGTCGAAGAGGGTGGTTAAAAATACCCCACCCAGGCCCCTGCCCCCAGTGGGCAGAACTCCAAGATGTGTACCTAATAATTCATTTTTCCTCAAATGAAAAGGTTGGTAGAGGTCAATAGCTATAATTGTTCATGAGCAATGCGTAACAGATTGGCTAACTGGTGACCTGCAAAAAAAAGATTGGAAAACCATTGACCAAAAGTCTAAAGAAGAAGTATATAGAAAAACCTCTCCAACTGGCAGAAAGCATCATTTTTTTGTCCCATATAAATAAATATTCACCAATGAGCAAGCTCAGAAGAGGAGGATCAGAATAATCATAGGGATAAAGCAATTCATTCCTTTCTATGCTACCCCCATAATTTTCCAATTGGCTCAGGAAGAAAATGAGAATAAAAACCGAGATGGAGCTTATGCCCAGGCACAGCAACAGAGGCTCTCACTCATCAAAGTCCATCTGAGCCACACTGCTGAGTATGCAAGATGCCAAGAACAAAGATCAACACTGAGCTTCTTGAAATGGCACCATTTCCCAGGAGAAACAGCCAGCCACCTGGTAGCAGGTTGATTGCATTGACTGAGTTCCACCATGGAAGGAGGTGTTCTTTGTTTTAGCTGGGAACAAAGCACCGATGTTGAATATGGCTTTGCCTTTCTGACTTTACATGCTTCTGATAAAGCCACCATCTGTGGGCTTAGAGAATGTCTTTTGCACTGTCATTGTAGTATATAAAGCCTCAAATCTGATAAGGAAATTCATTTACTGACAAGCGAAGTATACAGCATTAGGTCCATGGTCATGGAATTCACTTGTCTTAGCATGTTTCCATTATCCTGAAGCAGCTGGCCTAATAAAATTGTAGAATGGTCTTTGGAAGACACAGTTATGGGACCAGGTGGTAACAGCACTTTATGAGGTAGGAATAGCACACCCTGGGAAATGGGATATGAGCTAAATGGGCGTAAATGCATCAAGGTGCTTTTACTGTACCCAGGGTTCACAAATTTGGGATTAAGGAATATACATGAAATAGTTCTGCTCATAGTAGTCATAGGGTCCTCTAGCAATGCATACTTTTGTTTCCTTGTCCTTCTGACTTTTTTTATTTAGAGGATTTATTTCCCTCAAGAAGAATACTTCCACCAGGAAATACAAAACTGTAGTGTTATCTGAGATTATCACTGGTTATGTTGAACAACTCAAGTTACAGAAACTAGAGAAAATATGAGGTTTGATGTTTGGCTTAATATGCTTAATCTGACAACTATTCAATAGAGGCAACGATGAGTATTTCCACAATGCAAGAAATTCTCTAGAATGTCATTTAGCCTTTCCACTTTGTGTTGAATGTTAGTGGAAAACAAATATGAAAAAGAATAGAAGGATTCAGATTTACTATTTCAAAACTTACTATAAACCAGGAGTCATCAAGAAAGTGTAGTAGTCTCACTAGCAAATATCAATGGATTATAGGGTACAAAAATTAACCTACATGCTTGTGGTCTATCACTCATTTGACTTAGGGCACTAAGACCACACAAGAGGAAAAAATAGTCTTTTCAGCAAATGATGCTAATTCTTAAGATAAAAGAATAAAATTGGAACTTTACTTCATATCACACACCACACAAAAATTCATAATTAATCAAAAACCTAACCATATGAGTTTTGACTATAAACCCCCTTAGGAAAAGAATAGGTGAATCTACAGAAACTTTAATTTGGCAAAGGATTCTTAGATGTGATACCCAAACCATAACCAACAACCAAAATCAAAAACATTTCTGTTTGCAAGGACATCAAGAAAGAAAATTCAATCACAGAATAAGAAAATATTTGTGAATCTTATATCTGATGTGACCAGCATCCAAAATATAACAATGAATTCTTATAACATAGTTATAAAAAATAGCTCAGTCATCTATAACTGGGCAAAACCTAGATCTGCAAATAGACAATAAATATATGAAATATGCATAACATCGTAAGTTACTAAACATAAATCAAAACCACAAAAAGCTACCACTTCATACCCTTCAGAGTGGTTAAAATTAAAGAAATCAGATATTAACAAAAGTTGGCAAGGACATGGAGTAATCATAACCCCCAGATGCAGCTGGGGTCATGCAAAATGAATTCAACCATTTGGGGGAAAGCAGTGTGGCAGTGTCTCAAACCCTGAACAACATACTCTCTATTTAACAGAGTTACTCACCTGGGTCAGGACAACAGTTAGACTGGAAACTATTTCTCTCTCCTCTCCCCTCCCCTCTCCCCTCTCCTCTCTCTCCTCCCCTCTTTTCTCTCTCTCTCTCTCTCTCTCTCTCTCTCTCTCTCTCTCTCTCTCTCTCTTTCTCTCTCTCTCTCCTTTTGGTGTCTATCTATATAAGATAGACATGATAAGCAATCCCAAAGAAACAGAATGGACCGACAGGGGTGGGGAATGGGAGAGGAGGAGTCAGGGGGAAGGGAGCATTAAGCCAATAAAGACAGGGAAGGGTAATAGCAAAGGATCTAAAATTGACAGTGAGGAGGGTGCAGCATGCCTGGTCATGTTCGATCAATTGAAATGTAGTTCCAAGAGGAACTAAGGAGAGGTGAACAATGGGTAAATGTGATAGGGCAGGAGGAAAGAAAAAAGAGAATAGAATAAGAAAGTAAAAATTATATATAGGTATAAAATAGATATGTATATGTGTAAATACAAATATAGATAGCTGTATTTGTGTGTGTAAGGAGGTTGATGGACTTTATTCATCTACTTAAATCTTACCTCAGTACATGAACAGTTAGTTTGCTTTAATAATGTGGCAATGTATGACACTCACCTTCCAGACACAATCACTAAAGACAAAATGAGCACAATTGCAAAAGACACAACGAGTGCATACGCAAATGTGGTGAAGATGATTGATGATGCCCAGCTATTAAAAGATATAGGATTTGGGGTCCTAAGACTTGAAGTTAAACAAGCAACCAGCTAGTAGGGAAGCAACAAACCCCACATGGAAGAAGCACACCAGCCTGTTTGATCGTGAGGTATAGAATAGTTATCTGAAGTTCAAAAGCAAGCAACCAAATTGTCATGAAGGAGCATAGACAAGGTGGAAACCCAAAATCCACCTGTAAGGTAATTAGACAGTCTCTTACAGAAGGGCCATTGAAAGGGATAATATACCCAGGATGCAGTATATAACTGATGAGACAGATAACCATACTTTAGCTCTTTGATATATCCTCCCCTTACTATTATAGTCTGCTTTACCTCATTAACCTTCTTAGACCTGTATATCTTCATTTGTATAATTAAAGTCATTTGATGCATGAAATCCAAGATAGATAAACCCTTAAGAAACAGTAAAGGGAGTAATGATTCCCTGAGGGTACAGGAAAAGATGGGGGGGGGGGGAATGATAGCAATGATTACTGTATAAACCCACTTGAGAGGAATGAATAGCAGAATTGCAGATGAATGGATGCATTGGATGGTGTAATGTGATAAAAAATATTAATGACAACAATGATGTGTGATGTAATAAGGGTTCCTAAGGGGGAGGGTGGGGGAGGGAAGGAATAAAGCAGGGCTGATATTGAAGAGTTCAAGGAGAAAGTTTTTTGAAACTTATGGTGAAAGCCATTGTATAATTATGCTTGATCAAATTGAATTATGGATTGTTATATCTGTAAGAGCTCCCAAAAAATGATTTTTTAAGTGACTGGTGGGTTTGAAACACTGATTTTTGGTAAGCAGCCCAATGCTTAACCCATTGCACCACCAGAGCTCATGGAAGTCCTTATGAGTGTGTAATCCTTACTTTGAAATAAGCACGTGTGCAATACTTACCCATTCATTTTACCCTACCTACCCCCCTATTCTTTAATATACTTAAGGGTTAAAGTTACAGGGTAGTCCAATAAAGACTTGATGCAGTTAAAAGAGGACTGAACATCACCCAAAGAAGGATACTAAAAAATAAATTGAACGGAGAGATCACTTCAAAGACAAGTACCTTCGTTTCAAGTTCACCGGTACGAGTCTCCAGGAGGTTCTAAAATCTGCAGAATCCTCATGTCCCATGAGAAGTTGCAGAGAAAAAGCAATTCATCATTTGACCACAACTCCTCAACTCTAGCTCATTTTCCAAAAAAGAGATTCATGGACCCTCTGAAATGGTATGGAAAACTATAGTCACTGTAATATGAACTACCTGCCAGGATCGGGCAGTGGCTCAGCCTCCGAATCTCAGCTGATTTTATCGTAAACAAATATTGTGTGCAACCACTTTTTAGAGGATCTTTTTCCTCACATTCACACTACCATAATGAACACATATGCTGCGAGACAGATTTACATCTCATAACAGCACCACATAATTTACAGTGATTTAATATGCTGTTTGTTGGTAAAATATGCTTTAGAAATATATTCTAATTGGCTTATGGAAGGTTCACCATGATGATAGAACTTGTAGCGCTATGGAGAGTGAGAAAAATATAACAAAAATCTTTAGTGAATTATGCTGTCCACGTTTTTAAACCATTTCTGCTTCATGAATTCTCCTATGTCCATCTGGATTTCCTGTGATCCTAACAACAATTATTCAACCGCTGTCCTTTTTTAAAATAATGACATATTTAGAAAATCATTAAATTGTCTTGTAAGCAGTTTTCTTGTAAACTTAAAGGAAAAGGGAGGTGGTGGGAATTTCTAGCACTCGACAGAGAGGAAAAGTATCTTTAAAAACTCAAGAAAATATTTAATGATAAGCTCTTCATTGGAAGTCTTCTCATTCTCCTCAGTACATTAGGCATTATCTTTCAAATTGGAATCAATATGTATATGAACATATACTTCAATATTCTGATGGAAATTACGCTCATCTTTCAGGAGTGCCCTGTTCATCTCATGAGTACAAGGAAGCAGATAGACACACACTGAAAAATTAAAATGATCCTCCACAATAGCTGTTCACTGTACAATACGAGATTTTCTATGTAACATGATCAAAGGATCTTTTCAGTAGCTGATGAGCTTCTTTAAGAACCGTTCATAATAGCTATGCTATAACTGAATTGCAATTGGTGATAGTGGCCAGGAGATGGCGCACCCTCATTTTCAAAGATTTCTTTCTTAGGCAGGTGTGTAAATCCATGTTCATTTTAGAAAGAAATGACAATTATTATCTAATGGCAATTACTGTCACAAATTATAGATAAAAATAAAAGCCAAACATCCAAAAATTAAAATCTTTCACATTACCCAAAAGGTTTGCTGACAATTGAGCATTGATATTCAAATAAAATATCCTTCAGAGGTTTTGAATTGCTTTATTTTCTTTGGGGATCAAGAAACAGAAAAGAAAACATTTAAAAATAAGAATTAGAATTATCTGAATTATCCCAGCTTTTTCTTCCGGCTCACTTTTTTGCTTTACACTTGCAGAATTATTTTAAAACTATATACTCCACTTATAATAAAATAAAAACAAGTATATTTTTAAAATAGGAATTTTACAACTGATATTTTAGAGAGTATCTTTTTAGGATAAAGTAAAAAGGATCTCTTGATATAGCTTTATTCAAGGCACGTGTCATGTTCCAAAGTTTCTTCCACTTAATAATTGCTGATGACAATGGTTCAGATTTAAAGTCTGTTCTAATGCTTATGAAATATAGTATATTAAGGGTCAATAATCCATCTGCATATATTCTACACTACACTTGTAGACAGTGTGTGTGTGTTGCCATATATAGCTACATGTACTCCAGAGAAGGAGACTGGGCAGATATATTAATGGCTATCCTGATGGAGTCTGGAATACAGTCCACCACAAGAGTCTTTGCTGGGCAGGTAGGAAGCATCCCTCATCATTCCTGAGAAGGAATAATCCAGAGCCGGCCGGAAAGGTAATGCAGGTACCAGGCCAGATGTTAAGTAGGGTGACATCCAACCAGGTATTCCTCTTCCTGGAGAGGAAAATGCCAGCCTCAATGGGCTGATACCTAGTCTAGGATTTATGCCGTAGAGACCTGGATCACCTCCATAGGAAGGAGAGGGGGTCTGAATAGGAGAGAAAGCTGACTTATTCCCTAGAGTCCCAAAACCAAGGCCAGCTAGACTAAAGTTAGACGCTCTCTGAACGGTTGTCGGTTCAGATCTTCCTGAGCTTGTTAGTTCCCTGGTATCTGACTTGTGTTCTTTCCCGTTTAGGACCTGTTCAATGGCTTGGACCACATCCCCTTTGCAGAACTGTAGAATGCCTTCTAACCAGCTGCGCCGGTAAGTGGGGAAAATCTTGGTAAGGATATCAAGAGGGTCTCTTGGTCGTGAGGATACTGGTGGAAGGCGAGATCTGGCAGCTGTGAAGTCTTTGGCCCACTCACTCTCGTTTCCTGATTCCAGGTCAGAGGGTGACAAGGACCTGGGGCTCTCTTCACCGCCGGACTGCTCCCCAGGGAGAGGAGAGGCGTTGCCCTCTTTGCTTGAGTGTTCAGAAATAGATGGTTTGCTGCTTGGGTTTCCCACAGTTCCATCAGACGTGGGAGACGAGTCCAGAGAAAAGTGATGGGCCTTGGAAATAGGTTCTTCTTCTCCGCTATAGGTCGAGCCACGTTTGTTTATTTTTTGTTCTGGAGAAGAGAAGGGAAAAAAGGTTTCATCAAATATGAAGGAAAGAAGGGTCCAGAAATAGTACTGCCTACTAAAAAAAAAGTCAGAATAATAATGCATTCACTCGCAATAATCACTATTTATGCCAAGAAATTAAAATGAATAACGCCAAAGACTCCTTTTGAAATGGAGGTACTGGGAAAATGGAAATATGTCATTTTTTTATCAATTCAGCATTACAAAGGTATAGAAGATATAGACAAAGGCAATGAGTCTATAGGAATCACAAGAGTCCATGGTTACCCCAACCAATTAACCCAACAACACAAGGCCATACTAGTTGTCCATACTGGCAACTTGAGATTTTCCTAAAAATTATACCCACAATTTGCTGTGGTTAGAATTGAATGGATTTTCAACTCACAGTGACCCCATGTGATTAGGCAGAACTTCCCTAAGCTGAAATCTTTATGGGTACAGATTACACAATGTAAAAAGAACTAAATAAAATTATTGTATGTAAATAAGAAATCAAAAGAAATAATCACTACTGCTTGAAAATGAGTATCATATTTAATCATTAGTGTTCAATTTAAGCAATTAATTTAAGTACGTATTTGAAGTTCCAGTTACTTCATTTCAAATTTAAGCCAATAATGACTAATGTAATGTGATCTCCAATCATACTTGAGTTTGCATAGTTATTTCATTTTATGTGAGAGACAATCCAGACTTGGTATGTTTCGTTATCACTTGTGAACGTTATCCTCTTTTGTCCAATCCCAAGAAAACTCCTTATGGCTCAGGGGTTTTTTTTCTAAAAGTATAAGCAGCATGATGACCATCTGTGTAGACTTTAAGGTTTGGTGACAATAGCATCTTAATTATTTTCTTCAAATCGCACCCTCTCTATAAAAAGGGGAAATTGTCTAGAAAACACTTTGACACGAAAATCTGAATTTTCTTACTTAATATGTTGAACACATGATATTAAGAAAGCAAAAATATATTTACTGTTCTTTTGGCAGGTTAGTTGCCATTAAAAATAATAGCAATGTATATTTATTTTTTAATTTAATATCCAATAGATATTTTTAGCTCTATTTTCATGAGAAAGGATATCAAGAGAAGTAGCCAGTTATTCCTGTCACAATTATTTTTCTATAAAGTGTCTAAGTGCAATTAAATGCATATTGAATATCCTCTTTGGGGCAATGTCCCCTCAGGTCCTTTCCCCAGTTTTGAGGATTTTGTTTTGTTTTTGATTGGGGGCAGGGGGAGTGGTAAGAGGGAGTTCTTGTTAAGTTGTGGCTCTCATCTCAACTTATAGTGGCTTTATGGGCAACAGAGCGACATACTGCTCAGTCCTGTGCCACCCTGTTAAGTGGTGCTGTGTCTGAGACCACTGCCGAGCCACTATGCTAATCTATCCTGACTGGTCCCTCTGGATAACGTCTCCAAACACATACGACAAAGTCTCGCTGTCCTTCCTTCTAAGGGCTATTCAGGCTGTACTTCTTCCAAGACCGCTTCCTTCATTCTTCTGGCAATCCACCGAGAGCTGGAATGCATCACCAACACCTTCTTCAAAGCTATCAGATCTTCTTCAGTCTCCCTCCTCACTGCCCAGCTTTCACGAGCACCTGAGGCAATTAAGAATACCATGCCTTGGATTATTACCTTAGTCTTCGAAGGGATGTTTTTGCTTCTTAGCATTTTCAAGTGGTCTTTTGCAGCAGATTTGCCTAAGGTCATTTGATTTTTCTCCTTCCTTTTTGCCTGTTGCTTATGATGGGTGTTGACAGGGGTCCAATGGAAATTAAATCCTTGACAACTTTAATATTTTCTCCGTTTACCATGACGCCTGTCCAAATGTGGTACTTGAATAGACTGCATACTGCTCTCATGCTGGTAGCTAAGGTCTAAGTATTTGAAATGTAAATGGTGTTGCCCAGTGTGACTGTATCTCAGTGGAGTTTTCAAACTAACACAGCCTGTAATGAAGGACCTGGAAATTAAACTGTCAAAAAAAATTGCCAGGAAAAATCATATAAATAGCAGTGAAGCATTGTTAAATTATGGGAGTACTTTATATACTCTGGATATTAAATCCATTTCTATTATTTAGTTTCTAAGATTTTCCCCCACTTTTTCAGTTTTTGTTTTCTTTACTTTGTTGACTAGTTGTTTTGACAAACATCAGTCTCTAATTGTGATGAGATCCCAGTTTTTGATTCCTCTGTCGTAGGCATCATGGCTAAGAATTGATGCAAGAAGAGTAGCACAACCTGAAGAATGTGGTCAGTCACCAAACTGCACGTGTGAGAACTGTTTAAATGCTATGTCCATGGCTGTGTAGAGTTTCACCAAAGTAAAAATAATTATCACGTTCATCACAAATATAAGTGTGTATTTTGCCTAAAGAAATTATTGGAAACTAATTGATGTTATCTACCTTTTTCTCATGCTTTGTTACACACGGACAGTGCGAAATTCTAAAAAAATGTCGAGTCCATTATTAATGGCAATTAACTGTATGTGTGGTGTAGAACTTGAAGAGCTAAAGTGTTACCATTATATCCAACATTAGATAAAAACATATATGTTGTTACTCACCAATTATAAGTATTTTTAACTCTAAATAAAACAATCACACTTTTCTACTCAATAGTCTGGCAAATAGAGAGCTAGACACCTTCCCTTTTTGCATACAATCTCACCTGCCCGTGCATGTAAAAATGTTTTTTCTTGCAGCAGTCTATGAATGAAAATCATTATCTATTTTGTTCTCAAAATGTTGATTAGAAAATAAGGTGGCCTTCAAATAGCATGACAACTTTACATCACCTCACTGTCCTCTGAATTTCTAGATTGTTTGACTTCTTAAGTTGCTTTTATCTTTATATCTTATCGTGTCATTTTGGGATACATCTCATCTTTCTCCTGTTGATTACACGAGTCTTTTGTGCATTGCCTCTAGACTCAGTTGGTCAATCTTTGTCTAAATGAATGAGTAGATGAAATAGATGGTCTTGCTATACAGTGCATGGATACTGCATAAGAGGCAGTCGGTTTAGAAAAGACACTAAGGTAGCCTTTCAGAAAGTGACTTGCTTTTTCGGGGCCGGGGAGGGGGGGGGGTATTTAAGGCACAGAATAAAATGATGAATCCTATAGAAGAGAACTCTGGTTACAAAAAGAAACTCATAAATCAATGTCTGTCTGAAAGGTCAGCCAATATCACAATCAATTTACTCTGAGGAATTCTAACTTTTACCTCTTTCTTACAGTGGCCTTACTTAATGACTTGACTCTTCAGTCCTGAGCTTTCATAAGGAATGTTTGAGCTGTTATTTTTCCTCTATGAAGTAAGCTAGAACATATTCAAAACGTTGGCATAGGTGTTTCATTGAACACGGAGGGTCTTCTTCAAAAGAACATTCTATGAGCTGCTAACATCGGCAATCTTTATTTTGGGGGAAAGGGGAAATTCGCTAATAACTCACTTATAACCAAGAAGCCTTGGTAGTCATGTGGGTTAAGTAATGGGCTGCTATCCACAAAATTAGAGGTTCTAACTCACTAGGAAGTTTGGGGAGAAAGATAAGGCTATAAGATATAAGATAAACACAGATTCCCAGCCTTAGGAACCCTAGATAGAGTCACAGTAGGATGGAATCTGCTTGGTGGATATGTGTATCTGTGTGTTATCCTATGACGCAACCTATCCTGAATTTAGACCTAGACAGTGAAAGGTATCTTCACTACTAGTAAATAACGAACCATGGACTATAAAATGTACATTAACAGGAAAAGTTAATTTGGAATTGCTTTGGTTAAAAATTATATAGATCCTCTTTTGAACTAAATCTCCAGGTTACTTTTCGAGTATGAGACTGATAGCTTGCAGCTAATAAATAAGAGAAAATGTGAAAACTTCTTGGATAAGAAAATCTCAAGTTTAGACTTTGAAATTCTTACCAGTTCTTTTCTACAGATATAAAAAATCTAAAGAGTTTTTTGTTTGGTTTTGGTTTTACCTTATGGATGGGACGAGTTGAATGTTTAACTCTTAGAGTTTTCTAAACTTTGGCACTATCTCTTTCAAAGTCCTGGAGCCGATGCCGACTCAGAACGACCCTGTAGGACAGGGCAGAACTCCTCCAGTGAGTCTGCAAGACTCCTCTTTCTCCCCAAGATCGCAGGACAGGTAGATCTGAAGTGCCAACCTCGAGGTGAGGGCCACAGCCCAATAACCACTACATGAACAGGGGTCCCACTTTGGGAGGCTGACCCCTTATAAGGGGATGGGCTCTTTTGGTAGATTTCCTAGAAAAAAACATATGGCAAGTCTTTTTTTCCAGAGTCATTTGAGTGGTTTTGAACAGCCCACCTTTTGTTCACAGAGGACTTGTCATCGCTCACCAGGGCTCCAGGCCTCCTCCTGCTACTTTTCATTCGCTCAAGGCCACCTCTTCGATTCTGATGCGGAGCTACCCAGGCTATAAATCTTGACTGAAGCAGAAAGCCCCATAGTTCTCTTTGGGCATAGTTGGTCGGTTCAACTTTGAGGTTCCTGCTAACTTTGGGGTTCACAGCCCAACTCTTAACCCACCAAGAATCCCCATAGCTGGCGCCAGAGGTGTGTTTGGAAGTTTCAGAACCACACTCCCACCCATCAGTGAGTTTCCTTATTTGAAAAATAATAATAATAATAGCTCAGGTTTTTGAGCTGAAAGCAGGCTACCGAACAAGCTTAAAACACAGCACTGCTCACTGAGAACGGTTTCTGCTCCAGGCTTCCGGCCAGTTCTGCTGGCGGAGAACTTTCTCGCAGACCACGTCATCCCAGAAGTCTGTCCCAGGCGCTCCCCCGGGCCTGCCTTTCATGGCCCAGTCCCCCCCACACCCCACCCCCGGCCCCGGGAGCCAGCAGCAAGTTCGTGCAGAGTAAGGGGTGTCGCCAGCCCAAACGCGCCCAGAGATGCTCTAAACAGGGCCAGCCTCGCCCGCCTTCGGGACCCGTCTGCTGGGGCCCCCAAGGGTCTCCTCCGAGCCGCTTCTCACTGTCCCACCGGCACCAGCAGAGTCCCACTCACCTGCTCTTTCCTCCGGATGGTCGGGCGGGAACCCCTCGAAGGCGGCCGTGGCCGGCCCGCTCGCCCGCCTCCCGGGGCCCAAGCCCAGGGCAGTCACCGGCGGGGGGTCCTCGGTGCCCCCGCCGCCGGGGGAGGGCCGCGGGCCTGGTGGCGCCGCGGGGGCCCCGGAGTACAGGAGCCGCTGCAGCCCGCGGGCCTCGCTCTCCTCCTGCGCCTGCTGCCTGCGCAGCGCCACCTGGGCGGCCATGACGCGCTGGCGCTCGGCGATCAAGGTGCACTTGGCACACGCGCAGTCGCGCCAGCGGCAGAAGCGCTTGTGGCCCTTGAGCGCCGACACCACGCCGTGATTGCGGCAGCGAGCGCACTTGGGGGTCCGCGGGTAGCCGCAGCCCGCCGCCGCCGCCACCCCCCGCTCCAGCCCGGGCGCGGGCGGGCCGGCGGCGCTCCCGGTGGCTGCGGCGGCGGCGGCGGCGGCGGCGGCCGCGCGCAGGAAGAGGCTGGGAGGCCGCAGGAAAGCCGGCGGCACCGGCAGCGCCGCGGGCGACGGGGGCGCAGGGACGGCCGCCCCCAGCCCCGGGGCCAGCGGGGCTCGGCCGCTCCCGCCGCGCTCGCCGCCAGCGCCCGGCGGCGGCTCCATGCGCAGGAGGTGGCGGCGGGCTGGAGCGCGGGGCCGGCCGGCCCGGCGGCGCTGTCCACGGCGACCCCGCGCGGCGGGCAGGAGGGCAGGGGGGTCGCCCGGGGGTCGCGCCGCCCCGACCCCCGCACCCGCGGAACGAGCCGTCGGCGCTTCCCGCAGCGGGCCGGAGCCGGAGAGGCGACGGGCGCCGGGCGCGGGGCGCGGCCGAAGTGAACGATGGCCCGGTGCCTGGGGCGCCTTTGGAGGCGGCCGGCTACCCCGCCCCCTCGGTCCCCCGGCCCGCGGGCGCCGGGGAGGGCGGGGGGCGGAGAGCGGGCCCCGGGGAGGAGGGGCGGCGCGGAGGGCACGGAAACCGCCCCGGCTCCCAGGAGCGCTTTGGATCCCCACTTGCGTCCCCGGACCTGTCCCTAGGTTCTCCCACGCTTTTTGCTTCCATGGAGCAAGAACCCAAGAGCTTCCCCAGCTGCCCTTTCCTCCGAAGCAAGTTTCAGAGTTGGAGTCCAACTTCGGCGTCTCTATCCTGGTGGTCGGGTAGTTATGATTTGAGAGGCCATCCTGAGGGTCCACAGTTCAAACTCACCAGTAACTCTGGGGGCGCACCCCTGGACTCTCCTCAGCTTAGTCTCAGAAGCCCACAGCGGCCGCGAGTTTGATCCTCCCTGTGGGAACAGCCTGTCACAGTCGAAGGGAGTAAGAAGGCCCAGCTTATACCAAGGATGTGCCCTTTACTGGAAAAGTGCATACTGCATTTACGGCAATTGATTCATACATCGAAGGGTTGTGTTTTTTTTTTTCCATGTGCTTGTTCTGTTGTATTTCCACATGATAATGTGGATGATGTATATTATTCTATCTTTTTAACTTGCTGTTTAAAGAATCCCTTATGAGTGAGCTCATCTGAAAACATTTATAAGCAGCAACGTGTTAAAAACTGCTTCACAAATACATTTCTAAGGAACTTCCTGCAGACTTTGCCCATTGGTCAAGGCCTTCTGCCTGCCCACTTCAAAACCAACCTATCCCACCCACGCCCACAGCATCCACCACCACCCCTCCCAACATACACACACGCACACACACACAATCTTAAAAGGTCTCTACTCTTCCTGGATAGCAAAGCAATCTGGGGAACTTTTTTTAAACTATGGAGGTTGAATACCTTGTATTGTAATTCTATTGGTCTGGGTCTGGTACCCGCCACAAGGCGATGGCAACATACTATGGAGTTTTTCTAGGAACACTTACCTTCTTTGTTCACAAAGGGATTTCTGGGCAATGAACTACAGAAACAAAAATTGGGTACCATCAAATCTTTATGAACCAGTAAATGAATTTTGAAAGATGCCATATCTTATAAAAAGGGAATTATATTCAAACAAAAAGGAAGAACCATGAAGATAAGTTACAACATGGATGAACCTTAAAATTAATGAGAAAATATATGTATAGTATGATTCCATTTATAAGTATAATTCCTAAACAAGACAAAGCCATAAAGATAGAAGCCATGTTCATAAGCATTTGAGCTTGAACCCGCTGCCATCGAGGAGATTCTGACTCACATGACTGCCCCTTTCTGTTAGGTTTAAAGAACTAGAGGAGTTAATAGCTTCATCTTTCCCCTGAGGAGAAAGTGGGGGATTCAAACTACCTTGCAGTTAACAGTTCACTATGTAGCCCACTAGACCACCAGGGCTCCTGCCTAAGGATTTGGATGGAAGCAAAGATTAATAGCAAATGGACACAGGAACCCTTTGTGAGTTGAGTAAGATGTCATAAATCTGGGCTAGAGCAAAACTCACTGAAAATTAATGACTATTCTGATATGTGAAAACATACAGAAAGAAAATTGGAAAGCCAGCATTGCCTTCTCTCAAGGGCTGTTGCAATGTTACAGTATTTGAAACATCTTAGTCTTTCTGTAAAACTACATGAATTAACCAAGGGGACAGGCTGAGGGAAATAGTTGCACTACACAAACCTGATAGAAGATTTGTATGCTGACTGTATGAAGAACATTCAAAGCTCAATAATAAGAAAGCAAACATCACAATTTAAAAATAAAATGTTAAAAAATACTTCACACAAAATGTACATGGGTGGTAAATAAGCAGAAGAAAAGAAGCTGAGCATAATTAGTCATAAGGGAAATGCAAATGAAAGTACCACAAAATGCAATTATACAACTATCTGAAAGGCTAAAATCTAAAACACTAAGCATCAGTGTATTAAGGAACGTGGAAAAACTAGAACTCTTATGTGGTGCTGCTGGGCATGCAAACTAGTACAACCACTGTGGAAAACTGTTTGGTGGCAGTTTCTTAATTTACAAATTTAATCACCAACTGGAGAAAATCAGCCACAATGATTCAAGCTTTCTACTCCTAAATAGTTACTCCAAATTTATAAAGGGGGGGGGTGGGGCAAAGGGGGTGTTAAATTCCATGGCAACTTTCTTTGTATCATGTCAAACTGAAAAGAATTCAAATGTTCGTTGACAGGTGAATGGATAGACAGACGGGGGTCTCTCTCTACAATGGAGTACTAGTGGCCGTGTGCCATCAAGCTGATTAGACTCAGAGCAAGGGTTGAGCAACCCCCTAGTGTTTTGCAGGCTGCAATGTTCCTCTGAGTAGATTGCCAGACACGACTCATAGTTTCTCCTTCAGGGTGACATGGGTTCAAGCCGTGGTGTTTTCATTACCAGCTGAGCACTTCACCATTGTGCTACTAGGACTCTTTCAAAGAATGCTGCTATCCACATAAGAGAAAGTCCTGTTGCTATATGGCACGTCATGAATGAATCTCAAAATAATTATGCTGAGTGAAAGATGTAAGCAAAAAATCCATGTAAATAATAATGAATTTATGTAATTAAATTAATCAGACTAATTATAGTAACAGAAAGCCGATCTGTGATTCTGGAAGAACTATTTTGAGGCAGGAGAGTGGGGGCAAGAAAGACGGGCAGTAAGGATTACAAATCAGTTTGTGGCAAAAAATTTAAAAAGTCAACTTCCTATCTGTAAAATCATTTACCTGTAAAATGCTGCATTAGAAAACTACTTGCTGAGGGCAGTGCTTTCCCTATCTTCAAGTTTAAAATGTGTCCATAGTCAAACAATTAGCAGTGTGCTCCTTCTGGTCTCTGCAGTTGAATAGCAAACAATGGCTTATTATAATACCATATGCCATAGAACAGGAGGTACAGTGTCATTATTTCATGTCACAGATTAAAGAACTGAGACCAAATGAATTAAATGTTTGAGGCTACTGGAGTGAGACGGAACCAATATCTAGAAACAGAGTTCCCAGCTTCCTACAAAATGGGTCAATATGCTTGCGTGCATGCAGAGGTTTGACACCTGTTAGGTTGACCATATGAAATTGCTGGTATTCACTTGTTCTTGTCTGCAAAATGACAACTTCATATGGTTCTGCCTAATGATTTGCTTATCTTTATTATTTATTAGAGCATCCCACTCTGTGATAACCTGTCTCCAACAATATATCTCATCTCGTTTGAGCACTATTCAAAGAAGAAAGCCCTGGATAGTCTGCATTTTTTGCCAATAAGTCCCCACAAATGAAAATACCTGAATTATAGCTTAAGATATTTTAAAGCCTAGTTTCTGGTGCCACTCTCTTTCCTAAAAGGACTGTATGGATTTATATTTCCATATGCACTTAATTTAAATATCATTTCCAGTCAGTTTTTTTAATGGAAATAGTTTTCTTACAAGGAAGCATATGCTGCTTTTTCACCACAGCAGTGATAAGCCAGCGTTATATTAGAAAAACTAATTATCCCAGGTTTTAACTCATATAAAGGTAATCGCCACTTAGTAAATCTCTGGTTGAGTTTGGGTTGCATTGAAGCAAGACATAGCAAATGCTCCAATCATTGTAACACAACCCGATGGTTCTTTGAGTAAATGACACAGTCTATTGTGAACTTGCTGATTTAAACGATTCTTTATAAAGGAGTGCTGTTGACTTAAAGACTTTAACTAGGGACCTTGATTCCCTTGTGGTTAATTGCATAAGCACAGGTTCAAAAGATATGCTCTTTATGCAGTTTACTCTACTGATCTAAGTCTGGCATGTAAATAATGGATCAGTGTATATGAGACTCTTATTTTGTTTTGTTCTGAACTGAGCAGACTATATAAAGTAAAGTAATGTTCAGGGGCTGAGATAAACTTTCTGATGTTTCTCTGTCTGAATAGAACTCACCTTCATAAAGTAATGAATGGGGCAACATTCCCTCAGAATTCAGCCCTTACACAAACAGACAGCAGCCAGTTTTGCTCTGAACATATCTGAGAACGCTTTGTGTGAGTGTTAAAGATTATAGCAGAATAAATAGTGCATATTACACACTGACACTTTTTATCAAAAAGTTTTATTTTACAGTGGACTCTATGTGGGTTAATTAAACAAGAAAACTCACCATTACTCATTAAAGTTATAAAATATTTTCAAGGATCTGTACGAGCTCATACGAAAACTCTCTTTACCATTTCAGTCATTTATCAAACTCAATTTGACTGCCATCTGGCTGTACTGCAATAATCAGGTCCTTTGGCAAAATTTTTATTATTTTTTATAAGAAAAACTGAAAAATACTAGGGGAGCAGGACACATTTGCTTTCATTAGTAAATGAAGCTTATTAACGTGGATGCTGAAAGGAACAGTACGTTAGTACTGGACATTGCACTGCCCCCCCACCCCTGCTAACACGACCCATCCCTATCTGAGAACTGGAAAGTAGCTGCTATTTTTCTGCATTTCTACTTCAGAAGTGAGATAAGTAGACACTCAACACAGACCAGCTGCTGGTTCTTCTGGGTTTAACGAGCTTGGTAATCCACCCCATTGTGCCCTGTATTAGAGAAGCATATGGCACACTTAGCCCTGAAGTATGGATTTATTTGACTTCTCATTGTGCTGTTTCTACCTTTGATTTTCTAATTTTTTTATAAAAACTCATAGTAATGTATGTATCCTTTACTTAAATCCATCTATCGATCTATATGCCCTCCACACATACATGTTCAAGCATAGATAGTCCAACTGTTACAAAAGAGATCTATGCCTCAGTGTATCTTGAAGTCAGACCTTTAGAATCATCAGAACAGGCGCCGTTTCAGAAGAGCCCTCATGATGCTGTGCTAGATTCTATGCTGCTAACGCTGAGGACTTTGGTTCAAAGCCACCAGCTGTTTCTGAGAAGCAAAAATTCTATCTACTCCCATGATTGAAAGTCTCAGAAAACCAATCGAGGGTTGCTATGATTTGGAATTGATCTGATGTTAGTGGAGGGTTTTAGTCAGAGGAGAGGCTCAGACACTTTTCAATGACACAGACGATACCTGCAGGCAGTGAAGGTGAGTGACTGTGATGAAAAACTTGTGGTGAGTGAGGTGGAGTTGGCTCAGTCTTTCCAAACTACAGACAACTTTACATACATTTAAGGGCGAGTACGAATTAGGCAATAAATTGATCATACCCCAATAACTGACTGGATTTATGTGTGTGTGTGTCAACTGTCTATGTGTGGATACATAGCTCTAGGTGCATATACAGATAATATACATGATAAGACACACCAGTTGATATGCTACTTGCATGTCTGTATCTTCTTTCATGCTGCCCTCCATGTTCTAGAAGGAAAAACTCAAAACAACGGCACTAAAAAAGCCAATAACAACAAAACCCACCTAATTGTGAAGCAACTTACTGGAAAAGTATTAAAGCAAGTAGAAAAAAAAAACAAACAAAGTTTTACAGTTTCAAAGTCAGCAATTTCATTTATTAGACAAGATCTCATGAAATAATTGCATAAAGAGCCTAAAAATGAAACACAGGCATTCTTACACTCTCTAGCTGTTGGCCCACTAAGAAGTTGCCTCACAAACAGAAATGCAGTCAGTCCATTAGGGATGCGGGAATGGCGTAGAAGGAGAACATCAAGAAGCGGATGAGCTCCTTTACTTTTTCTTGTGGTAATGATGTCTCTAAACTTCATTTGATAATGAAACTCAAGTTATATGTCTTCCAATAAAAGTTGCTGCCCCATTGTGCACGGCTAATTATGGTCAGGTTCAACATGCGAATTAACGTGTTCCCTGGGGCCACCTGAAAGAGCCCCATGTTCACTGCATTATGGTGCTGGGTTGTGAGGTGCAGCTATTATTTTCCAAGCTTTGACTTTGAAGACGTTGATCAAAAACTGCCACCTTCTACCCCACACAATGACCCTGTGAGAGGCCTGACAACACCTCATAACAACACCTTATGCTCACAAAGAAATGGATTTCAATACCCAGAGATGTGAATGGCAAGGAGCCAGGGAGGATTTTTACCGATTTTACCTCTTATTTAGAATCCTTTGAATGGCAGCCATTTTTTTTCAAACTCACACAGCATTTTAATTGGGACACTTCTAATGAAAGCCCCTGAAGGCTGGGACAGGGTGAAAAGAAGAGGGAAGGGCAGGAACAAGTCACGCTTTCAAAGTCGGTTTCACCATATTTTATAATGAAAGAGATTAAAAATAGTTTACTTTTAGGTCCAATAACAAGTGCTGGGGAAGAATTGAGGATTTCCCTATAAGTAAGGCCTTGCTTTACATATTTTGTTCATGTTCACTCAATGGAATGCAGAAGCCTTGATCTCTTTAACACTGAGTGGCAGGGCTGCGCAACAGTTAGCTTGACAGGAAAAGGCCACATTTGAACCGAATACTGGCTGTTGAAAGGTGTAAAATGCATATAATTTGAGCTTGGTGATACTGAACACTAAAAGGGAAGCCTGCTGTTGTAAATAACAGCAGTGTGGTTAAAAAGCAGCAAGAAGTTGTGCCTTGGTCTCTATCCTGCTGTTATTTGTGGGGAAGTGAAGAAGACAGCAAAAACAAAAACAAAAAAAAAAGAATCACAACAAACATTCTCTCTCATTAAAACCTGCCTGAAAGTGACAGACCAAAGAGGGGGGTTGCAAAATGTATCCCCTCACTTTCTAGATTGTATGTTCTCTTGTTTATTTCTGAGATGAACTAGTTGACAGAATGAGTTAGCTCCTCTTCTCTCTCCCTGAACAGACTCACAATGGCAAGCGTTACCAAAATGGTTGCTTCATGAATCCATGGGGGTATAGCCTGACTTCGGGGTGTACAAAGTAATGAAATGTAACCTAGCATTTCAGAGACTCAAAATTTGGTATGTGTGCACTATGCCATCGGGAAGGTTCATATCAGGATTATTCTAGAGTCACCTAATTTTAAATCAGTAGGGACTTAGGAATCCTTAGTAATACTTGGACTAAAAGGGATACAAAGTGCTAAAGAAAGTATTGGTATGCATGTGTTCATATTCTCATAGATTTCCTCAGCTTCTCATAGGTGACTAACTCTAGAAGAGGGTCTAAAGGTTAGAAGAGAAAACTGAAGCCTTCCCAAACCATTAAAATCTCCAGCGGGATTGCCGTATGCCATTATGATAGTCTTCTCCGAAGCCCGTAAAATCAAAACAGATAAGAGTCTTGAAACCCCCCAGAGGCAGTTCCACTCTGTCTGACTGAGTTGTGAGAAGTCGGAATTAACTCAATGGCAGTCAGTTTAGATTCATGTTTGAACAAAAGCAATGGTCTGAAACCGAAGGGGAAAACCTGCAAATGAACACCTCTGCCATTTCAGATAACCGGAAACAATGTCTAGGGAACAGGTTCTTCCTTTAGCAGCTTCTACACTCTCACCGAACTGAGACATGTGTAAGAACTAGGAGGACAAAGCAACTACGCTGCCCCCACGTTGTGTCGGGAACTCCCACGTTGCCCAGGTTCAACTGCTCAAAGCTCATTGAAGGCTTCAGGCCTCATTAATGCATTCACAACCACAAGATGTAAGATGTCAATTCTAAAGGGAAAATGTTCCATTCCTCATCTTATCCACAGTTCAGTGAGTCCTCTCCTACTTTCTCTACTTCTTTTCATTTTTATTTGCTCACCCCTCTTCTTCTCTCTTTCACAAGCTAGTTCAATAGTGTGGTCACAATCACACCAGTTTAATATCTATCTCTTCCTCTACAGGCAGGGAAGGGAACTCCAGTTTCTTACTGTCATTACAGTGCCTGGTGGGACTAAAAGATAATTGACAAACCTCTCGTGACAAACAAATGGAGAAGACTGAGGCGGCGTGACTGGGCATTTCGGAGCATTTCAAACAAATAGACAAGCATTGTCACTGGGCCAAGTCAGATTCACAGAGACCCTGTGGTTACCATCCCAAGGGGAAGCCCAACTCCACCAGGGCTCTTGACCAAGGATCTGCTATGCATCAAACACCACACAGGCTGTTTCATGATAAGCATGCCGTTTAATCCTTATACTATTTCTATCCAATAAATATGCCAACCGTTTCAAAATGACAAAGCAGCCATAAATAACTGACATCAAGATGCAATTTGTCTCAAGTCAAGGATCTCACTCACGCTACTCGACCTGCGAGTTTGAACTGCAGACCTTAAGGCTAATAGGCCAATGCTTCAGCCCCTGCGTGACCAAGCCCATCTTGATCCCAGTTACCCACCAACGTCTCCAAGGGAGAAAGATGTCTGCTCTCTTATAGAGGAAGAGTTTCAGAAATCCGATGGAACCATTCTACCTGTTTCATAGGGTCACTGTGGATTGGAATGGACTCCATGGTCATAAGGAGTCCTTCCTTCGAGACCAACCAAAGGAAGTCCTCAGGTACAATAGAAATCCTGTTATCTTCAACATGAGGCAAGTCTGCGGTCTGCCTTAAGAACGTATCTACTCAAAACCATTTGAAGGTCCCCAGTTTCCTACCAAGTAAGTGTGGATTCTTCTTAGTCATTAGTACACTATAGAATCCTGTGTCACTCACTTGTTCAACCAGTTCTAGTTGCTAAGTTAAAGCAAACTAGGTTCTTCTGAAGCTTAGAAGATTTCAATAAAGCATGATAAATGTTAGAATCAATCACAGAATAGCAAAATTATAATGTCTATCTGAATGCTTTGCTTGTGACTCTGGAAGTCCAATTCTTTTTACTAGATTACTTTTCAATCTGGTAAAATAATGTAAATTAATATATGAATATATGTTGAATATTTCATCCACATATCTGACATTACCAGGAATATATATAAATGGTGGTTGGCATCTTGGCAGCCAGATTTTAGTTGAACTTGTTCAGATGAAAATCTAAATGATTTTGAAATTAATAGATTGATTATTAAATTTGAGGAAAACTTAAACGACTTTACCTAAGCCAATTTATAAAATGGGCATAGTTGAAATAGAATGTCATTTATTTCTGTATTTTAAGATTTATTTTTACTACTATTCCCATAAAGCGTCCTGGTCACTCTGAGTTAGACACTGGGCTGTGAGTCCTTTAGCCACTTTGCTCCTGGCTTTATTAATCTCTTCAGATTAAAACTTTGCTCAGTGTACATTCTCAAAGGGTCCAGAGTGGATTTACAGGAAACAGAATTCTATCATGGAATTTCAAACACATACCAAGTCATATTTTTGAAGACTAAAAGTCAGGCACAGCAGCAGAATAACTACATTAATTTAGGGGTTGTAAAACATGGAATAAAATAGATGCTCAGAGTTATGAATGTCCTTTCAGAGAAATCACTTATGCTTCTGATTTTTGGTTCCCATTCTAATTCCTTCTTCTAATAACTGTAACAGGATGTAGGCATTTTGTGACAGAGAATTTTTTTCTTTTTCTTTTTTAAAACATGCGTTTAAGCTTCTCAAAATAATCCTTTTTCCTGTCGAGGACAACCATGACCGTATTAGCAAGTAGAGAAGAAACAATAACCAGATAAGAATCACATGGCCTTCCTCTAGTTCTTTAATGCTTCCTCCCCTACCCTCCCCACACACACTATCATGACCCCCACTTCTCCCTTATAAATCTGGTTAGACCAGAGCATGTACAGATAAGAATTCACAACACAGGGAATACAGGAAGGACAGATAAACCCCTCAGGACCAATAAGGGGAGTAGCAATACTATGAAGGGAAGGGGGGTGGGGGGAGCAAGTGGGAACTGATCACAATAATTGATGTATATCCCCACTTCCCAGGGGGAAGGAAACCAGAAAAGTGAGTGAAGGGAGAAAGCAGTTGGTGTAAGACATAAAACTAATAATAATTTACAAATTATCAAGGTTTCATGGGGTAGTGAAGAAAGAAAAAACCGAGGAACTGGTACCAAGGGCTCAAGTACAAAGAAAATGTTTTGAAAAAGAGGATGACAACATAAGTACTTATCAATTGAAAAGAGCATCCATCAGCAAAGATAAGTTCAAGGCTGATGGTGATCTACAGCATAAACTTGGCAAGATTCTCTTTTCTTAAGTAGTCTTATTGGATCACAATCCAAATATACAATTCAATAGTTCAATCATATCAAGAAGTATTGTATATTTATTACCAAAATTAATTTTAGAACATTTTCCTTTTTCATTATTCGCTCCCTTTCTGCCCACTGCCTTCCCCACCACACCCCCAAAGAACCCGTCATTCAGTAACTGTCTCAGTAGATTCACCCATCGTGGATTTCATTCCCAGGAGCTATCCAAAAAAGACTGGACTGTTTTTTTCAGTTATGTAGTTAAGGTTTTTGTTTGTTTGGGTTTTTTTCCCCCAAAACAAACTTTTCACTTTCAAGGTTCTCCCCATACACTTTATACATTTATCAAATCTGCTTTTCTATTCTTGGAAACATTTTTTCACACTCATGTTTGGATAGTTCCACCACCTCCCTCGTGTTTTTCTTCACCTCTTCTATGTGGTCAGAGTGCTGTCCTTTCATGTCCATCTGCATTCTCAGAAACAAAAGAAGCCCAGGGAGAAAGGTCAGGTGAGTCAGGTGTGGTGTGGGTAGAGAGTCATGCTGGGATTTTCCCAAAACTGGCACCCTGAGATGGCTGCCTGAGTAGGTGAATTGCTGTGGTGGCAAAACCAGTTCCCCATGTGCCACAAATCAGGCCTTTTTTGTCACACAGTGTTGTCAGTCTTTCAGAACCTCTAAGAAGAAAGCTTGATTAACAGTCTGACCTGGTGGAATGAACTCCAAATGCACTAGCCCCCTCATAGCAAAAAAGACAAATGAGCATCATCTTGATCTTTCGTTTCACTTGATGAGCTTTTTTTCAGGTGAGGCGTTGATGATGTCTTCCATTGGCTTGATTGATATTTGTGTGTGGGGTCGGTCATAAGAATAGAACCATATATCCTCACCTGTAATAACCTTAGAGGAAAAGTCTGGTTGCTTTGGAGCTATTCCTTCAAATCACTCTATCCTCTTTTTCCTGGTCAGTTGGAATCCGAGGCACAAATTTCAGCCACCCTTTTCATTTCCAAATCTTCCCTCACAATTCATTGAATTGAGCTCGGAGAAAGTCCACATAACTTTCCTATCTCTTCCATGGTCCATTGTTGGTCGTTAAGCACAAGTGCAAAAATTTGGTCAACATTTTAGCCCCTGTGGGAAGGGGATGAATGTCCAGAACAAGGTTTGTCATCAGTTGACGTTTTACCTTTTTTGAAAAGAGCGTTTTCCCCATAGCATTGCATTGTCCTTAGAAGCTGTGTTTAAGACCACAACTGTATTTGTGGCATTTTTCCCGAGCAGGAAACAAAATTTCACAGCCATATGCTATTTGCTTAAATTGGCCGTTACAAAAAAGCGAGGTTTGAGCAAGACTGATTTTACCAAAAAAATTCACCGCAACCAAACAGAACCTTCCCAGATGACTTGATGCTTGCCTTAGGGGGAAAATGCATACCAGGAAGGCTCCAGCCAGCTCAGCCTTTTTTCATTTTTTGTCGAATACCGACACATTTACCGATAAAGATACCAAAATACAAAACAAAGAATCAAAAAGGCTAACAATAATAACAAAATGAAACAAAGACCTCAGTTGGAAAGAAAACAGAAAATACTCAAAACTAGAGCAACTTTAAAATGGGCCAAAAGAGAGATCCAAAGATAAGGTGTTAGGTTTTAACCTAGTTAGCACATCTGTAATATCCATTTTCCAGTGCACTCCGTGTGATAGCAAAGCTTTTCACATCCCTGGTCTATGTTCACAGGGAATTCCCCAGTGACTTCATCCACGTGTATTTCCTCTTCCCCCCTTTTAAATTGTTTAACTGCTATAACTTTCTGATATGTCAAGAAGGGAGATGCTTTAATTGTTGAAAGCACATGTGTCGTTTTAATCTACTATAAATATCTCTACAATACTCTCTGTCAGATAACCAGTCTAATCACATCCCTCGACTATGATCAGAAGAGAAGTCACTGGAGGTTTAATCTATGTGTAGACCCTGCAAATGAATTCTGAGCTTCCACAGTCATCCATAGCCTTCTGCAAACCTTGAGGTCACAACCTAAGCTCTGATTCCATTCCTTCCTTCTGATTTGGATTACAGTATTTATAATCCTTTGGTCACATAGGTTCTACTTCCATGTGGGTTTAGTTGATGATACCTCATTTGGCAAGATTCTTGACTTCCCTTAGCCTACTTATTTCCAATGAAGAAAATATTTTGGAATTAAGTAAAATTATATATAACAAGCAGCCCCACAGAAAAAATATAAGATTTTCTACTCCTATAAAGATTTACAGTTTCAGAAACCTACAGTGCCTCTTGGGTTGCTATAAATTCAAATCAACTTACTGACTATGATAAATAGGATACTCTAGAGAAACAAAGTCAGAACACTTATGATTTTATAGATACATATTATATAATTATATATGTGGATATACATATACAGCAGAAAGGAATATAGCAGCTAAATATTCCAGACAGGAGTACAGAGGGTTCAATACAACTCACTTCCGTGGAACAGTTACTCTACTGGAAGTCCTTCAACTCATGAGGGCTGCTGGGTTCAAAGTCAAGGAAGCAGACAGCTGAGTCGTCCATCGAGCAATGCAGGCAGTCTGGCCACAGGCAGGAAACAGAAGGCTGAGTCACCAACAGTCAGCCAGATGACAGGATCTGACTGTCTCAAGCTCAATCAAGGTATACACCTGCAGCATGGTCAAGCAGACCTTGAAGGAACCTCAAGCTCTAGCGACAGGATTCATGGGTTGGCAGACCCACAGATAGTGTAGCTCACAAGTTGAAACAGAACTAGCAGCTGCAGGCTGGTCTGATCACCAGAGGGTGAGAGAGAGAGATGGGGCTTGCAGAGCCCCATTTATCCCTTTCCCTCCAATCAAACTGCAGCCTTATTAATCCCATATGTTCCTATTGGCCAATAGACCTGCCTATCACACTGGCAATGAGAGAGAACATTCTATATCAAAAGACCTGGAAGGATTCCTGGCATATATATAGACATTCTGAATATGATTCAGCTTCGTTGTATGGGCTATGCTGGCTACATTGTTTCCTTTGCAGAACTTTCCATACCTGGTAGAGTAGTGGTTAAACCAGGCAGCCACTAACCAAAACAAGAGTTCTTGCCATCTTTCCCCAAATGTTAAAAACTAGACACACACACACACACAAAAAAAAAACTGGACACAACTGTCTCACAGAGGAGCATAAATGATAAATAAGTAATAACTATTTTCAGCACCTTTAAATATTACCCCAACATCGAGGTCATTGTTTTTGACCCTTTAAAATAATACTGAGACATCTGGTTGAAATGTTTTTAAAATACACAAACACTCACCTTCAAGTACACCGGCGCCTATGTTTACCACCGTCAGTACTCATGGCAGCAGTCAAGAGAGCACGTGGCAGTGGATGAGTCTGCACAAGATCTCTTTGAAGTGTTGAAAACAGAGAGGTTACTTAGAAGACTAAGGTGGACCTGACACAAACCGTGGCATTTTGGGATGCCTCACATGCATGTGAAAATTGGACATTGAATAAGAAAGACCAAGAAGAATGGATGTGTTTGAATTATGATGCTGGTGAAGAATATTTGAAATACCAAAGACTGCCAAAAGCACAAACAAGTCTGTCTTGGAAGAAGTACAGCCAGAATGATCTTTAGAAGCAGGGATGGCAAGCCTTCACCTCACACTTTATACTTCGGATGTCTTGTCAGAAGAGAGCCGTCCCTGGAGAAGGGCATCATGCTTGGTAAAGTGGACAGGCTCCAAGCAAGAGAGGAAGACCCTCAATGGGATGAATTGACACAGTGATTGTAACAATGGGATTGAGCATGGAACAACTGTAACGAGGGTGCAGGGCCTAGTGGTGCTGCCTTCGGCCGGGCACAGAGCCACTATGGGTTGCATCCAACTTGATGGCACTTCACAACAGTAACAGCAGTTACCTTCCTTCATAAAACAACTCTGGAAATGGACAAAAGTGTACTTAGTCAGGTTTTCAATACAGGACATTTGAAAGCACAAACAAAAGGCATGAAAAAAGTGGGATGTTTTTTCGAGTTCAGGAAAGACTTCTGGGAAAAGGAAAACGTAATTATCAATGTCAAAATTCAGACAAGTTCATCAAATAAAGAAATAAAATGTATCCCCTGAATTTAGTGCCCTCAAGATGTCAATTTTGAAAATAAGATGCAAAGAAAGAAAGAAAATTAGATGTAGTTTAGGAAAAGCCATACATTCACTTTTCACTCCTAATTTCAACCCTGTCCATACATGCCATCTTGCCATTGGACTAGGGGAAGAAGAGAGAAGTCATCATCTGTTGGACTGTTGTGGACATGGTGTGGATAGGTCTGAACCTTCGGCAGGGCGATAACATAGGAGCCCTGGTGTTGCAGCAGTTATGCATGGAGCTGCTAACTGCAAAATCAGCACTTCATAACCACCATCCTCTCTCACTTTGGGAGACTGGCAGAGCTTTCTGCCCACCCTCAAACATTCCTCCGTCTCCCAAACTCAGAGTGTATGGTCACTGTGAGCTGTCATGGACATCATGGCAGTGACTTTAGAGGGCTGTTTGGGGGTTGTTGTTGTTGTTGTTTTTTGTGGGGGTTTTCTTGTAACAAGACTTCCTTTTGAAACATGTTCACAATTCCCATCAGAAGCCAAGCAGCAGCTAAGAAGAAACTCTGCTTTTCTGGTTCCCTGTTCTGAGTCCTGGAAAAATCATTTCTAGATAGGAAAAAAAATCTGGTTATCCAGAAATGATTTTCCTATGACTAAGAGAAACTCTAGACATGTTCAAGGTCTTTTCTTTTCATTGTGCGTGCATGCTGCCATCCATATAGTGCAGGTACTTGAGCACACTGTGTGCTCATCCACGTCTGTTGAATAAATAAACCAGTACGTGAGTGAAAGAGTAGACTAAATTTAAATTAATCACCACAATGTTTAACTGTTTCGAGACTTAGCCTCTGCAGGGATGTTGTTTTTGTCATTTTTAAAGAATGATTTATAATATTTTTCTGAATTAACAGCTTGGTTTTAGTAAAACAAACAAACAAACATTTCATAAAAAGTGCACTACTCTATATGGAAAACCACTTGTGTCCCTGTAATATACCAGTCACAAATGATAATAGTTTCTCTTTTTTCCCCTAATGGAACAATGTGACACTTCATTGCCTTTGTGTTCCGTTATGCATATGACCCTTGTATTGTGATGCCAGTCTCTCCCACAGACTTCAGAATGCATGTCTCCCCAAACCAAATACAAGGTTAAGATGACCTGCCAGATTTATCGAGATTGCCAGTACGCTTGTTCCAATGTACCTTTCTAATACAATGATCCAGCTGCTTAAAATTAAACAATACTATATTTAAATTCATGAAAGGAATTAAAAAAATCCTTAATGACTTCTTGCTTTGATTGTGCTATACTGCTATAATAATATTACTATCCCAGTATTATTACCTTTCTTGCTACTTGGGGGCAAGGATACTTAAGTTTTTGAAACTCACTGCAATCAAATCAACTCTGACTTGCGGCACCCGCTACAGGGCAGAGCAGAACTGCCCTTGTGGGGTCCTGAGACGGCAAATCTCCATGGGAGTGGAAAACCTCACCTTGCTCCCATCGAACGGTCGGTAGTTTGAACTGTTGCTTTTCTTTTGAGCAGCCCAACTAGAAATCCACTCTCCTACCAAACACAACAAAAACCCAGAAGCTCAAAGTCACTGCCCTCCAATCAATGCTGACTCATACTAATGCTACAGAACAGGCTAGAACTGCCCTTGTGAGATGCTGAGACCGTAACTCTAATTGGTGTAGAAAACCCGTTTTCTCATGGAGTGGCTGAGGGTTTCAAACCGCTGACCTTGCTGTTCACAGCCCAATGCAACCAGGGCTTAGAGGGACAGGATTTACTGCAGGCATTATGGACCTAAATCACTGATGCAGCAGTCTCATAACTGCTTAGGCAGTTTGAGTTTTTATGGTCCCTTCTTTGTCCATATTGTCATGCATCCTGCGTTCTGCAGTTAGAATTGGACCTGGGCCAAATAGCTTGACACCTTTTATTAACAATTTTCTCATCTTGAAAATGGAGGCGATCATAGTACTTTCTTCATTGTGTGTTGTAAAAAGGAAACCAGGTTACATCTGTCATTGAACATGTCAGTTAATATGATTTTTAATGCAAAATAAGATAAGTTTCTAAACATGTATCTGAATGCTAGCCCACCCCCTAACATTCTAAGACAGAGATTGCTTCTGTTATTTCTTTAGGATTTTCTTCACTCAGTCAGCCTTTATGTCACCGACCGCCCCCCAAAACCATTTTTAGGTCTAATATGACAGATTCCTTCATACATGTCTACAAAATTCCCAAGAGGCTCTTCTAGCCAGCAAGCTTTCTTTCTATTCCATTTGCTCAGTTCTGAGTCATATCCATCATATTCTACCAGAACC
Source organism: Nesogale talazaci (assembly GCA_004026705.1). Taxonomy (NCBI): domain Eukaryota; kingdom Metazoa; phylum Chordata; class Mammalia; order Afrosoricida; family Tenrecidae; genus Nesogale; species Nesogale talazaci. The sequence goes on along the minus strand of PVJH01000987.1, from coordinate 197,438 downwards.
TGAAAACTGATCATAATTCAATTTAAGAAATTTAGAAGCCAAACAGGAAGAGAGCTGGGGTGGGTGGGGGAAATATCTTGCTGGAAACTAGGGAACATTTCAGATTGATATTTACAACCTATTTACTATTGCTCATGTGTTTGCACTAAGGATTCAAAGGATATAAATAGATCCAATTAAGGAGACCACTTATCCTTAAATACCCAATATGGGAAAACTTGAAGTCCACGAGTTTTCTTTTCCTATTAAAATGTTATGCCATAAACCAGTGATTCTTAGCCTTTGGGGATCAGACTTGAACTTGAGAAAACTTGACTCAGGGAAAAGACTCAAGGTTTTGCCTAGAACTTGAATGGGTTTCAAACACCCTGAAGCCGATCTATGGTAGGCTTGCATTGAAAGTAAATGTTAAATCCTTGATCTTGAGGGTAATCGTTTAACCAAAAGTCCGAATATTTTCTTTTTTCCTTTACATCCTATTACTTTCTTTTAGATTTTGAATTTCCCATAGGCAAGTAAGTATTCTGCATGAAATAATTTCCTGCACAAAGTCAGATGTGAGGCATCCACCCCCCTCGCACTTTCAGCAACTTCTAGCGTTGAGTGCACATGCATGTGTAGGTGTCTGTGCATTCGCCCCCTTTCCTGTTCATCCTCCTGGGAAAAGTTCTTAGAAGTGACTTCTCAAAGGACTCAAGACCAGGAGCAGTCATTTCCATGCTGACTCACCGAGATACCATGTGTGTCTCCCAAGAACAATGATTCATAGGCTGTCCAGCAGCTGCCTTTTTGGAAGTAGATTTCCCTCCACCACCACCAACCCCCCAAAGTAGATTCCCTTTCTTCTGAGGTATTTATGGGTGGACTTAAATCTCCAACCTTTCAGCTAGCAGCTGAGTGTGTAAAGCTTTGGCACTACCACCCTTGGACTTAGATCACTCCAAAGGCAAGCATCACTGTCAGGGTTGCAGTCTGTGATTCCAAAGCATTGAATGGAGTATATTTCCAATTGACCCAGATAGGCCTATTAGACCATTGGTGAGGAGTTCCCCTTTGAAATGCCATACACCCACACAAGAAAAATGTTGGTAACAATGCCACCAACATTCAACAATGCACCTCAACACAAACACTGCATGGACAGATTGACAATCCAGCTCTGTACCATCTGTTCAAAACAAGTATTATTGTCACCCCTCTGCATATAAGGAACACCAAACACAGATGTTCACGACTCCACAACCAGATGTTCACGACTCCACCACCAGACTTTTTTTAAGACAGCCTGGTAGGAAAATAATTCTCTTGATAGGTGCACGAAGTCTACAAACGCTAGCCCACTGCAGTACACATGAGAGATGGGGAAGATCAACCTGGTTTTCTTTTTCAGGCGCCACTCACTAGCCTAAGAGGCAAAATACATTCTCTTTCTCAGCCACGGTTCACTACCACTGGCCCAGTCTTTCTCTCAGACATCTTTCAAAATCAGTAAGTTGCAACAGTATTTCAGGCTGTCACCTCATTGTTTTAAGTGCTGGCTTCTCTTTGTCACATCAAGTGCTCAGACATTCAGGTTTAGCAGAATTCTTTGCCCATCTCCCTCATCTGGTCCTCTTCACCCCACCTTATCTCTCTGGTCCACCTCTTCACGAAATGACAGACTGACAGACATAGCTAGGTATGCCTTGTTTAAACATATGCTTTATTACTGTTGAGTGATTGCCCTATGGAAGACAGTTCTTTTTTTTTTCTTTCCTTATTCTTCACTCAGGGATTCAGATGGTTTGATTAGAAGGGTGCGCTGAATAGAGGACCCTGACAGATGCTTTTTACTTTTCTTTGAGACCACCTGGACTGCTTAGGTTTCAACTCACAGAGCTTAAGTACCTGACCATGTCAAACATACATTGAGCCAAGGAACACCAGCTTCCACACCAAAACACTCATTTTTCCTGAGAAATAAGCAGATAAAGAACCATTAATTCGGTAAATGTTGTGAGTATGTTTGGGTCAGTTGTTGAGGCTTTACAACAGAGCAGCTGCTGAGAAGAAAGATTATTGATAGTTAAAAATAAAATCCAGAAAACATAAAGATAGAAAAAAGAAATAAAGAAAAAAATTTAAGTATTTTTATATACATGGAGGAGTCTGGCTCCCATAAAATAACACATAAACATTGCTTGTAATGTATAACTTTTAAAGCTTCTCTGTGAAAATAATTTAAAACATATATGTTTCAGTATCAGGGTAGGGAATTTAGAATTCAGTTATACAGATCAATGTAAGCACTGGCTGTATGTGTGTGTGTGTGTGTGTGTGTTTATAATCTTGTAAGAGAGAAAAATATTCCTTATCTCACTTCATTTCCACAGATTATATTCTTGAGGTGGGGGAGTTACCTGAAAATTCTAGAATGAAGACTAAGGTCTGTTGAAAGGAAGACAAAAGGGTCCTTTAGGCATGCCCTTCAACTCCTTTCCTCAGCTAACCACTCACCAGTCCCCTGGCCTTCTTTCTCTGCCTCCAGCATGTGACACTTGGGCTTGGGTAGAGGCTGTTTCGTCCATGGGGGCCATTCGTGCTCCAGATCATTCTTCTGTGTTTCCTCCTGTATCATTCAAGGCGCAGGTTGCATGTGATGGCTTCCTTCACTATGCAATCAAGATAGAAGAGATTTTAAGGGCACAGGAGGAAATATTTTGAGGCTTCTCTTTCTAGGAGTCCTGGTGGCATTGTGAGTTCTTAGTGGGCTGGGCTCTGCAAAGTCGGCAGTTTGAAACTAACAGTGGCTCAGAGGGAGGAAAACTGGGCACTTCACTCCTCTAAACAGTTACAGTATCAAAAATGTCCAGGGGCAGTTCTACTCTGTCCTTTTGGGTCATAGTGAGTCAGTATTGACTCGATGGCAGGGAGTTTGGGTCTTTTTTAATCTTCACTCTGAGTAAAGAAAGTTACATATGTGTATTCGCATAGACGAAATTATTAAACTATATATTTGAAATATTTACCACTTATTGTATGTGAATTTTGCCTGAACAGGGAATATTTATGCAACAAATGGATTCAATCTTGATGGTCTCTAAAGTAATGCACTGTAATAAGTATGTAAACTGCTGTGATTTGTCAGAGGACTGTATCTCAGCTCTCCCAAAAGGATATTGAGCTGTCATCATTTCGTATTCATACTCTACTTCCTGAAAACTATCTTAAAATAGAAAATACCCTCTCTGGAACTAAATGTTTACAGGAAGCTTAGTAGGAAGTTGTAATAAGATATCCTTCACTACCAAGGACTTATAAAATAAGCACACTGGCCTTTACAACCAAGCGCTTAGATTAGTATAGCAAGAAAAAGGCATAGTTTTATTCTAAATAACCATTATACGACACTTATGTCATATTTTAGACTACAATAGAGAAGGGAGAAATATTTGACCATAACCAATATTCATTTTACTCCTTTAGAAGATGGAGAATGTTAAAACTACCTCATGGGGTTGAAAATGGTATATTTAGTTGTTTATTGAACATGCCTGCCATCATCTGGTAAAACACCTAGTGTTCAGTAAGCATTTGTTCCTTCCCCTACATCATTAAAAAATCATAAAGTTCTATTTGTATATTTGCACAAAAAATGCTGGGGTAGGTAGGAGAAATTATATTACATATCATTGTGTTAGCCCATCTCACTGAGTTAAAGTATGATGATAGGAATAATAGTGTTAATAAATCTGTTTCTGAAAATTAAAAAAAAAACTCCATGCAAAACCTTTTTTTAAGTCAATATTCCTCAGATATAGCTTCAGAGAAAAGGAGAATATCTATAGTGGAATACCTGAAAAAGAAGATGAATGGAGTTAAAGTGCTTGAAAGATTTTGGGCTCTAAATCTATAGATGGTACACCAGATAAAAGAGAATAAAAATTAAAATATTAAATAGAAAAGTTTGTTCTATTTTCTTTTAAATCATCTAATGTGAGTCAACCTTGGTTTAAGCTTGTACTGTTTGGAAAGAGAAAAGAAGAAAGAAGCACTTTTGTTTGTTTCTTTGTTTTCGGGGCATCACTGCCTCTGGTGGTCGTGGTCGCTACCCAGTGCCACTCCTGAGAGCCACCGCTGGATTTGAACCGCCAAGCCTGCAGGCTGCAGTCCGGCACTCAAGCACTTACGCCACCAGGGCTCAGACCGAAAGAAGCATCTTTTTTAATAACCTTGCTATTTAGAAACTTACTGCCTTTCAAGATCCATCTTTTTTTTGGGGGGTACTGCCTTTCAAGATCCATCTTTTTTTGGGGGGGGGGCCTCACTGCCCTCTGGTGGGAGTAGGAGGCCCAGCCTTGCTCCTGGAGAGCTGCTGCTGGATTTGAACCGCCAACCCAGTGGGCCGCAGTCCCGCACAACCACAACACCACTGGGGCCCAGGCCCCTCAAGATCCATCTTAAAGTACAATGCTGTCTGTGATAGGACAATATCTGTCCACCTTTAGAGAAATAGAGTCAATACAGTTATTTAAATTTATGCACCAACAATCAAAGAAGTTGTGATACTACATACTCTGGTGTCAGTTTGGGACTTGAAAGGATTAAGAGTGAAGGGGTAAAGTCTAGTCTATCAATCATATCATAGTCAATGAGGCCTCTGGGTGGACACAGCCTTCTTAGAATGCTGACAACTACTATACTATCCTCCTTTGAGATGGGATAGATTTCTCTCTGCTGACTTCCTGTGAGACATCCCTAAGGAGAAGTCACATGGACCTACCCTGATGCAGCCCTTGGTGCTGAAGAAGCCACACAAGAGACCCCTGCCAGCATTGAGATGCTTATAATTCCACTGGATCCAAAGACTTTCTACCTGCTGGTCTCTGATTGTCCTGCATTAAGCGACATTGCATGTGTTGTGTGAATCTGAAGAGGACTTTATAGATAAGTATCAGACCTATGGGCTAATATTGGACTTATGGACTTGATCTGGACTGGGTTAGGATGCTTTCTTAATGTACAATTGCCCTTTGTATAAAACTCTTTATTATACGCATATGAGAACTCATGGATTTGTTTCTCCAGTCTACATGGACTAACACACTAGTAAAGAAGAAATTGAATACTACCAGTGTCTTCAGTCTGAATCAAACATAAGATCCAAATGCATTAGTAATTATTGGTGATTGGAAGGGCAAAGTAAGAAACAAGGAAGAATTAACAGTAGTTGAAAATTATAGACACAAAGACAGAGCTTGGATGAGAGAGTTTTATAAGACCAACTACTTCTACATAACAAATACCTAATTTCAAAAACACCAAAGGTGAACATACACAGGGACTTTTCCAAACAGAATACACAGAAACCAAATTGACAACATCTGTGAGAAGAGATGATGGGTAAGTTCACTATCAGTAGCTAAGTAGGCCAGGAGCTGGCTGTGTAACCAGCCATCAATTGCTTGTACATAAATATGACCTTGAATCTATCCCAACTAACTTTTGAAAACACGTCAAGAACAAATTTGACTCATTCAACATTAGTAACAGAAGGCCTGATGAGCGGTGGGAAGATGCATAGACACATATGAACATCCTGTACACAGGATGGCTTTAATTCTACATTGTAACATAGCAGACACTCCTAAGTATACCTAACTTCTTCCCCATAATCTTAATTGGAAATATTGGTTGTATCAATCTCGTTCCAAAGCTTCTCCTTTAAAAAATGAAGTGATACATTACTTGTGACTCTAAAAAGAAGATAAAGATTTTGTTTTAGAAAATGCAAGCACATGGAATGAGAAATATAATCTTAGTAATAGAACATTTTAAAAGATCAACTTCTGGTTTAAATTAGTTGCCAATTCCTTCTCCCTGGGATTTTCAGTGGGTGAAGCCACTGGTCAGGAGTGTCTGGGGCAGTGTTTCTTATATTGAGTAACAATTAAAAACTTCAAGAGAGCCAATTTTTTATTGCAGTTGTTCGTGACTATAAATCACTTCCAAGTCAAGGTGACCCAATGTATGAAAGAGTCTATCATTTACCATTTATTTTTAATTTTAGTAAATGTAATAAATACAAATAAAGATGGCTTTCAGAGTATTCTCCACGTGAACATGTCTCATAGTAAATGAAATTAATCCATTTGTTTTATTGTAATTACCATTATTTTAATTTCATTCAACCATAGTTCCACATTTTTAATTTACCAAACTACCATTCCTATTTTTTTCCGCTCTGCTTTACAATCTCAGGGTTATGTTTTCTATTTTTATTTGTTTTATTCTCTAGTCATTTCCTATCAATGGTTCTACTTAAAACTTCAGTTTTCATATTTGATTTAACAACATGTGATTCTAAGTTTTATCTGTGACTTCCTCTTGCACCCCAATGCTTCATTTTCTTTTCATATCATTTTACTTTTATATCAATTCTTATATGGATATGTGCAGGGACTCTGCAGGAGTCGTGGGGTACAAGTAGGGAGACTAACTGCAAAGTCCACAGTTTGAAACCATCAGCTGCCTCACAAGAGAAAGTGGACACTTTCTATTCCTATAAAAACTCTATGTTAGTCCAGGGAGACTAGAGAAACAAATTCATAAACACTCAGATGCATATAAGAAAGAGGTTTATATACAAGAGGAATGGAACCTTGACAAAGCATCCCAACCCAATCCAGTCCAAGTCCATAAGTCCGATATGAGCCCGTATGTCTGATACCAATCCATGAGTCCTCTTCAGAGTCATGAAGCACATACAATGATGCCAGAACAATCATAGGACAGTGGGTGCAGATTCTTTTGGAACCGGTGGTGGTAGAAACATCTCAGCGTCGACAGAAGTCTCCATGTGGCTTTTTCAGTCCCAGAGTTCTGGTTCCATCAGGACAAACCCACGTGGCTTCTCCTACGGCTCCTCCAGATTCCAGGACTCAGGATCTATCAGCATGGTGCCATGGCATCTTGTCAGTAGAGGGTCTCCAAGTGACTGAGTCAAGAGTCTCTCATTTCCATGAGACATATTGTGAGATTGCCCAAATTTTTCAGGGAAAGCCAGGCCCACACAGAGGTCTCATTGGCTATCTCCAGATGGACAGGCCAGACTCCATCCCTACGCTCTTAATCAAATTGGTACATGACTGCCACGAACTCAGTCTTGGAAACTATTGTTACGATATCATAGCAATCATTATTAAACCCACACACACACACACAAACATCAAAATTTTATGCAGCTCTTCTTTCTTAGCACACTCTCCCACTTGGTCTACAGATATATAATGGCAGAGTTTCAGGATCTCTAGCTAGTCCTTCCAGAAAGAAGTCTGTACTCTGATCTACACCTTGGCAAAATGGCAACTTTGGCCTCCTCCAAGGAACTCAAAAGGTATTTTTTTAAATACTCTTTGTGTTTGGGGCACAAAAAGAAATGCAAAGGAGCAGGATTGTGCCTAGAGAATAGAGGATGTATGGCTTCTCCACAAGAACTTCTGCTACTCTCAAAGAATGAGCAGGTGTGTGGTTGTGATGTGGGGAAAGTCCCTCAGAACACATTTTTTGAGCTTTTCCTCAACAGTGCATCTTTCAGGATTCTTCAAACGTCATCATAAATTCCCATCATCATTCTGTGTTCTTCAAGAAATTCTATCCTTCGGAGTTCATGAAAAATATGGCTGTGAATTTCTGAGCTGATCATTTACTTTGAATTGAAAGGACCCAGCAGATCCTATCCATAGCCACTGTTCTGGTTGGACTTTTTTAAAAGCTTATCGCCAACAGAGACCTACTGGCCACAGATTTCAACAGATTATGTTTGGCATATACCTGAAGCCCTCATAGGTACATTTTTGTACGTATATTTATAGGTATATACATAAATCCATATACAGACTTTTAAAATCAATGTGTTTGCCAGACATTACTCAACTTCTAAAGATTGTTAAAAAATCTTCTTGGAGAAAGATTAAATGCTGTAAAACAAAGTGTCTAGACAAAATGAATTCAAACTCTCTGGGGAAAAGGGCAGCTTTGATGAATATTAAAGCATCTGTTGAAATATTAAGAAATCCTGCTGAGCCCCGGTGGCATAGTGGTTGTGCATGGGACTGCAGCCCACTGGGACAGAGGTTCAATTCCAGCAGTGGAGCTAGGCCTCCTACTCCCACCACCGGCAGTGATGCCAAAAAAAAAAAAAGAAAGAAAAGAAAAAAAAGAAATCCTGGTGACGCTGTTCCCCCAGCCACTCCTTGAGAAAAAGAGGAGTCTATCTCCTCCCATTAAGATTTTCAGCCTTGGCAATCCAATATAGGGTTACCAATGAACTTAATGGCCATGAGAGGATTCTTGAAATATGACCCAGTTAACACAAACATTACTCTTCCAAGAGACTGCTAAATATCTTTTGCAGCATACCGCCCCCCTCCCCCATGTGAAAAAAAAATAGAATCTCCTAGCTTTAAGATTCAAATACAAGGAAATCCCCAAAGGTCCACGAACCTTGTCTTCTAGATGCCTCAGTGAAGACGTCATCAGGAATAATTTCCTGCTGCCCTCCCTGCCAAAAAAGGATACAACACATTACAAAAGGTCTGCCCTTTGCCATGGGCTTCCCCAAACTAGAGGTGAATCCTGTGCTTTCATACATAAGGAAAAACATTTCTAAAAAGTTTTTATAGGAGTATAGCTCTGATCTTTTTCCTTTTATTTTTGTTTACATTTATGGTAAAACCTATTTCCAAGCTTGGGTCTTTCTCAAACCTTAATTCTATTAGCCCTTATTGGTTTATGAGAAAAATAAACACAAGGAGCCAACTCTCATATTTACAGAGCAAAGCCACTGCAGCTCGCCTGAGATTTGGCATGTACATACACTGTAGCTCTTTGTTTCCATTTGGTTAAGAGGTCTGAAAAGTCGTTCAGTCTTCTTACCATCTGGAAGGAGTGGGTATCAAGCAAGCCTGTCTAAGGACAATTTTGGAGCCCACTTCACAACCAGCCACATCATATAAGCAGGTCTCCAGCAGCTGTGAATGCAGGCCTTGTTGAGATTGTTTATAGATAACGTGAGGGAGAAACTCAGATAAGGCTTCAGGTGCAGAAGTAATGGAGCTGGCCTTCTGGGCATAATGGGCTGCGTGGGACTCTTTCCCATTGTAACAGCAATATCTAAAGAATCACATTTCTTCTTCTCAAACAAATGTAGACTTCCTTATGTAATCTGTGGTCTCTCTCTCTCTCTCTCTCTCTCTCTCTCTCTCTCTCTCTCTGTTACATAATAGTGAAATGATTTGGGGTTAAAAACTGATACAGCACTTATCATCACATCTTAATTTTCAGTAGAAAGAAATGAGAAGAGGCCTTTTGGTAAAATATACTGATGTATTTACTTTTTTTCCTAAACGGGAGTTCTTCCAAGGTCAGTATAATGTTTAAAACAGAGGTCTTATTGAAAGACTTATTTGTTTCTCAATCTAAGATTGTTCTAATCCTAATAAACCACAACTATATAACATAATAGTATGTGTGTAATAAATACCAGTAATAAAAATAAAAAGTGGATTTGGGCCTTTGTTTCAATCATGTGGTTTCGGCAGACCCGATGTTTGCATTCATTATTTTGTTAATCCATTCATGCATTCTTTCAGCGTGTACAGAGTTTGGAACATGTACATGAACAGTACTGGCTCCTAGCAGTGAAAGCACTTTCAAACTCAAGGATATGACAATTTAAGACAATTATTATAGCAAAATGTGCAAGGACCTAGAATTAGAAAGCTAAAAGAGAAGAACACACTCAGGTGAAAGAATTCAATAAAAAATGTCAAACCTCAAATGCAACTTCCAAGATTCTGCACACAAAATATTGAATGAAAGATGCAGGAAGTATCCATAAAAGATGGGAAGAATACATAGAGTCACTGTACCAAAAAGAACTATTGGACCGTTTTAAGTGGAATCTTAGGAACAAGAACCAATGGTGCTGAAAGAAGTTCAAAGTGCATGGAATTCATTAGCCCAACACAAGACCCCAGAAAGTGAGGAAATCCTCATTGAAATGTTTCTGAAATTAAGAAAACACTGGAGACACTTACTCATCCAAGCCAGGAAATTTGGAAGACATCTGTGTTAGTCCGGGTAGACTAGAGAAACAAACTCATAAACATGCATATGAATACAAGGGAAAGGTTTATAGACAAGAGGAATGGAACATTGAAAAAGCATCCCAACCCAGTCCAGTCCAATGTCATAAGTCCATATAAGCCCATATGTCTGTTACAAGTCTATAAAGTCTCCTTTTGACTCATGAAGTATGTGCAGTAGGATGTGAAGCATGGTGCTGGCTGGGTCTCCCCATGGCTCCTCATTTCCAGGACTGAGGGTCCATCTCAGTGCTGGCAGGGTTCTCTTTGTGGCTTCTTAAGCATCTCAGCATTGGCAGGAGTCTCCACGTGGCTTCTTTGCACCCAGAGGTTTGGCTCCATCAGGGCAAGATCAAGGATTGGAACCTTCCATGTGGATATTCAAGAGCAAGGATGTTACTTTGAGTACTAAGATGTAGCTGTCGCAAGCCATGGTATTCTCCATTGCCTCATATGCATTTGAAAGTTGGATATTAAACAAGGAAAATGATAGAAGAATAGACACATGTGAATTGTGCTGCTGGAAAAAAAGATTAAAATGTCATGGTCTGCTAAAAGGACAAACAGACCGTGTTGGAAGAAGTACAGCCAGAGTGTTTTTAAGGGGCAAGGATGGCAAGACTTCACCTTACATACTTGAACATATTGTCAGGAGGAGCGGTCTTGATGAGACGTATTGACTCAGTAGCTGAATTGATGGGCTCAGCAATAGGGGCAATTCTGTGGATGGTGCAGGACCCTGCAGTGTCTTATTCTGTTGGGCTCAGAGTTGCTATCGGTCAGAGCTAACTCAATGGCATTTAACAACACAAACAACAAGGAGGACCAGTTAATACAATTATAATCCATATTTATGCATCAGCCACTACAGGCAGTGATGAAGAAATTGAAGAATTCTACCAGCTTCTTCAATTTGAAATGGATCAAACAATCAACCAAGGTGCAGTGATAATTATGATTAGAATGTGCAAGATGAAAACAAAGAAGAAGGAATAGTAGTTGGAAAATGTGACCTTATAAGAAGAAATAAAGTTCAAGATCATATGCGCAAACTTGGCAAGATCAATAACTTTTTTCCTTGAAAATAATTTTAATTTTTTTCAACAATATGAATTCAAAAAACTTCCCTAAATGGAATACCCAGGAATCAAATAGTCTACATTTATGGTAAGAGGGCTTGGGCTAATTACAGAGCAGACCATCAATTGACCATATGCGATTTTGAGGTAAAGTTGAAGAAAATAAAAAAATATATATGAGTGCCAAAATAGGACCCGGAGCATATTCTATTTGAAGTTAGAGACCATCTTAAGAACAGATGTAATGCACTGAACATTAATGACTGAAGCAGTTTCTAATGAAGCAGTTTCTAGATTCACTTTCTCTTTGAGTTCCCTAACCTTCCTAAGCCTATGTTTCCTCATCTTGAAAAATATGTATTATAATAATCATAATTCAGGATGTTGATGAAAGGAATTATAGATGTGATTGATGTAATAATGTAAGCATGTCTAACACATTGAACATTCAATACTTCTTTGATCATACATTATGGAAGGAAATGGCCCATAATTATATGTTTGACTTATAGGACTCTATAAATTCCAACTAAATTTGACAATAATGGAATTTGTCTACTTTCCTAGTAAGAAGTTTGCAATGGGCTTCCTACCTCCATTGGATGGTTACCAAATACTAGTACCGTTTGATCCCTGATACCCAGATTACAAGGCACCCTGCTGGTGGAGTGGGTTATTAGTTGAACTGCTAACTATAAGGGCAGTGATTCAAAACCACCAACCACTCTACTAATGAAAGATAAGACTATCTATTACCACAAATAGTGACAGTCCTGGAAACCTACAGGGGCAGTTTTACTCTATCCTATATAATGTTGCTATGAGTCAGAATTGAGTTTGGTTTGGTTGGCCCACATTATAGGAAGGAGATCCTTCTCCTATTACGAATTCCACTGGGAGCGAAGATAGGGCTCAGAAACAGGATAAGAACAAATCCCAGAAGCCTAAGTTAAAAAAATTTTAAAATAGGCTCATGGCCATGGAGAGCATTTTGACTCATTGCGACCCAATAGGACAGAATAGAATGCCCTTTGGGGTTTCTGAGCCTGTAACTCTTTATGGAAGTAAACTGTCTCATCTTTCTCTCAGGAAACTGGTGATAGTTTCAAACTACTGACAGCCCAACGGGTAATCACTGTGCCACTTAGTAATCAAAGGGATCGACGGTGTGAGAAGCTTTAAGGAATTCCTTTGTGGGGACTAGCCTCTGACAGATGCTAATATCTCCCTCAGAACTCAAAACCAAGACTAACTTTCTTTTTTTAAAAAAAAGCATTTATTGAGGGCTTTTACAGCCTCCGTAATAATCCATACATCAATTGTATCAAGCACAGTTGTATATATGTTGTCGTCATTATTTTCTAGACATTTACTTTCTCTTAAGTCCTTGGTGTCAGCTCCTCTTTCCCCTCCCACTCCCTCCCTCAACCCCCGTGGCCCCTTGATAAATTATAAATCATCATTATTTTCATATCTTATACCAACCACTATCTCCCTTCCCCTCCAGTTTCTGGGTTTTGTCCCCCTGGGGGTGCAATTATGTGTTGATCACTGTGATCAATTCCCCCTTCCTCTCCCCTCTCCTCACCTTCCCCTAGCCATCCTGGTATTGATATTGCTATTCATGTTCCTGGATTCCATGTATCATAAGCTCTTATGTCGTATCCATACTTGTGCACATGCTCCCACCTAGCTGGCAGTGCAAGGCAGTACTGGGATCGTGATAGCGGGGGTGGGGGAGGGAGGGAGGAAGTCTCAAGGAACCAGAAGAGTATTGTGTGTTTCATCCATGCTTTATTGCACCCTGATTGATTTGTTTCCTTCCATGTGACCTTTCTGTGACAAGATGTCCCATTGTCTACAGATTGGGGTGCTCTGACACCCCCCCCACGTATTTTCAACAGTGTTTTTTTGTTGTTATTTGTTTTGGGTCATCTGATGCCTATTACCTGGTCCTGATGAAGAACTAACTTTCCAATGGCAAAACAGGTTCAAGAATGATTTTGTTTCTGTAGATAAATGGATTAAACAAAATATACAGACGATAAAGAATGAATGAAAAGGCTCAGTTACTTGCAGATAGTTTAGACGTTTGTAGCAAGCATAGAAAAACATTATTCGTAGGAAGGGAAATTTGGAATTATAGAATTTTTAATCACTCTAAGTAGCATATTGTACAATATAATAGTAGAGAAGAGGCTGAGTTTATCTAGAAAGCTGTGGGTTCTCAAAGATGTGGCTCCTTTTCATCTCCAGGGAGAATCAGAACAATCAGATCAGAAGGTCAAGTGCACCAGAAACAATGGCCCACGTACATGATCTGTAGCTTCAGAACATTCTAGAAAGAGAACATCTGGCACTATTTCAAAACTGAATCTCTAGAATGTGATGATTATTTTGAGAAGAACTCAAGTAAACATGTCTAAGTAGCCTAATCACAGTGAGGTGTAAGCACTCTTTGGAGATTGAGCTAAAGAAACTATCAGAGTCAGACTGAAATTCCCCTGGCGGAGAGGGAGAGGAGTTAGGGGGTCATGGAGACACCTATATCATTTTAAAATATTTGTCAAATGGCTCATTTCCTGCTTAGAATTGGAGCCTAAATTCATGGACACTGTCCACAAATTCAACTCTACCCATTGCTTTCAGGTCCATTCAAACCCATAGCAACCCAAGAGCACGGAGTTGAAATGTTCCCACTGGGGTTTCCGGGCTGCAATCTTCATAAAAGTCAAGGGCCACATCTGCCTCCATTGGAGAGGGGTTTGTCACTTAGAATCACTCTCCTGTCATTTAGCCACCAAGGAGTCAACCGCTGTACTATTGTTTTATTCACCAAAAGCCCAAATGCGATAACTAGAGCAGCCAGATTTTAACATACACTGGAATCACCTGGAGGGTGCATGAAAACACTGATTATTGTATGCCACTCCCAGAATTTCAGGTTGAGGGTAAGCCTAGAGGATTTGCACTTTTAACACCTTCTCAGACCCTGTTGATTGGAGGAACCATACTTTAAGAACCCCTGCTTAGAGCACAATCTGTGATTCAAACTTGTTACTATATGTCTCTTGCTAGGAAGCTTCTAAGAACTACAATCAGGGAGCTATCTTTTGTGCTCCTTATGGAATCAAGATCGCGTGGGGAAAGTTGGCTTTCAGTTTCTAAGTTCCCATCAGAGATGAGAATGATTCCTTTTTGTTTTGTTAATTCTAAATATCTGACTTGTGGCTTCATCTGACGCAGGACTCCTTCAACCAAGAGCAGAAAGTCACGTCCAAGGAATCAATGTGCTTTGTAACTGTCTCCCTGCATCAAGTGATCAGCCTGACCCTAGAACTGGAGAATTTGATTTCCAATATTCCTTACCACCCCAAGGACCCAGGACTGTAGCCAAGGACAATCAATTTGAAGAATGAACTTGGCCTGTGGGAGAGGAGATAAAAAATGGAGTACCCTTCAAAATAGCCAACCACAAATTGAAATATCTAGGGATATACATAACTAAGCAAACAAACAAAGAGATTTGCATGAGGAGAACCACAGAACACTATTACAAAAAAAAACAAGAGTGGCCGCCACAAATGGAAGGATATCCTTTGCTCATGGATCAGAAGATTTAATGTAGTAAAGACATCTTGCCAAAGGCACTATACAAATTTATTGCTATCCTAATACAAATACCAACATCATTCTTCAAAGAATTGAAAAACTAATGACCAACTTCATATGGAGACAGAAGAAGCCCAGAATTAGCAGAGAACCCCTCAAGAAGAAGGACAGTCAGAGGGCTTATTTACCTGACTTTAGCACCCACTATACAGCCACATTGACCAAAAAACGTGTGCTACTGGTATAATGATAGATATTCAGACCTATGGAGAAGAACTGAAAACCCAGAAAGGAAATCGTCAGCATATAGAAAACTGATCTTGGCTAAGAGTCCAAAATATATCAAATGAGAAGCAAATGCCCTCTTCAGCAAGTGGTGCTGGGGGAAAAAAATCGATATCTACCTGCAGAAAAATAAGACAAGACCCTTACCTCAATCTATACACAGAATAAAATCAGGTGGCTCACAGACCTCGCGGTAACAATCCAAACTATTAGGGCTATCAGTAAGGAAATTGGGACAAACCTAAGAACTTTGGTGCAGGGAATATGTAGGCTGTCATAAATAGGGAAGGACACAAACACAGAGGAAGCAACAATTGACAACTGGGATATACTGAAGATAAAACACCTGTGTACATCAAAAGACAACACCAAAAAAGCAAAAAGAAAGCCCACAGATGGGAAAACATATCCACTACTGGTGCTTCTGCAGATAGGTGCAGCCATTATGGGAACTGATATGGTGATACCTAAAACAAATGGGAATCAAGCTACCATTAACCCAGCAATCTCCCTATGCATTCTGGGCATATACCAAGAAGAAATAAGAAACAAATCACAACCACTATCTGTATGTTCATCATGGTGCAGTTCACAATTGCAAAAAAATTGTAAGCAGCCTAAATTTCCATCAACCAAGGCAGCATCAACACATGGGAAGAATTGGAGGAAATTTTGCTACAAAAGGACAAGCACAACCTGACTCATCTTGGGAACGCTTAAAAAGCACAAGGAACATGGAGGAAAAGCCACCAAATGCATAAATTCTCAGGGCAAGGTCCAGACACTCTGGCAGGGGTCAGACTCGACCCAAAGATGCATATGGCATATGGCAGCCAACTAAAATGGAAGGAGAAAAGGGATGGGTAGTGGGGAACAGAGCACTGACCCACACATGACTCCACAGGAAAGTGAGAAAGGGATCAGACTTCAACCTAGGGTGGCAAAACTTGAAGGCAACATACCAGCATTAAGCAGGGAAATGAAAGATCTGGAGGGCTGGCCCCGGTCCCGGCTATGTTGAGTCCCTCTCCAGAAGAATGCACTACAGAGGACAGTGCTGAAATACAGCTCTGAGAGAATGGCAGGTCTGCTCAGACCACCTGAGAGCAAACTAAAAGGGAAAGAGAAATAAGTGCTTTCAGAGCCATCAATCCTCAAGGGCGGCATCCTACCTGGAACAGCCAATGCACAAAGAGGACCATGGGTCAGGCCCCTCCGGAGACACAGTATAACCACGACCACACCCACCACCATCAGCATCACCATCCATCCCACCGACACACTCTCACCCCTCACAAGATGAACAGAGACGCCTGGGCAAAGGGAGTTAGTGGGCAGTTGAAGAAATGAAAATAGTAACAGTTTTCATTTATCCGGGGTTCATGAGGGTGGGAGGGAGAGAAAAAAGAGGAGATGATACCAAGGGCTCATGCAGAAAGAAAATGTTTTGAAAATAGTGGTGACAACATATGTACAAATATGTTTGATATAATGAATGCATGGATTGTTAGAAGAGTGGTAAGAGTCCACAGTAAAATGATTTAGTAAAAGTGAGAGAGAGGACCAGCCATGGAAAAAAATTGTAAACTGAATTAGCTAACTGAATTGGCTCTAGAAAATCAGACTTGTTTCTAGCATCAGCTTTTCATAGATGCTAAGAAACAGTAGTTGGTGTGATTTGTGAAATAATTTTTTCTTGAATTCATCGACTAAGAAGATAGCACAAGATGATAAATACCAATGCTTGCTTTTCAAGAAAATATAAAAATATCTCCTTTTCCTCCCAGATGTCTATATTTTTATGGCAGGTATAGATCAAAATAGTGAATTTCCTTGGAATGAACAGCATGCATTCATAATTTTGTTTTGAAGGACACAAATGATAAAATCAAGAGTGTTATTACTGTAATCTCTTTTTCTTTGTGCTGTAAGTCTTAAGTACCTACAGATAGAATTGCTTGAACAAATTGTACCATCTCCTCTGTGTGTGTGCATTAAAGAACAAATTGTATTGGTTTGGGGAGAAAATGATATAATCAGTAATTCTTAGAACTTGTTCCATTCCCTCCTCCTGTCATTCCATACCTTTCTCCCACCCCCACCCTTCTTATCTTATAAGTCACTGAAGGATAATGCTAGCCCTTCTTTTGTTACCTGGAACCTGTGTTCCACATTTCAAAGTAGAAGCTACATTTGCCAAGATTAAAATTCACTTGATCTTTAGGCCTTGTGTTGTGTTGGCAAAAAGAAACTTTCGGTTTCCTATCAATGAAAAACAACAAAGCTACTGAGGCAGATACTTAGGGGTTAGATTTCCTTTGAAAAATAAATATTGGTTTAAATCTTAAGTGAAAAAGGGCTGGCCCAAATGCATTATACTGGATGTCTGCGACATTTATGAAACCACCCAACATTTTCCTCTTCTCCTTCCACACACCCAACTAAAGAATCACCCCAGGAACAAAGAGAGAGATGTTTGGGTTGTTGACAAAGAATCTGCAATATGTCGTCAGCTTTTTAATGGAGAATGAACTCAGTAATGGCCCAAAGAGGTCATGTGTGCACAATAAACAGATTTAAACTTGATCCATCTGACAAGGGCAGGGCAGGGTCAATTTAAGAAGGAGTTATTGATCATGAAATGGAAAAAAAAGTTACAAGTCTCTAACCTGTAATTAGGAGTCCCTCCTTAGAGTAAATGATTAGGCCTGTAACTACCAGTTAAAGGCTGGTGGCTCAAACCCATGTAGAAGCAGCTCTGAAAACAGATCTAGCAACCGGTTTCTGAAAGGTCACAGCTTTGAAAGCTCTAGGGAGCAGGTCTACCTGAAGAGGTAGGGATGCCATGAACCACCATCAATTAAATGGCAACTAACAGCCTTGCAGCTGGAAGAGACTATATACTCTTTTGGCAAACTGTACAATGGTTGTAACATATGAATCTTTTGCATTTTATTATGCCCAGTCGAGCACATTATCTATTGGGATGGTTCTGATCATTTATTTAATGAGGTTTTCTGAGCCATATAAGCATATCTTCGGTATCTGTGGGAGTGTGGTACCATAGATATAAATTGATTCCATCAGTAACAGGTACCTAGGGAGATTTCCAACACTCTTTGGACAAGAGAACCCTTTCTTCAAACGAAGTTTCCTATGAAGACCAGATCTATAAAACATATACAGGTGGGGCTATGCTGATTGTATAGCTTCTGCTGTCCTAATCAGATTTCTTGTAGAATTCCAGGATTCTATGAGGCACATGGTATGTAAACTACAGATGCCGATCAATATTAAAGCATCTTGCTAAGAAATTACGCAGTTACTTTTGCTATCACATATTGCTCTTGCTCACAAGTCACAAATCTACATCCAATCTGCTTCACAAGGTAATATCATCCAGAAATCAAAGAAATGTGTTATGTTTTAGTTTTCATTCACAGCATACTGCCTTAGTTTGATGTCTTACTGCAGATTGGTAGGGCAAACTTTAAGGACAAAAACAATAACTCATTCAAAAGAATATTTTTGTTTTGGAAAACTCATACTCTCACCTCAACTATGCATTTTATACCCTCAGTCTGCACCACCCAACCATTCCCTCAGCACCGTTCACACAGGCATGCATACAAGAATTCCTTTTATCCTGCTTCCCTCCTGTTCTGGGCCATTTATCATCCATTGGTGAGATGTAGGCCGGTTAATCCAAGATTCTGTATTGGAGGACCATCTATAGGCCCTGACTCGGATACTAACTAGCTAAGTGACATCCACCAAACCACCGTGTAAGAAGGAACAAGAAAAAGTATGTCTATAGATTGTCATGAACACAAAGTGTCATGTCGTGGTGGTGGTTAGGTGCCATGAAGTCGGTTCCGACCCATCGTTACCCTCAACAGAGCAAAGCACTGTCCAGTCCTGCACCACCCTCACAATTGTTTCAATGTTTGGGTCCATCGTTGCAGCCAAAGTGCCACAGAGATAAATAACTCCTTCTCTCTCTGACTGCCACTAAGTCAACGCTGACTCATGGCAATCCTTTAGGACAGGCTAGAACTGTCCCAGTGGGTTTGCAAGACTGTTTAAGTGCTTATGGTAGTGACATCATTTCATGTCAACTTGATAAATAAGTATAGAGTTGATGCCTTGAGGGGTAGCCTTGTCATGAAGATTCTGGAAACTTCTCTCTCTCTTTCTCTCTCTCTCTCTCTTTCTCCTCTCGCTTTCCTGTTGTCAAGTCACAGGAAGCCATGCTGAGACCTGAAAGAGTCCTGGAGATGTTTCAACCACCACTGGATCCACAAGACTTTGCATCCACTGGCTTGTGGTCTTCCTGCATTTTGTATCATTTGCATGTGGCTGGAATGGTGGACAGGTCTCAGCTGCTAGACTAAGACAGACTAGGAAGAAAGACTTGGTGATCTACTTCTGAAAATTAGCCAGAGGGATTAATGGACTAGTATCAGACTCATAGGCTAATATCAGAATTAAGAACTCTATCTGGACTGGCTAGGATGTTTTCTTAATATACAACTACTCTTTGATCTAAAGATCTCTCTTGCACATAAATAAGTGTCCCTGGATTTATTTCTGTAGTCAACCCAGCCTAACAGCCTTTCTGGGAATAGAAAGCCTCATCTTTTTCCTATGGAGAGGCTGGTGGTTTCAAAGTACTGACATTGGAGATTGCAACCCAAAATATAACTACTTTGAACTGGTGGCCCCCTCCACATATATTGTATATCAAGACTCTTTACAGTACATACTTATGGCGAAAGCCATGGCATAAAGCCTATATCTCCTTTCATCAAAGAATCATTGTACATACTTTCCATATTTTTAAACTGTAGGAATCGGACATAGAGAGTATGTTAGTCTGGGTAGACTAAAGAAACAAATCCATAGAAACTCGTATGTGTATAACAAAGAGATTTATATGCAAGAGCAAGTGAACACTGAGAAGACATCCCAGCCCAGATCAAGGTCATAAGTCCGATATGCAATCAACAAAGTCCTTCAGACTCACGAAACACACGCAATGATGCCAATCGCAGGACAATCACAAGCCAGTGGGTAGAAAGTCTTTGGATCCAGTAGTATTGGAAGCATTTCAGTCTTTTCTAGGTCCAGGTTTCTGGCTGCATCAAGGTAGGTCTAAGTGGCTTCTCCTCAGGGATGTCTTTCAGGGAGCCAGCCTAACCAGCGAAGTCTCTAAGGCGGTGAGTGTTGTCATTTGAAGGTCTCCAAGGAAGTCAACTGAGAGAGACAGTGTCTCCACCTCTAAGAAGGAAGGACCACATTTCCCATAATTCTCAGTGGGCCACGCCCACACAGAGGTCTCATTGGCTCTCTCCAGATGAACAGGCTAGACTCCACCCCTACATCTCAATCATGAAATTGACATAAGCACATGACCACCACAAGGTGAGAGGTACACTCTTGGGGAGCGGGGTTGTTGAGTGACATAAACTGTCCAGAGTTGATGATCTTAAATGTAAATCCCCACCTAATGGTCAATTTTTAATTAGTGGGTTTGAGGTATTGAATGTGTATACTTCAAAAAGTTCAAGAGAAATGGAATGAAATGATCGTGAATTTGTTCATGACCACTTTGAAGCCCTCTAGCATGTCACATCACGAGAGAAAGACTGGGCTTTTTGCTTTCAGAAGGAATTAATCTCGGAACCCACAGGGGCAGGAACCCGACCCTGTCCTATAGAGTAGCTGTAAGTCAGCATTCGCTCAATGGCAGTGAGTGAGTGAGTGAGTGAGTCTATCTCTTAAGAAGTCTTCCTAAGGCTGCCAATCACAAGGTCAGCAGTTTGAATCCACAGAGAGCTCCAGCCTGGAGCCTTTCTACTCCCATGAAGAGTTCCAATCTCAGAAACCCACGGAGGCAGTTCTCCCCTGTCCTGTCGGCTTGCTAAGAGTTGAATAGGTGCAACAGTCTTGCGTCTATTTCAGTATGTCACATACTTCCCTAGGAATCAAAGAGGCAAATTTCCCGATGTCCCTTCCCCTGTCTGGATGAGAAGAGTCCACTAACCCTCCGAATCGGGAGATTTGGTTTGCACGCTACTGGAGATGTTTCGGTATGAGCTGTCCTAAAGTCAGCAGGTAAATTAAACAAATGCTAACTCTCAATTGTATTCCGTGCCTTTGAGATGTAGCAAACTTTGTCTCTGTCCCTCCCTCCTACTTTTGAACATTAGGCATACTGCACAATCTGCAGGAGTCTACATTTTCATGCTGGGAGTGGGTACCAACTAGATGGAAGAAGCTGGGGGTGTGGGGTGGGTCTGCCCAGAGATAATCAGGCTATCCTGCAGAAGTTTTTAACCAGCATTTTAGAAGATTACACAGGCAAGGGGAATGCCTGCTATATGGCCAAAAAACTGAGAAATGCTAGACTCTTTTTCAAACTGAAGACAAAAGTAGTACCAGAGGGGAAGGGCGGGCCAGGGGGGGAGCACAGATACTGAGCCGAGGAAGCACCAACCTTCCACATTGCATTTATTATAAAGAAATGAAGAAAAATGGCCAAATGTTATAGAGACTGTCGGAAGTACCTGGAACACCACATCCTTTGATTCTCACCACAGTCTTGCACACTTGATATAGTTTTCGCTATTTTTGGAGAGGAAAGGAAGACCCAGAAAGGATAGGTAGGTAACTCTAACTTGTCAGGAGACAAAGTGGGGCTTCCAACTCAGGTCTGAATAATGAAAACCACTTCAGAGTTTCCTTGCCTTTACCTAATATCATATATCCAAGTGAACATAACAACGTATGGTGTAGAGAAAAAAATTTTTTGCGTAAAACAGGATGTTCAAGTCTCTATTACCCCTGTACACAAAGATTCAGTCTTCCTTCCAAAGCTGGTTTCCACAGTGGTCTCTGTCTTAATTGTTGCTTGCTCCTAGCTGAGACAAGGGAAGCCTGAAAGTGAGTATCAGCTTTCCTGCCTGGTTGATGGGGGACCATTATGAAACAATCAATGCCAATGATTTTCGTCAATTTTCCACTACCTTGGCTTATATAAACACTTCATGTAAAGGAGGGGCGTGGGTGGGGGCTTAAGCGGGCCTCACTCACACAGATGCAGTGGCCCAGACACACAACCCCACAAAGACACACATTGTCATGGTTCATTTGGAAAAATCCAGATGAAAAAGGAGAAGGTGGATAAATAATAAAGCAAAGGTGACAAGGAAACTAATTTAGAGATAATGAGGGCAAGACTACCTCAATGAAAAAGAACAACTGTGTGTCATTAGTTGGCAAGCTTAGCCTTTGGGCAAGATTACACTTTGAGGTGCTGCTCCAATTACCTGCTTTTAAGTGCACGTCGCGGGAGACTGCTCTTAACTGTGGCTCGCACAACTTTGGTACCGACACCATTGAAACCAAGTATCCACTCTGCCCATATGAGCCCAGGCATTCGGACATCAAAACCCCACTCCTTCCAAGGGTCCAAGATGTATCTGGCTGGCAAGGAAAGAGGCCGCATATTTGCATCTTGCTTCAGCTTCTGGGGATCCCCAAAGCCTTGGAATAAAGCTGCAAGCCCCCATCTGCAGTGACCTGCTGGCAGCATGGGTCAGTTCTTGGGAATGAAGCTCTTTTGCAACTAGGACTAATGACAGGGCAGGAAAGATGAAGCCGGGGACAATGAACACAAAGCCTAGCTTGGGCGAACTTCCAGAGTCATCCGTGAACACCAGGCATAAAGGTAGGCGTGGGGTGGGAGGATAAAGATGATCAAGGGAAGGGAACCATACTAAGAGGTTTATCTCTGAAAGACTCCAAACTTCCCCCTTCCCAGATATCAACTCTATTACAACTGATTGCCTTATCTAATCCCAACCCAATTTGGGGGTAATTGTTGGCTTTGACAAAGGTAAGCAGGAGATATTCTTTTCACAGTTGCCTGCTTTTCTCAAGTGTCCAGCTTCCCCAAATCCCCTTTAATAAGGATTACTTGCATGTAAGTCAGCTTCCTTTTCTGATGACATAACAACAGTGTTCCTTGTAATCTGGCCAAGTACAGGCTTTTTAAAAAACCTTGGAGCTAACAGGTGTGTAGTGTACTTCCTGCCCGCAGGTGAAATTGGCAGCTGCTGCTAAGATTCCAAAATATGCGTAAGCATCGTCTCCAGGGAGAGCCAGGAAGCCTTTCTTTTTCCTCATCCCAATTCTCTCTGAGAGTGCAGCGTTGGTGGTATAGTGGGGAGCATAGCTGCCTTCCAATTCTCTCTGAGGGGGGAAGAGGGAACCCTGTTAGGAAGGTTCTATCGGGCAAATGTCTCTTTCAGCCTCTGACAACTGCATACATTTCACCAGATATGTGATTTCATGCAGATCTCAAATGGCTAGCAGATCCTTATGTGTTCTGTTTTGAGGGGGAGGGAGGGTACTTAGGGTTCTTTTGTGTCGTCAGTCCATAGTTGTGAGATAACAATTACAAGGGACGGTTTAGGCCAGGACATCTCAAACTTTGTTGGTGATAGCATCTCGTGGAGGACCTGATGAAAATATATTGAGTCTCACATGGCCCCTAATGGGTCTCCGATGCTCTATTCGCTTATTAAGTGATGTTGGAACTTGTCAACCCTTGAGAATCCCTAACTTAGACAACCTTCCAATACTTAGAACTGATCCAACCCACACCTTGAGATGTCAGCGCCTCTTGGAGCTCCTAGAGCAACACCTCCCAAGTGTTCAAGCAGGGCTTCCCTGGTTTCACAACAAAACTCACTTCACTTGCTGCCGTGGAGTCAATTCTGACTGGTAGTGACCTTGTAGGACAGAGTAAAACTGCCTTTGTGGGTTTCCAACATAATAACTCTTCATAAGAGTTGAAAGCTTCCTCTTTCTGCTGCAGCGGCTGGTGGTTTTGAATTGCTGACCTTGTAGTTAGCAGCGTAATGTGTAGTCTCTAAGCCACCAGAACAGGTATTCAATTTCTTCCCTAAGTAGAAGCCAATCTAAGGTTTAAAGAAGTCATTTAATTACAAAAAAAAAATTCTTGATTCTAACAAGATACTCTTCTGATCTGGGAGATGGAGGTCAAGGAAAAAGGAAACAGCAAACCCAAATCACCACCCCTACTCAAGGGGGAGAAAATGACCCATGGAGTATGTTATGTTATCAGAGAAAAGGGGTGCTGCCTCTTCACCTTCCAGGCCACATATAAAGAGAATATAAAAAGTTGGAAGCATATTCCTTTACTATCAATATGAGTAACAAAGTAGCATTGTAAGTTCTCTGTTCAATTCTACTGCTCTAAATAAATAGATGCAGAATAGCAGGTCGTTTCTTATTCAACCTAAAATAAAGGATTATTTTTATTAAAAACCAAAGGAACCAGAAAAGGAAACTTTAGGTATGTTAACTTTTTTCCATCCTAGATATATTATTCTAAAATCACTATTAACCCCAATACAACTGCTCCAAATACACTGCATATTTTGAAACTTTCAAGTTCTATATGTTAATACCAGCAACTTTCTTCTCAGATTATAAAACAAACTTTCTGTGTAAATACTCTCAGTGAAGGGAAAGAAAAAAACTTCCCAGGAATATACAGAGCTACATTTTACAGCTCACAAACTTTTAAAAGCAGGTAGTATTAACTTATGGTAACCCCCTAAAACAAAGAAATCAGGCCACAATGTTCTCTGTCTTTGTAAGAACAAACTGATGGGTGTGTGCCTGTAAGACAAGCTGAGATGATTAACTGAATACAAATAGTGATTTAGACCATGCGTGGTAAAATGTACATGGATCCAAAAATCCTTCTGTAAACACAGGGGTCGAGTTTAAATGTATGATTGTGTGTGGGGGGGGGGGGAGTTGTTTTTTTAAGTTGAGTCTCTACTCTCCAGGGCCTAACTCACACACAAGTAGTTGGCTGGGTAGTTAAAAAATCATATTCAGGTATTTTAAATATTCATACACTTAGAGGTATTCAGTTGGACCCTGCTAGTCAGTCCTTGAAAGGCAAGACAAGGGCTGAGCCCCAGTGGCGTAAGTGGTTGAGTGCAGGACTGTGGCCCACGGGCTTGGAGGTTCAAATCCAGCGGTGGCTCTCAGAAACAGGACTGGGTAGTGCCCGTGACCACCAAAGGCAGTGATGCCCCTCCCCCCCAAAAAAGGCAAGACAAGAAGCAAAAAAAAAAAATACATCTAACCAATGTCAAGAGTTATGGTGAACCTGTGATTGAACTCCTGGCTGCTGACTACAAAGTTGGTGGTGAGTCCTCACCTGGCATCTCTGTAGGAGAAGAATCAGGCAATTTTGCTTCCATAAAGATTATACGAAGGAACAGAACTGAGGGGACCACTCTACTCTGTCACATGGAGTCCCTGGGAGTCAGAACCAACTTGATAGCATTTCATAATACAGTGATGGTCTTCAAATCCCCAATGTTAATCCCAGATTGACAAATGGAGAATTTGAACTTCAGAGAGTGCTAGTCACTTGCCTATGGTTGCCCAGAAAATTTGTTGCTGAGCTGGGATTCAGATGTTGACTAGACTCTACATCTATACCTTATCAATTGCTCCACTCCTACATATAAGAAACAGAATATGAAAATTATAGAAAAGTAATGCAGATATCATGCACAAGTAAAATTTTGCTGAAGATCATCCAATAACAGTTGCAAATGTATAGTGACAAGGATCTCCCAGATGGACAGGCTGGATTTAGAAGTGGACATTGAACAAAGGATATCATGGCTGGTTTTAGATGGATCTTGGCTAAAAGCAGACAATTATAGAAAGTGTTTACTTGTGTTTTATCGACTACATAAAGACATTTGTGGGCCATGACAAACTTTGTATAGTCTTGAGAAGTCTGGGAATTCCAGAACACTTTCTTGTATTCCTGCAGAACTTGTACATGAATCAAGAGGCAATTGTGCAAACAGAACAAGGGAATACTGTATGGCTTAAAATTAGGAAAGATGTGTGTCAGGATTGTATCATCCCACCACAGCTATCCATTCTGTATGTTGAGGAAAGAATCAGAAAAACTGGATTGTTTGAAGAAGGTTGTGACATGCAGGTTGGAGGAACACTGTGCAGATGTGACCGTTGTTAAGAACCCTTCTTCAGATGACACCACCTGACTTGCTGAAAGTGAAGAGGACTTGAGGTCCTTGATCTTCCTGATGAAGATCAAAGTTTGCACTATTCAGTATGGATTACAACTCAATGTAAAAAAAATAACAAGAAACACATTAATTGACATTTAGTCAATTCTGACTCATGGTGACTCTGGGTAGAGCAGCCGGGGTAGAACAGCTCCTGTGAGTTTCCAAGACTTCAACTCTTTATGGGAGTAAAAAGTTCATCTTCCTCTCCATCCACCTGGTTTCGAACTTCTGACATCATAGTTAGCAGCCCAAGGAGTAACTACTACACTACCAGGACTCCTTATCTCAATGTAAAGAAGACCAAAATCCTCACAAATTGACCTACAGGTAACATCATGACAAATGGAGCAAAGATTGAAATTGTTAAGGATTTCATCTTGCTTGGATCTGCAAGCAATGCCCATGAAAGCGCAGTCATGAGATCAAGCAAGCACTTTATTGTGTTGGGTAAATCTACTGCACAAGACCCCTGCAGAGTGTTGAAAAACAGGGAGGCTGCCTTAAAGAGAGCTAAGATGTGCCTGACCCACACCATCAAATTTTCAGTTACTTCTTACCTATGTGAAAAATTGGGCATGGAATAAGGAAGACTGAAGTAGAATTGATGCTTTTGAATTATCGTGCCGACGACGAATAATGAAAGTACCACGAACTGTCCAAATGAAAACATTAGAAGAAGTACAGAATGCCCCTTAGAGGCAAGGATGAAGAGACATCCTCTACAGATTTTAAATGTGTGGGTAGGAGAGAGAAATCCTTGGAAAAGGACATCATGCTTGGTAAAGTAAAGGGGCAGCAAAATTTTTTTAAAAAAAGGAAGGCCCCCAAGGAGTTGTGTTGGTACCGTGACAGCAACAATGAGCTCAAACCCAAGAACATTTGTGAGAAGGGCAAAGGGTCAGGCAGCGTTTCATTGTGTGATGCAGAAGGTTCCTCTGGGTCTGAACTGGCTCAATGACATCTAACAACAATGGCACATATTAAATTACTTACATTTTTACAAATATTAAATTATTTTAAAATCATATTTAGCCTTAGTCTGTCTCATCTTTACTTAGCTATTCGAAACTCAACCATCATGTTCATTCAATCTACCATGAACAAAAGCCAGGCATACAACTTCCACGTAAACTTGTACCAAACAGTTTAGTTAATAGTGTTTGTTTGTTTGTTTGTTATGTACCATGACATATTCACATTCACTACCCTGCTTCTATCACTAGAGTAAGGAAAGTCTAAGGTACCACTCCGAATGTCAGGGAAAATCAGTCATCAGAAGAGAGGGGGCGCTGAGCCCCAGTGGCATAAGTGGTTGAGTGCAGGACTGTGGCCCACGGGCTTGGTGGCTCAAATCCAGCAGCAGCTCTCAGGAGAGTGCTGGGTAGCTCCCATGACTACCAGAGGGCAGTGATGCCAAAAAAAAAAAGGAGAGGGGAATCCATATGCTGACATTTACACACAAGGTACTCCCTTACAACACCCTTGTGAGTAATAATTATAAGATCCATTTTAGATCTAGAAGAGTATGAGGCACGGAGTGGCTTGAGAGACGGACAGAGTCAGGATTCAAATCCCCATTTGTCTTTTTTCAGTTTCTTTGCGGTGCTCTTACTGTCCACATAACCTGTCTTCAAAATTCACCTTCAATGCAAAAGAGAAATCCAAGAGGAAAGGCACATTATCTTGAATGGAGAATATTTTAGACTTTCAAATCTAAACTCAAAATTATCTCTTCTCTCAAAACTTCTCTGACCATCCCCTTCACCCCTGCTATCTCAGCTCTCAAGAGCTTCCGGCATGCAGAAGAGTTTGCAAAAATAGGTCGCATGTGGTTCCTGATGTACAGAAACTAATAATTTAGGAAGAAAGGAAAGGGTCCTATTGAAGGAGTCCTGGTGCCGCTGTTGAGAAAGTGCTATCTGCTCTCATCAATAGTCACAGCGTTGAAAACCCTGTCTAGTGTCCCTATTAGTGGGAAGTCACTCAATAGCAGTGGGTGGACTATCTCTCAGAATACATCTAGAGACTTTCTGTATAAAATAAAACGTTAAATATAATCTAGAAAAATATCAGTAACTAAATGAAAGAGCCATGGTGCCATATGGCTAAATGCTAGTCTGCTAATTGAAAGGTTGGGACCCACCAAGTGGCTGAAAGGGAGTAGTATTTAGCAATCTGCTCTTGTAAAGATTGCAGTCTAGAAAACATGGTGGGGCCATTCAACTGTGTGGCATTGATCAAACTCTAAGAATATCTTATGTGTATGAAATTAATAGTCCTTTCATAGGAGGAAAAATAAAATGTTGAGACATCCTGCATATATGAAGAGAACAATATTGTACCTATAATAAAAATGTATGTTTCAAAAAAAGAAAAATAGGCTCACCTATACACAACAGTTCTGAAGTGAGAAGGGATCTCTTTTTTATGATTAAAATAAGTTACTTTATTGAGAGAGATGAGTTACTCAGTGTTAGCTGATTGCAGACCGGGGAAGGTAACACATTAGAAGTGTGTTGGCAGGAGGCAGCCCGCTACTATCACAGGCTCCTTTTGACCAACACAGTCCCGGGCTCCCCCATTTCTCCAAGTACAAAAGTGGGTCACACTTTTCAGTCACAGGCCCACGGAGACAAAATAACACAGATTATCAAGCAAGAGTCTTGAGGTCCTCTCGCAGTCAAGGCTTCAGGTGAAATGCACTTCATTTCCCAGACTCCTCAGGGGGGATTCAAGAGTCTCTTTCACCTCACAATGCCATGCTCCCTGCTCCTGCTCCTGCTCTTCTTTTCTGAGTACTCATTTTTCAGGCATTTTCTCATCTCTCGATCAAGATCATTGCAATGCCTGAAAAACTTCAGAACGCTGTGATTTTTATGGCTTTCCTTTAGCAAGTTCATCACGGCGTTGCATTCATTAGTTGTGCAGGTGTGGAGACAAGTCAGGATGCATCTTCAGAAGAGGAAAGTTCCCAGCAGAGCAACTCCTTCGCTGCCATCCTCAGGGGACTGAAGCGGTGTCCCTCGGAGCACGACGTCAAGGCCCCATGGCCAAAGGCTGGTCGTCTGGGTGGGGGGATCTTATAAATATAACCAAGAAAAAAGACAGAAAGAAAAAGACACAATAGATCTGTTTGTTTGTTTTCTCACCTTAAATATCATTTATATTCTTTGGTGAGTTCCAGGTCTATAATTGTGGCCAACTTGTTTCTAGTAGAATGTCTTTTTCACTGCTGATTTGCAAAAGATCTTGATATTTCATTTTAAGGATGGCCATACTTTGAATGCTGTGTAAATTGAAAATATTTTTTTTCTTAGACCATCATTTGTTCTTGAATGTTGGTAAGGGATTTTGTTATTTGATTTTGAATACATATGTTTGATCTTTTTATATTTGGCTTCATTTTAATTTAGAAAGTTATTAAATTATTCATATTAAATATCAGATAATAATATTTTTCAAGATTTTCATGAGCTTTTTTATCCTTAACCTTTCAATCCATCAGAAAGTTATTTTTCAAATTTATTGGAAGGTAAGAAGCAAGTCTTGAATTTTTAAGTAGTTATGTGTAAGAATCGCAAGAAATACAATAGTAGTATACTCCTAGATTTGACCTACAATAAATACTCAATATTACATTCGTATATGCAGACAGTCTCTGGATTATGAACAAGAGCCATTCCTGATTCTGTCTTTAAGAATGCGTAGGTAAGTTGGAATCGGTGTTGACTGTTCTTAGTTAGCCTTACTTTAGTGCGAGAAAAGAGACAAAGACCTTTCAATGGTTTTAAAGTTTCATGTGGAAAAAGTGAAAATGACTGTGATGAAATTTTTGTTGGGTGTTGTGTCTCGATCATTCCAAACTGGGAATAAATTTATATAATATTAAAATGTAAGTAGGCACGGTCCATTTGTCACAGGTTTGTAACACAAGGATACATACAGAGCATTGTGTTTTGGCTTTATAGTCTGCTCAGTTAATAACATCTTTCTCCTCCTCCACATTCCCTTCTTCTCTATCCTCTTTTCTGTTGACCATTCCCCAGAGAGAGGGTTATATGTAGATTCCAGTCATTGGTTTCCCCTTTGCATGTCCAAAGTACAAAGTCTCACCATGCTCCCTGCTAAGCTGCCTTCAGACTGCACTTATTCCAAGACACATTTCAAAGATTGCTAGAAAAACAAACAAACCTGCCTTGGTTTAGTGTAAAAGCTGTGAAATCGTACAGAGGGAGACAGAGGTGAGCCACTATGAAAGAAAACATGCTTAACAAAGTAAAGATCGAAAGGTAGCCCATTAAGAAGCATGGAGAGTCAAATGCCTGCAATACTTCAAAGGCAGCTGACCCGACTGGTCAGAGTCATAAGAAACTTGCAAGTGAGGTAGGTAGGAGGAAAAACTGACCCAATTCAACAACCCTAAATGAATGAATCATAATCTGTGCCTGCTTGAAGAATTATGCCCTGCCAACAGGTAAAGTAGCATTCAGGCATTCACAAGAATGCATTCAGGCATGTTCAAGAAAAGCTTGCTGCTTTTAATGAGCTAACTGAACCATTACATCATAAAGAAACTCAAGTCCCCACGACCGGAGAAACTTCCGGAGTCATTTCACTCCCCTCCCTCCACGTGAAAAATATATAAACAAACAAAAGACTTGTTATCGACCCTACTATTACCTATTTTAATCTTCATGTTCCTTTCCTTATGTGAAATACAAAATGTTGTAAACCAAACCAAAAAAACAAACAAACAGCATCTTGGTTAGAATCTGACTGAGGCTTTGACAACAAGTTGCTTCTTATTTTGTGATAAACTAAAGTCTCTGTACAAATTTATTTCTCTCTGAAAGGGTTGCTGAAGCCCTAAGATCACCAGGACACTAAAGACTGGACCAGTCTTTAGGCTTCCAAAGGATTCCTGTCCTGCAGTGGGTTCTCTTACTCACCTCTGGGTTCCTTCCTCCTCTGTGTGTTCACTCCTTCTAGAAATATGCAAGACCAGGAGGACAAAGTGGGAACAGTGGACCACAGGGATGGATAAAGACATGGCTGAAGCTTTGGCTGAAACTGTTTGCACCATGCAGCAAACAAAATATCAAATATTCCCTGCTCATTCAGAGAGAGAGAGTTGTTTGATGGATCTGACCAAGGTTTTGAGGAATGTAATTCATGACTGTGAGGGTTTTGTCATGGCTCAGTCACTGCTAAGCCCTCTTTATTATGTAGTCAAGGGTACACCCAGGGAAATAGGCCCTGATGCATTACAGTAGCATTGTTTTGCATTTTTTTTAAAACCACATGTCCATAGGCTCATAGATGGAAAGTATGAGCTTTTTATTGAGTTAGTTCATTAATCTCCATTCTCTAGCACTAATGTTTTCCCCTTAGGGCTTCCTATTTTCTTTTCACTTATCTATAATCCTCGTTAAGTGTCATCATTTTTTCTGTTTGTTTTTCCCATCTTTTACTTCATGAGTCCTCCCTTTGGCCTTTTTATTTAGAGAAAAAAACTATATATAATATGTTATAATTATATATATGATATATTGCCAGCCCTCCATTCTAGTGTCAATGTTTCCTCTAATTAACTGTCTTACCTTGAAACACCATCTTCACTTTTATGAGAGTGTTCATTGAAGTTTTTTTCATCAATTAACTGCCATTATTCTGATTCAAAAAATATTAAAATACATCAGCAAAACAGCAAGCATAATTGATTTTTCTTTTATTCAGATTTTTAATGGTTTTATTTTTTTACTATGGATTAGGTGGGGAATATATTTCAGACTATCAACTCTACATTGAATAGTTCAGATCACTCATCACCCCTCACCCCATATTTTACCTCAACCCTCTCTGCTGCATTCTCTTTTCCTTCTTATGAACCTCTGTCTTCCTTTACCCCCACATCTACACCAGTCATCCTTGTAGCTCACTACTTAGCCCTCTCACCCCTGACCTCCATTCCCTGGGAACCTCCAACATCTATTCCCTTTGTCTGGTTTTTTATCCTTATCGTAGTGGTCTCATACAATATCTGTCATTTCGTGAGTAGCTAACTTCACTCAGCATAAGGTTCTCCATGTCTATTCATCTCATGAGGTGCCTCACGATTTCATCATTGTGTTTCAATGATATATAGTATCCATTGCCTGTACATACCAATGTTTCCTTATCCATTCTTCTACCGATGTGCTTGTGAGCTGTGTCGAATGTTTCGCTGCTATAAAGAGTGCTGCAATGAACAGGGAGATGCATAGATCTGTTTGTGGTATGATTCTTAGTTCTTTAGAGCATACACCCAGCAAAACATACCAGATTTATCTTTACTTACTGTGAGTCAACAAGTAGATGAGAGTTGCCCCCTTCCATCCAGTAATCAATACCCATCTGTGGCTCTTAGTAACTGCAATTAAATCACTTTAAAAATTCCAATTGCTCAGTTGCACTACTTACATGCTGAGTGCTTAATACCCACACATGGTAAATGATAACTATGTAGATATTATATTGCAGACTGTTACAGATATTATTATATCAAAGTTGTATCAGCCAGCACTCAGATAGAGCAACCTGTTTTTCTTGTGTCATTTGAATTGATTTTAACTTGTGTTGAATAAATGTGTTTGTATGTCTGAACCCCAGGTAAAAATGTAAGGTCAGAGATCATGACCCTTGCCTTCAAGACTCTTAGAGCTGGAAGATACAATACAGACATAGGGTTAAATAACATTGCTGTATTAAATACCATATCAGTTTTAGGATATTATTCAGTACCCTCCACACTTTTCTTGGTTTCTAATTTCAAAACTGTACAACTACCAGAATATGATAGATCAGAATATCTACATATCTTCTATGCTCACTAAATTCCTATGATTTATATATTTGAATGATGTTCTTGAACCTACAAAGACCTTAAGGAAGAGGTAGGATGTAAGCAAAAGGGAGTTCTGGTGGCATAGTGGTTTTGAGTTGGGTTGGTCAAAACAACCAGCTTCTGCATGAGAGAAAGAAAAGGCTTTCCTCTGCTATAGAGTTCCAGTCTCAGAAACCAGCAGGGATAGTTCTGCCCCGTCCCATAGAATCACTGTGCATCAGAATAGACTAGATGTCATTGAGTTGGGTTTTTGGAGGGTAAAAACTGGACATTTAATGATAGAGAATATAAGCTGAGCCGTAGGGGGAGACTAAGTGAAAGGTGATGAAAGGCAAGATATACTGAAACAGATTTGAAATCAGCAAAGAAGTTCTTTGGCAACTGGTGGCTTTAAGTGAGTCTTCTGTGGTCATAAATCAGGGATGGGGCTTCCAGCTCAGTGTGGCAAGTGGACATCCAAAGTAGTGTTCATCTCTATTGCCTTGAGGGACAGTATCCATAAGAGCAGTATATGAAGCCAGTCAGGGTGCGGTGTAGAATTGATGAAGCATACAACTTTCCTCTAGTTCTTCAATGCTTCCTCCTCCCCACTATCATGATCCCAGTTCTACCTTACAAATCCAGCTAGTTCAGAGGATGTACACTGATACAGATAGGAACCAGAAACACAGGGAATCCAGGACAGGTGATCCCTTCAGAACCAGCAGTGAGAGTGGTGATAATAGGAGGCTGGAGGGAAGGTGGGGTAGAAAGGGGGAACCGATCATAAGAATCTACATATAACCTCCTCTCTGGGGGACAAACAGAAAAGTGGGTAAAGGGAGACCTCAGCCTATGTAAGATATGACAAAATAATAGTAATTTATAAATTTCCAAGAGTTCATGAGGGAGAGGGGAGGGGGGAAGGAGGGGAAATGAGGAGCTGATACCAAGGGCTCAAAGAGAAAGCAAATGTCTTGAGAATGATGATGGCAAGAAATGTATAAATGTGCTTGACACAAGGGATGTATGTATGGATTGTCATAAGAGTTGTATGAACCCCAGATAAAATTATTTTAAAAAAGAATCGTCTACGGAGGTAGGTGATAAAGGAGCTGAAGACCTAAGAAAAGAAGGGAAGGATTAAGGGAGTCAACGTGTACAGGTGAAAAACAGCTTGGGTCATTCTCCATATACAGGAATGGTGGGAGGAGAGGCTGTATCATGAAGTGTAATTAGACTAATTTCAAAAACACAACACGTAAGTGAGAACTGAAATCTTTCTGTTAAGAAATGCATTGTTCAGTTCTATGTAAAGTTCCCATGAGTCAGCTAATGCGATGACAGCGTTGATTATGACAATAAAAACTTCGACCCATTTTCAGGAAATGAAGAGAGAAAAATCTAGAATGATTTGGTTGTGTAGGATTCTTTGTACTTCCCCTACAAGCCTAAGCTTTCTCTTCCGACTAGACTGGTTTCCAATCTTCTGCAACAAAGCTCTGATCTGAAGTCATTCCGTGAGCAAAATAGGTTACTTTCCTAAGAATGAAGAATGTGTTCTCTGTCTCTTTTCAAGGATGTCTTTTCAAAGTGTCTTCCTGGTGGGAAAAAGTTTCAGATGTCTGTAATCTCATCAAAGGAAGCCAAGTGGCAGGGACAATCTCCACAGGCAAAGCCAATCAACAAGGATTCCTTTCTTTTCTTCCAGGTCCTATCCATTGTTTTCCTGGAGACTAGCTTCCAAAGGATTGAAATTTCCCTTGATCCCTCTCAACCTTCAATAAGTTTTGAGGAAGTGATGATTTCCACTGGCTTACTTCTTTCATGGGTGAGCACACGTTTTGAATTAAAGGGTTCAGTCAGATTTTAGCACAGTACCTGCCAGCCAGCTTGGCATTTAGCATTTTGCAGTCTTGAGCACTGGCGTAAAATGGATTTGATTTTAACGGCCCCCAAAGTGCTTTGCTTTCCTTAAGTAAATTACCCTTCAGGTGCTGGCAAAAAAATCTGAATATGAAGCAATCGGGGCTTTTAGGCTTTATCAATAATCTTTACAACTGAGAACTATAAAGGGTAGAAGTTGTTTTGATGCTGAGTAGGCTTCAGGGGAGCTTCCAGACTCTGCCAGACTAGGAAGAGGAGACATGGCAATCTATCTCCAAAAGTGGCGAGGAGCACAGTCTGGATCATAAAGGTAGCATCCAGTTGTGGATAGAGTCACCAAGAGCTGGGGGCCAACTCACCGTGAGCTAACAGTACACTCACTCCTTGAGTCAAAGTTGGAACTCTCGATTTCAAAGGAGTGCAGCAACGACTTAAAGAGCTTAAGCCAGTTTATTAGAGAGGTGACTGAATCTCCACAAGTTTACTCCACAGTTCCAAAAGTATGACCTGACAAAACTTTCCCATCTTATATTACAAACTGGTAATAATCCTGATTCTCCCACTCTGATACCTTCTTTGTTGGAAAATCGTGGATTCAGTGTCCTGTCCCCCAATACTCCTCCCACCCTTCTGCCATTCTAAGTTCTGAGGCTAAGGCTACCGTGGCCTCTGGCATTCATACGGTACTTCTTAACATTCACAACTCTATCATAGATAAACTTTATCATGTTTTATTAAGAGTCATCCAGTCAAATTATATGAAACCCATGTTTTCTGGTCAAAAAAAAAAAATCAATGAAAAGTCACAGCTGTGTGTGGTTCCATGTGATTGATAGAATAAAGATCATAACCAGCTGTGCTTGACATTTGGGATAAGTGATCCATAGAAAGGAGGATTCTTACCTCACGTGTAGTTTCCCCTAGAAGTCACTGGGAGTTCGGGTAGTCACAGAAGCCCTTTCCCATCAGCTAGCTCAGGACCAAAAAGTTAAAAAGAAATAATCCTCTCCGGAAAGTAAAAGGAAATAGAGGAAGGATCTGGGAAGCAAAGGGCACCTACAGAGGTCTAAATACAGGCATAAACATAGATGAATATATTTATATATGATGATGGGAAAATAGATCTACATGCATATGTTTATAGGGTTAGCCTAAAGGCAGCAGATGCACATTGGACCTTCACTCAAGTACTTCCTCAATGCAAGAACACTGTGTTCTATTAAATTGACCTTCCTTGATGCTCACCTTCCCAACATCATCACTGAAAACAAATATGTGCACAAGCAAAAGTGGTGAAGAAAGCTGATGGTGCCCAGCTATCAAAGATATAGTGTCTAGGTCTTAAAGACTTGAGAGTAAACAAGAAGCTATCTGGCTCAGAAGCAACAAAGTCCACATGGAAGAAGCACACCAGCCTGTGTGACCACAAGGAGTCAATGGAATCAGTTAGTAGTCATCAAAGAAAAATCATATCATTGTGTGCCAACCTTCCTGATATGATCGCTGAAGACAAAAGTGTGCATAAGCAAATGTGGTGAAGAAAGCTGATGGTGCCTGGCTATCAAAAGATATAGTATCTCGGGTCCTTAAGGACTTGAAGGTAAACAAGTGGCCATCTAGCTCAGAAGCAACAGATCCCACATGAAAGAAGCATACCAGCCTGTGTGACCACGAGACGTCGAAGGGATCAGGTGTCAGGCATCAAAGAACTAAAAATTATACCATTGTAGGTGGGGGGGAGTACAGATTAGGGACCCAAAATCCATCTGCAGGAGAGGGGACATCCCCTTACAGAAGGGTCATTGGGATGAGACAAACCAGGCAGAGTACAGTGTAACAATGATGAAACATGTAACTTTCCTCTAGTTCTTAAATGCTTCCTCCCTCCCGCTACCATAATCTGAATTCTACCTTACAAATCCAGGTAGACCAGAGGATGTACACTGGTGCAGATAGGAACCGAAGCATGGGGGAATCCAGGACAGATGATCCCTTCGGGACCAGTGGTGAGAGTGGCGGTGCTGGGAGGGTGGAAGGAACATGGAGTAGAAAGGGGTAATCAATTAAAAGGATCTACATATAACCTCCTCCCTGGGATAAGACCAACAGGGAAGTGGGCGAAGGGAGACATGGAACAGTGTACAATATGACAAAATAATGATAATTTATAAATTTTCAAGGGCCCATGAGGAAGCGGGGCGTGAGGAGGGAGTGGAAAAAGGAAGAACTAATACCAAGGATTTAAGTAGAAAGAAAATGTTTTGAGAAGGATGATGGTAACAAATATGCAAATGTGCTTTACATACAATGGATATATGTACAGATCGTGAGGGGTTGTATGAACCCCCACTAAAATGATAACAAAAGAAAGAAAGTATCCTCTCCAAAGAAAATGGAGATCAAAGGCTTGTCAGCTAAACCCAGGTGTGTGCTAGGTAAATCAAGTCTCTCTATGTCCCAGCCCATAGGCTGGAGACACAGGCTGAATATCACCTTAGGAGTCATGAGATAGGTTGCTGGGAACTGACGTGAAGGAAAAGCAGGGATGTCAGGAATACAATTCACTCTTCTGCATTAAAACCAAAATAGTAACCCCCCATTTTCTCGACTGTCCAATCACCAGGCCTCTTTTGACGTCACACTGGTTAGGTCTGTAATACCATCTTCAAGTTAGTCATTAGATACAAACCCTTTACCTTAACCAAGGATCCATTAGAAGACTCCATTTTTGTTTTTGTTTTTTAAATAATTCCCTTGGGCCCTGGGCATCATCACTAATGCTTTTGGCTGGTAACTGCAAGGTCAGCAGTTCAAAACCATTAGCGGCTCCACGAGGGACAGAGGAGCTGGAGCTTTCTGCTCCCAATCGACCGTGCCCTACAGAAGCTGTGTCAGAAGCAGCTGGCCAGCCGCGGTGTGTTTCTGTGCTTTTCTTCGATGAACTGGCACTACGTTCACAGTAGCCGTTCTGATACAGCTCTCAGGCCAGAATTTGCCTCCCCATCGCCTCCTCCGGTGAGTGAGAGAAGTCGTTAGCCACGACCAGGGCAGCTCACAATCTGCCCCTTGCTCTCAATGAAGCACCGAATTGTACTCCTCTGACTTGATTGACCCGGCTCCCTGCTATCGTTGCCAGTTATATTACAACACAGCGAGCCAAGACAGACCAGACATTGTACGGCTTCAAAGGTCTTTTTATTTGCCTTTTTCAATCCCACTGAGGGGAGGTCGTAGCTGAAACTTGAGAAAGAGAAATGTTTCTGCGTTGGTCCCGGGCCTACAGGGACCGCCCACTTAATTATCATCTTTATGACCAGCTCTGCGAGAAGGTAACACTATCCCAGTCACACAATACATGTTAGCAATAGGCAAATGATAACATTTCCTTTCCTTCTCCTCCGAGCTTCTTTTCATATGAAAAAGGGATCCTGTTGTGTGTACACTTTCTAAACAATGTGCTTCAGACACGTTTCAACATTTCTATTTCCTGCCACAAAAAAAACAGCTGTTCCGCTTCAAGTTATAGATCTTAGAGGACGCCAGGAAAATAAACGTGGAACCACATAATGGCTCTCATAAACAGCTGAATTTATCTCTCGGCAAATTTTCGCAACACCTTCAGCAAACAGGGCACCCATGCGTGAAAGAGAAATAATGCAGCGCATGCCCTTCAGTGACAGGCTTTGGCATGTAAGGAGAACAGACCTTTCCATTCCACTCCCCCACTTCCACCCACCCCACCCACTGCTGCTCACCAGCCCCACCCCTACCCCAGTACTCCTGAGAAATCAAGCCATTTACAGGTTCAAACCGATGTCACTCTTTCCAGAAACTCTTTTTCACACCGGAGAATAAATCTCTCCTGGTGAAGGACCGCCTGCAGAGGGGCTCCGACCCCACGACCCCACGGGAGGCTGCGGTGGTGTCCCAGCTCCCGGAGCCTTCTCTTTAAAGATGAGCGCTCCTACTTGCCCTGCCGAAACTGGGTTCCAAAGGCCAATCCCACCTTCTGCATTTCCAAGATGTCCCTTTGACCCATTTAGAAATTGTTACCATTTTTATTGCTTTTTGCTTTCCTGTAGATTGATGGTGGTCTGTATTTTACTCTTCTCTTTGCATCAGGTCAGGTTTTTATTTGGTTTTATGTTCTTCATGGGAAATTTATGACTGGTTAATCTCTAGATGAGCTATCTATTCATTCCAAACCAGATGAAGTTTCTAAGGCTTCTGCAGGGAGGTTGGAAGAATAATGATAATAACAAGGAGTGCAGAAAGATCTAAAAATCAACTGTGGTGATGATCGTGCAGATCTTGTTACTAGTGTTAATAGTGTCGAGAGTGGGGCTGAGCCCCGGTGGCATAGTGGTTGTGTGCAGGGCTGCAACCCACAGGGTTGGCGGTTCAAATCCAGCAGCAGCTCTCCAGGAGCAAGGCTGGGCTTCCTACTCCCACCAGGGCAGTGATGCACCCCCCACCTAAAAAAAGAAAGTGTTGAGAGAGAGAGAGAGAGCGAGAGAGAGAGAGAGAGAGAGGGAGAAATGACCATGGCTGCCAGCATGCATGTCTTCTCAAAGGAAAACAGTGCTTTTAACACTCTCACGTAATCATTTGCATCAGGTTTGCCCCATGTAAGATGCCATTTAATTTCTTGACTGAAGCTTCCAGGGGCGCTGATGGTGGAGTTGAGTAAAATGAAATCTGAAAATTTTTACAAGTAAAGTAAAATTTAAAATGTGCTGATTCACAGGGTAGTCCAGCGCCTGTTATAGAGAAACAGGAGAGAGGCTAGGGCCCTGCAAGCTGCAGAGGGTGGTCACTCGGCCTCTGCCTCTCTCTGTCCCTGCCATCAGTCCACTGCAGCTCATAGCTCCCCCTCCTACTCTCGCCATTACACTCTCCCCATCCTATTAACCCCTTCCTACTATTCCCATCATAAGGTCCCCATCACACTCCCCATCAAACTCTCCCCATCCTAGTTTCCCCATCACACTCTCCTCATCACATTATTCCATCCTATCACCCCCTTCCTCCTCTCCCCATCACAAAATCTCCATCAAACACACCCCATCACACTCTCCCCATCAAACTCTCCTCATCACACTCTCCCCATCCTATCACCCCTTTCCTCACCTCCCCATCACAGAATCTCCATCAAACACACCCCATCACACTCTCCCCATCCTATTAACCCCTTCCTACTATCCCCAATACAGTCTCCCCATCACACTATCTCACCACACTATCACCATCTGAGATAGTTAAGCATTATTGTGCCAACCTGGCCAAAAAACACATGTGGGATTAATTGAAGGGTGGAAAGATAAATGGCTCGGTGAGCCTGACCTTTCAGATTCTTTGACCTCTTGCTCTCTGGTGGCTGGACCAGGGTGCAGCTGCCTTAATCATTTCCCTGCTTCAGTTAGCAATGCTCACTTTCTGGGAGACATTCCTCAGGCGAGGCCACATGGACTTACTCTGATGCATGGGTGCTGGATACACCCCGTGGAGACCACTGCCAGTGCTGAGATGCTTACACCAACGCTGGATTCAATGACCTTCTGCGCACTGTCCTGTGATCCTCCTGCTTTCGGTGTCATTGTGTGTTTTGTGAGTTTGAAGAGGACTTTGTAGATCGGTGTTGGACATATGGGCTAATGTTGGACTAATAGGCTTAGACAGCACTGGGTTGGGATACTTTCTTAGTGCATACTTGCCCTTTATGTAAAACTCTCTGATACATATATGAGTTTCTGTGGATTTCTTCCCCTAGTTTGCCCAAACTAACACACCATCCTACTCTCACTATACTCGCGAGTGAAACACAGATGGTTGGTATGTCATTCCCAGGAGCTGAATTCTTCCATTTATGAAAACTTATCAGATGGGAAATATAGACTGACACCAAAACTCTCGACAAGTACTATGAGAGGAAACAGCAGGTTTTCTTTCATCCAAATTATCACTAATGTCATGTCAATGAGCTACAGGCGTCACCAAAAGTGGGCAAGGAAGGACTCAGGAGGGAGTGGAGTTAGTCTCCAACTGTCATGTGTGCTCATAATTAAGCAGAAGAGTTAACTCCTGGGATGTTTAGGATTTTCCCAGAAAACTCATTAATTATCTGGAATTCCCATTTGCGATCCCAAAGTCCTTAGAATTACTACAAGTGGGAATTCTAGAATAGTGTGCCTTCTTGTATTCCATTGATATTTTATGATTTCCCAATGTGGGTTAAGAGGAAGAGTGCTGACATGCATTACAGCCGCTCCTGTTCCAATGAAAGGACAGTGGCCACTGCTTGGGTCCTGAGTCATATGGTGGCTGGGAAATCTCTCACTCCCAGACAGCTACCACCACTTAAGTAAGGGGTGGCTTCTGCTGCTAACCCGAGTCCCCCGATCTGTGTATGGATTAGGCCAATATTCTCAATGGTTCAACATTCATGTAATCAAGTAAAAACTCAAAATCCAAACTCATGGCCATCGGGTCAATTCTGACTCAGGACAACGCTATAGCATAGAGGAAAGTGCCACTGAGGGTTTCTGAGACTGGCATTGTCTATGGGAGTAAAAAGCCTCACCTTTCTCCCACAGAGTGGCTGGTGGTTTTGATCCATTGACCTCATGGATCACAGCCCAACTCAAAACCACCAGGATTTCTATGCAAGGACAATAATTGAGTGTGGTCATCACCCCCTTTTCCAGATGTAAACTGATGTATTCAATCCTGCACTAATATAACGGATCAGGGTAGGATTCAAGACCCTTAGTCAAATCACAGCTCTGATCCAATGAAAAGGGAGTTTTTCTGGGTTGGGGTCTGCATCCTCCTCTATCTAGGGAGGAATAAGAGGAAAGAGAAGCCACCAAGAAAGAAGAGTCTCGTGTAGAGCTGGGAACCTCCTGGATGCAGGGAGGGATTTATGCTAAGCTAACATAAATCTCCAAGGAGCACCAGGTGCACAGGGAGTGCAAGGAGACAAGGACCTTCCCCCAAAGCGATCAGCGAGTGAAAAAATCCCTTCTCCATGGGAAACATGTCCTGCCTTCAGATTTCATTACCCAGCCCAGTGCACTCAGTGAGAGAATCCTCATTTGTGGAAAATGAACATGAATGTGTACGGTTTAAGGGATAGGCCCAAGGTCACAGAACCACGACTTGTCAGACTAGGCAAATCTGTTGCTATCTAGCCAGGTCACCTTATGGTGGTCCCAGTAGGTAGAAGCAGACGTGTGCTGTGGGGTTTTCTTGGCTTGGATCTTCCTGGAAGAAGTTCCCCAGGTGATTTTGTGATGACTCTAGGCAGGTTCACTGACCGTTAGATGAGGGCATTTGCACTGGCAAAAAGTTCACTCTGCATTTCCAATTGACTACTTTCTTATACCATGGAGATGTCCATGTACTTATACTTCAAAGTAGAAAGTGTTTCTAACAAACCTACCTGATATACAACCAGGATGTGTTACTGCATATACACTTAATGTTAGATGTCTTTTTAAATCTCGAGGACCCCATCCTATTTACCTCCCTGCTGTGCTACTGTTATCAGAATGATAACTTATTCATTAGCTCACCCTTCTAGACTGCAAACAAGAAATTATTGTAGATACAGTTGCTTATGTAATTATTTCTAAGAAAAGAATACTATCTGGCACTGTCTAAGCCCCCGTTTACAATTCACATATAATACCCTCTCTCTGTGCCCTACAATTGCCCTTATATATGTGTCAGTGGACTGAACTAAAACACCTTGCTTATAAGAAATGGTGAAGCTGGACCATGAGCCTGCTCTACCCAAGGCCATGATACTTCAGAGATTGTATGGATAGTCAGAAGTCTTAGGGCAGTGCAAAGAGTGGACTGCTCAACAAAAGGGCCGAGGTTCAAGACCATCCAGTGGCACCTCAGGAGAAAAGCTACTTTTGAAAACTCATCTATATTGGAAAATCTAAGGAGCATAGTTCACCTTTGACATACACCAGGTCACTCGGAGTCAGAATTGACTCAATGGCAACTGGAAGATACTTAGAGGTTAAGTGGCTATAAAAAGTAATTACCATTATATACTCAAGTATAAGACAAGGTGCCTAATTTTGCCATACACACACACAAAAAAATGGGGGACTTTTTCAGCATTAAAAAAATGTGAGCCCCGGTGGCATAGTGGTTGTGTGCGGGACTGCGGCGCACTGGGATGGAGGCTCAAATCCAGCAGCAGCTCCACAGGAGCAAAGACTGGGTCTCGTACTCCCACCATCAGAGGGGCAGTGATGCCCCCCCCTCCCAAAAAAGGCAACCAAACAAAAAAAAGTGCTGAAAGAACTTGGCTTATTCTCTGATATATATAGTATATTGTTTACAGAATACCATAATTTGAAAAAGGAAGTGGATTTTATTTGGATATGTTTACTTTAAAGTGAGCCTTCGAAAAATGTCTCATTGGGCATTGAGGCAGTAGAGAAATCAGAAAGGACATCTTTAGGACACATCTTGAAAAGTAAGTTTATATTTTCAACCAACTTGAAAATTATGTCTCATGTTAATTTCTTTTAATAGGCAGCATTCTTTTTTTATTATAAGGCTACAAACAGAGACTTGGGGAATAACCAAAGTTCAAGCAATATTAGGGAATGAAAAAGACATTTCCTAAGTGCCTACAAGAGTCCTGCTTACTTTTCATCTTTCCACTCTGAACATCCCAACCACTGCCCTCTAGTCGATTCTGAATCATGGTGACTCGGTATCGGGTTTCACAGACTCGAAATCTTGGCTGGGAGCAAACAGCCTCATCTTTCTCCCACAAAGCAGCTGGT
Organism: Nesogale talazaci; assembly: GCA_004026705.1. Classification (NCBI taxonomy): domain Eukaryota; kingdom Metazoa; phylum Chordata; class Mammalia; order Afrosoricida; family Tenrecidae; genus Nesogale; species Nesogale talazaci. The sequence continues at coordinate 153,611 of PVJH01000987.1, read as the reverse complement.
GGATTTGAACCACTGGCACTGTGGTCAGCCAGCCAGGGCAGCACCACCAGGGCTCCTTACACATAATCAGTAAATGGCTATTATATTCTCCCCTTTTTACAGCTGGAGAATGAAAGTTGAACATTGTTGACACCACGAATGCATGCACTATGTTTTCATGGTTCGGTGCTGGCCAATACGTTCCTCCTCACAGTGACTGTGTCTGTGTACAATGAAATGAAAAGCTACCCGGTCCTCTGCCGTCCTTATAATCATGGCTGTGTTTGAGCCCACTGTTGCAGTAACTGTATCACGAGATTTCACGGAGGGTCTTCCTTTTATTTGCTGACCCACCACACAGTGATGACGAAAGTTCACAGAACATGGAACTAAAAGGTAATTAAATATCTCCGATAACTTTTTGAAGTCTCTTCACATTTTACCAACCATAATGTCCTTTTTCAAGTACATCCTGATACCCTGGCCTGGGTATGTATGATGAAGTCTTGTCATTCCCCTACGTAAGGAATAGTCTCACTGCACTTCTTCCAAGACAGATCTGCTCTTTCTTCCAGCAGTCTATGGTGTAATGAATGTTCTTTGCCAACTCCATAAATGGAATGGATCAATTCTTCTCCAGTTTTCTCTACTCGTTGCCTAGTTTTTTCATACATATGAAGTAATTGAAAAATCTCACTGCTTGGATAAAGCATATCATAATCTCCAAAGTGACCTCTTTGCTTTTTAAAAACTCCAGAACGTTCTTTTACAGCAGATTTTCCCAGTGTCTTACACTTTCGGATTTCTCAATTGTTGGTTGGGCATTAACTGTGGTTAGGTGCCATCAAGTTGACCCTGATCCACAGGGCTCTCTATAAAACAAACAAACCAATGCTTGGTCCTCCACAGTTACCACAGTCATTGTTGTAATCCCTCTCTCTGAAGATCTGTGTTTCTTTAACTGGCCCTCTACTTTACTGAGCACAATGTCCTTGGCCAGAAACTGGTCTCTTCTGACAACCTGTAAAAAGTCTCACCAGCCTTGCTTCTTCAGGAGCATCTGATTGTAGCTTCTGGAAGAAATTGTTCTTCTGGAAGTCAATGGTACTTTCAATTTTCTGGGCTGACAACATAATTCAACAGCTTCAGTTCTTCCCTGAGCTTCCTTACCATTGGTGTATGTGGTAGATATATAATCGTTTGTCAATTTGAGGATTAAGAGTGTAGGAATGGAGTCGGGTCTGTCAATCTGACGAGACCGGTCGCGTTCAGGGCGGTATGGCCGTAGACATGGTCTGTCAATCTGGACATAATCAATGAGACATCTGTGTGGGCACGGCCTTCTCCTGAGAAATCTGGGAAATCCGGTGTTCCTTCCTGGAGACAGGAGACACCATCTCTCTCTGTTCACTCCCTTGGCGAATCTCTATTGACAAGGCTGACTTCCTGCGAGATATCTCTGAGGAGATGCCACATAGGCCTACCCTGCATAGATACAGCCCTTGAAACTGGATTGGTCATGTGGAGACCCATGCCAATGCTGAGATGCTTCTACCTCCACTGATTTTGCACCCACTGACTTTGATGGTTCTGCATTTGGCACCATTGCATGTGTTTCATGAGTCTGAAGAGGAATTCATAGATTAGTATTAGAAATATGGGCTAATATTGGACAGATGACCTTGGACTGGACTAGATTGGGATGTTCTCTTAATGTATAATTACCCTTTGTAGAAAACTCTTTTACATAAATGTGTGCTTAGGAATTTATTTCTCTAGTCTAACCAGATTAACACAGAATTTAAGGAGATATTAAAAATACCATAGTTGGGGTCAATACACAGTAGTCCTCAAAGTGACATCTTGTTCTTTTAACACTTTAAGGAAATCTTATGCAGTGTAATAAACTGTTTGATTTTTTTGACTCTGCCCTAACCCCTTTTCATTAGTTCAAGACAGAAAAATGATGAGAAAAACAGGGGGAGAAATAATGGTGCTCGAGGGAGAAGACAGTTTTTTAGGGAAAGAATGGTTAACAGTGTCAAATGAGGCAGAAAAGGTTGTTGTTTTTTAATTAGCAAAATGAGTACAGCCACACTTTACAATTTTGATTTGTCTATAATTGGAGCATCTCATGCAAATAAACGCATCATTCAATGATTTCAAAGCCTAAGAATTTATTTCTAGTTCTAGGAATGAAATTCAACCTTGCTGAGAAGTTCATTCAAACTGTGAAACACGTTGACATTCACCTTCAAGATCATGGTTGCTCTTGCTCAAAGACAGGGGGAGCATTTTTTGGAGAGGACAACAGAAATCCATCACTGATTCTGGATAATCAAGACAAACCCCACATCTCAGTAGATTGTTTTGTATAAATGGTGGACCATACCATTGATTTTTTAGCTAGTGTATGTGGGATGGGTTAGAAAATGAAATTGTTGCAATTTTCCTGTTTGTTTTGTTTGTTTGCTACAACTTAAAGCAGCCATATAAGCTTGGGCTTACAAAGTAGCACCACTTATAATCTCCCAAAATAAATCCAGAGACAGAACAATTCCAGGGTTAGTTCATTCTTTTCCCATGTCATTAATGACACAAGTGTTCTCCCTCTTCCCAATATGATACCCTCAGTATAATATCTAGGTCTCCGTGTAGAGGTATAAGATAGTTATAAAAGTTGCAGACAAATACAATATTCAGCAAAAAAAAAAAAAGAGGCCTCTCTTCTCATGAACTTCTTTTTATTAAGGATGTGAACATCCCAAGCAACATTCCTTCAGGTCTCATGATATGTTCAAATGCTAGTCCTGTGTTTCTCAAGCAGGAGGGTCTTTTGACTCTCAAAAGAGAGTAAACTCTCAAGTATTTGTCAATGACCGCAAACATTTGTGTCACAATTAAAATAATGCTACTGGCACTTAGTGGGTAGAGGCGAGAAGGTGACTAACGCCCTATAATGGACATGACAGCTCCCTGTTTCTAAAAGGTGTTCATCCCCATATGCCAAGAATGTAAGGTTGAGAAGTATTCTCTATAGTTCTTTTAAAAAATAGGATGACACATTCCTTTGGACTTTTGGAAGCACGTTGTCACAGCAGGAGCAAAGGTGATGGAGAGGATGGTTTCAGGTAGCGAGAAGATTCTCGACAATAAAGTGTACTAAAGGACTTGCTCAATGAGCCAAAGAGAAAGAGAGAGAAAGTATCCATAAAGATAATATGCACAGAGAGAGAATTGGGCGGGTGAAAAATAAGAGAAAGAGCAGGAAACATAGCTCCAAGATTAAAGATAGAGTCTGGCAATATCCTTCCTTCAAATTCAATATATACATATTGAACATTGCGATGTTGTTGTTAGAGGCTATTCAGTTGATGCCAGCTCATAGCCGACCTCTGCAAAACAGAACAAAATGCTGCTCAGTACGGCCCCTTTCTCACCTTTGTTCTTGTGGTTGAGCCCTTTGTTGCAACCACTGCATCAGTCAATCGTATAAAGGGCCTTCTTTCACTGTCCCTCTATTTTACTAAGCATGATGTCCTTCTTCCAGGACTTGTCTTTCCTGACAAGAGGCCTAAAGTTTGTGAGACAAAGTCTTGCCTTCATTGCCTCTAAAGAGCATTCTGGCTTTACATCTTCCAAAACAGATCCATTCATTTTATTAGCAATCAATGTCACTTTCAATCTTCTTCACCAGCACCAAAATTCAAATCCATCAATTTGTCTTCTGTCTTCCTTAGTTAATGTCAAACTTTCACGTACATATGAAACAATTAAAAATACCAGGTCCTGTGTAAGGATCACCTTAGTCCTCAAAGCAATGCCCCTGACTTGCAACACTTTCAAGAGGTCTGGTGCAGCAGATTCCCATCTTCTGTTCACACAACTCTCCTTTGACCCAGGTACAAATTCAGCATGAGCACAATGAAGTGTTCTGGAATTCCCATTCTTCTCAATGTTTATTATCCACAGTTTATTATGGTCCATTGATGTGAATGACTTTATTTAACAATGAAACACAAGTAAACATCTTGCTGGAATTCTCTGCTTACAGCCAAGATCCATCTGACATCTCTAAAGATAGCCTCTGTTCCACATCCTCATCTGAATTTAGTCGGAACCTCTGGCAGTTCCCGGTTAATGTACTGCTGCAATTATTGGATGCTCTTCAATAAAAGTTTACTTGCTTTTAATATCAATTATATTGTTCTATAACTTGGGCATTCTGTTGAGTCATCTTTCCTTAGAATGGGAATATATTTGGAACTCTTCCCGTCAGTTCACCAAGTAGCTGTCTTTCAAATTTCTTGGCATAGACAAGTGTTTCCAATGCTGTATCAGCTTGGTGAAACATGTCAGTTGGTATTTCAGCAATTCTTGGAGCTTTGTTTTCAGCTAATGCTTTCAGTGTGGCTTCTTCCTTTAGTCCCCTTGGTTCTTGCTCATACGCTACCTCTTAAAATGGTAGAATGTTTACTAGTTCTCTTTGACACAGTGACTTTGTATACAATTTCCACCTTTTGATGTTTCTTGTCTCCTTCAATATTTTCCCCATAGAAACACCACAATAGCCAAGGTAAATACCCCCAGTTCAGTTGTTGAACTGAAGAATCAACAACTTCTGACTTCGAAGATGAACCTCTTTACCAGAATACCTGGGGATAGCTGCTTTGCCAAATATACTAAGCATGCATGCTAAGTAGAAACAAGTGAGGACTCTGCGCAAAATCTGTGTGTTCAGTGAAGATTAAAAGAAATCATGAACTGCCTAAGGCACAGCTTATGCACAAATGCAATTGAATGCAGTTATTCTGGGATCTATTTTCTCCCTAATCAGAGGGTCAGCTGTCTGGTTAGGAGGCGAGAGTCAGATCATTCAGGTTTAAATCCTGATTCCACAGCAGACTTTGGAATTCTGGTTAACTTTTCTCAGTTTCATTAATTCCTGCCTCATAAAAATAGAAGGCATGTAGGCTGTGGCCTAGTTATTGGAATAAAGTAATAGTACCAGTAAGCATAATTATTATTTTAAAATCCTAGCAGATGTAAATTTGTTTGTCTGTATTTTATGACTACAATGTATTGAGTACTTTTGTTAGACTCTGTGTTGATACCTGCATGTACCTACATTATCTCACGTCGTCGTACTAATCCTGTGAGATGGGTTCCATGATTATTAGTTCTCTAAAGAGCCCTGGTGGTAGAAGAGTTAAGCACTTCTGAGAGAGCAGTTCAAACTCATGAGCAGCTGCCGGGAGAAAAGACCTGCCCTTGAAGATTACCAGCCTAGAAACCCCAGCTCCTCTCAGACCATACAGAGTCACTATGAATTAGAATCCCAATAGCACACAACAATAGCATCCCCATTATACAAATCGGAAAATTGAGGTTTGGGAAAGTTAATATTTTACCCAACTTTAGGGCCTAAAGCATAGTTCTACCTGAGGGTCCCTTTGCACTTATTTAAACCACAAAAAGTCTATCTCTCTGCTTCCTTCCTAGTCAAGCAAAGTAGAGCTAACAAGAAGTATGGTGTTTAACTGAGCCAACAAGGTTCTATGACATTGATTTGCCAAGCTCTATCTTCTCAATGCTGGGCTCTAATAATGTCAACTTGGTATTTAGGTTTGGGGGCAGGAATACAACTAGGTTTAATAAAACATGGAAATTTTCTTCTATGACATGTAGTCAGGTTGGTTTCTTGATGAGTTGGGATTGGGGTGGAAAGTAAATATTATACTCTGAAAGAGGTCTCCTCCTGTCATCCCTCTCACCTTCTGGTGCAAGGACACAGCTGGTGTGTCGGCCTGGCTTCCAAGCAATATGTTTTTCCTGACCCTAGGTTTTGGTCCAGATGGCATTGCCTACCTAAGTAGAAAGGAAAAGTTGTTTTGTTGTATTGAAAATTAGGTCCATATATACATAGTGGTGACACAAAGGCATTCTAGGAGGAAGGTGTGCTTGTTCACTTGTAACTTAGCAAGATGCCCTTCTGCAGGAGAGAGGGGGCTTCAAGGAACCAGGAAAGCGCCCACTCACTGTTTGCTCAGTCCTAATCCCCCAAAATCCACTGCCTGAAATCAGACAAAAGACAAATTACGTGGCTGTTGAGGAGTTTATTTTTCCAGATGGCCAACTGGCAGCTATAGTGCCCTGGCAAATTAAGTCTCTTAGAGCAGAGAAACCCAGTCCTTTCGTGTGTTTAATAAAAGCACAATGTGTGCTCCTCAAACAAAGTATTCAGACATGGGGTAGGGACTGAAGAGCATGTAAGGAGGGGTCCTTGCCATGGATTGGGTTTCGCTTCCACGTTTGGACAGTTGGGAAGCAAACACTGTGAAAATGAGTTTCCATTTGTTCCCCAGGACTCTTGTTTATATTGGTCTGGTCTAACTTTTCAAAGGCAGCCACTTGTCTTACATTCAGAGGTCAAGCATGCAAAACCTCAAATCCACTGCTTCCAAGTGCCCTTAGAATGCTCTATCACACGCACACACAAGTGCCCAATAAATTCTATATCACACGCACACAGATATACAAGTGTCTAATAAATTGACTTTTTAAGCATATATGTATATATACATACATATATGCCATACACACATATACACTTGTACATACACAAGTAGCTCTAACAAGTCTATGAAAGCATTGCATTTGTCTCCATTGCATTTTTCCATGATCCTTTTAGCCCCCCTCAGATATATACACACTAGTTAACTCTGACTCATGACAATTCCACAAATGTCAGAGTAGAACTGTGCTCCACCGGTTTTTTAATGATGATTGTTCACAGTTAAATGTGTCCTACAGGCCTGGTGGCACAACTGTTAAACTCCAAGAATCTAACCAAGAAGTTGGCAGTTCAAATTCATCAAGAAGCTCTTTAAAAAAAACAGTAATATGCTACTGTACAGATTACATAGCCAATAAAACCCCTGGTGGGGGCAGTTCTACTTTGATAAATAGGTACATTGTGAATGGAAAGAAACTTGACAGCACCCAACAATATATCCTTGGGCTTTGACTTCACCGAGGCAGAGAGTAAGAGTGAGTTGAAATAGTTGAAAACAGAATTAAATAGTTAAAAATTGTGTCAGGGGTCTTAAAGTCTTATCTCCAAACAAGCAGCCATCTAAGTGAGATGTCAACTGAGTCCATATGCAAGAAGCACGCCATCATCAGTCATCAAAGGATTGGAACCCATATAATCCAAAGTCAAAGAAGAGATCACTATCACCACCTAAACTGTGAAGCTCTGGTGTGCAGAAGAAATTGGATGACAGTGGGAGCCCAAGGTTCATTTGTGGAACTGTATAGGAATTAAGCCTCTGGAGAACTCAATTGATGGACAGGAGGAAAGTGTTCACTAAACAGATTGCTTATCAGAGAGAAATATAGAAGATAAAAGGCATAAAAGTGATGTGAATAATTGAAACTTTGTCAATTGCCCCCCCGCCCCACTATGATGCAGGTTGGACCTGATCTGGTTTACAAAATTTTCTGTAATTTTGGTTTGTATTGTATGGTTTGGTTTTTGTTTGCTCATATTAGAGTATATCTCGGAGGTGTTACATCATGGAGGTTACCCTCCTGAAGCTGTTTTATATGCTTTCCCATTTTCCACCATACGAAACCCAGGATTGATGAACTTGTAGGGACAGGAAGTAGAATAAGGGGTTCGGGGGAGGGAGGTACAGTGGAGGGAGGGTAAAAGAGAGATAATGTCAAGAAGTCCATAGAGAAAAAGAATGTGTGGAGGTAGCTTGTGGTAGCAACTGTACAATTCTACTTGAACTGATTGAAACATGAAATTATATATATATATATAATCCCAACTGGTAAAAAATGAAAAGTCGTGGTTCAGTAAATTATTATACTCTGTTCAATCAATTTGACTTTTCAGATCAGAATTATATTGGGTAGAAGAAAATAAGGGGGTGATCTTTAAAAATTAAGAATCTGGTCATCAGGCTGAGCCCTGGTGGCGTAGTGGTTGTGCGCGGGACTGCGGCCCACTGGGATGGAGGTTCAATTCCAGCTCCACGGAGCACAGGCTGGGCCTCCTACTCCCACCACCTGAGGGCAGTAATGCCCCCCCCCCAAAAAAAGAATCTAGTCATCTTCATGATAATAGCATTGATAGTTATAATGGTAGTTATTATTTACTTAAGTAAATGTTTATTGTGTGTGAGTCAAAAGGATAAGCACTCTGTATAATTCTTGTCTTTTAAGCTCAGTGCAATGTTATGACGCTATAATTTCCATTTTGTAGAGGAGGCAACAGACTGGAGAGGTGGTTTTCCTGCTAGTCATTAGAGGAGCCAGGCATAAAAGAAGCCATCAGTCTGACTTCAGGGTCTCAGGCTTAGCCATGACACTTTTCTTTGTTTACTCATTCTTTTCCTTAGCAGTTACTGAATGTCTGCACTGTGCCATGTATCATGTAGATAGTGGTGATTTCGAGAAGGACATTTTTCCTTCACTGGAACTGGTAACTACTAGTGAAGTAAGAATGAAAATGAAAGTGTAATGGAGTAAAGTATGTTCTGGAAAGGAGATGGTCCAAGATATATGATTCTCAGGTAAGGGGAGATAGAAGCTCAAAGACAGAAAATCCATCTCAAGAAGATCTACCTTTGAAATCTTTCAAAACCAAGAGAAATGGTCTAGATAGAATCTGTCTGCTAAGTATACTTTTGTGTTTGCACAGAGATTCCATTTTAAACCCCACAAGATAGCCCTACTTGAGATCTAAAAAGATCGATTCTCCTTCTTGACATTTCGAAGCCCATAACCTCTCTTTTCTTTGAAGGCCTTTATTCTCTCTTGCTTACGATGATCACTCTAAAACTTTGGATTTCTGACCCTCCAACTTTGTGCCCTGGCAGCCCAACCCCTACCCCAGATGATTGTCCTGATCTGAGGATCTCATCCCTCTGTGAAAAACCTTTCAGAGCTCCCTGTCACCCTTATAAGAGTGAACAATTTGACTTCTAAGTTCAACTCCCATCATTCCTTAAGGTAAGTCACTGCCATGAAGTCAATTATGGCTCATAGGGTTTCTATAGAAGGTTTCTATAGTCGTCGGCTCATAGAAACTTTATAGGACAGATTAGAATTTCCCATGTAGATTTCCGAGAGTACAGACCTTTCCCAGACTAGGAAATCTCATATTTCCCCCATGAAGCAGTTGTTGGGTTTGAACTGACATTGTGGCTAGCAGCGTACCTCATAATCCACTGTGCCACCAGGCCTCCCTTTCCTAACAATAATGCAATTTAGTCTATGACTACTTCGTTTCAAACAGTTTATACAGACAATAGCTAATCTTCACAAAAGTCTTTTAGGAGATTTATCTCTTTTTTTAACAAATGAACCTAGCAATTAAGTGACTCAACTAAGGTCCATAATAAGTAACAGAATGACAACTGCTACCAGAGCCAGTAAACCCTTCAATAATTGTATCTTATTCATTCCCATTACCCACTGTTAACATAAGCGAGTGAATGGATGAATCAATATGTGAATGTCCCCAGTTCTGCATATAAAATCCAGTCCTTGTGTTCACATTTCCTGTACCTGGTTCTTGGGATGTTTGTAGTTCATAAACTAAAAAACAAACCAGTTTTGCTATCGTTAATTCTGACCCCTGTTGATCCCAGGTGTGACCGAATAGAACTGAACTCCATAGACGTTCTAACCCTGGTGGTCCTTCTGCGGTAGATTGCCAACCTCCTTGCCCCACACCAACACTATGTGTTGCAGAGGCGTCCATGAGTGCCTATGAGAAAGGAAAGGTGCCAGGTCCTCCCCAACTCCTGACTACCAGTAGAAACCCACAATTCCCTGAGACTGCTCGTACTCACAAGTTGACAGCCAAATTGTCCATGATTATTCTAGTGTTTTGCCCTTTACCTATTGGCCATTGCCATAAGCCGATCTCAACCCACAGAGACTCTATGGTACAAGATAGAACAGCCTCACAGGGCTTCCAAGGCTGTAATCTTGATGGAAGCTGACTAGCTTGTCTCTCTCCAGCTGAGCAACCAATGGGTTCCAACCACTGACTGTGTAATCCTTGACGACTATCCCAGCAAGACTTCTCCTTTGTTATTTGAAGGTTACCCAGGACTATCAAAATCTCAGACATTTCAGTGTTAGTACATACAAGTGACATCCACATAGATCTTAGCTCCATCACTACAATGAATGGAGTCTGTGTCTAAATAGCTAACTGTACAGTTGTATAAAAGAGTCAAAGATGACTTCTGTGCCTTAGCTCTAGATTGATTACTTCTTTATAGCAAAAATCAACTCCACCACACCTATCAACAACATATCTTAATTCCAAAGCTGCTTAAGCATGTTCCAAGGAATGCCAGAAAGTTGCGGTGTGATTTGGCCATTACATCTTCAAGAATATTATCAACCTTTATGAGAGAAACTGCCTGCTCCAAACACAATACAGACAAAGGTAAAAAGTAGGTTTACATGTGAAGGTGCTTGGCATAGTTTATTTATTTATGTATTGTGAAAAACGATGTACGAGTCCCTGATAAAACGATTTTTAATTTAAAAAAAAAAAGTAGGTTTAAAAATCAAACTTTCCAGAGAATAATGATGGGGTCATAGGATATTTCTTAATGTTTAAAGGCTTTCTGTTGTCTATAGACACACAAAGGACCATTCCATCTCAGCTGTTCCATAATCCTTTAGGAAAATAAACAAAAACCAAGAACCAGAGACAAAGTGAGAAAAGGGCTGTTACTTGGAAGGTGTTGCAGCCAATGCCAAAAACAAAGTGTATATACATTGTTGAATGAAAAACTAATTTACTGTGTAAACATTCACTCAAGCTACAATAAAAAGTTAAACCTTAAAAAAGAAAGTTCTGTTTCCCAAAGTCATTTCCTGTGCTGAAACATTATCCAGAGAAGACTAAAAGTCAAAGAGCAAAATAACCCATGAATAATTCTTTTGAACTAGGTAGCAAAAACACAATATATGTTCAGAAAGCCTATGGACAGTTCATTATCAGAAACTTATGGTTTCTATGTTGGATGGTGTCTCTACAAACATAAATAGCATCAGCCCTCATCCCTTCTGACCTTCTTAGCTCACCACTGTTAAAAGCAAAATCCATCTCTGTGTAATATTCTTCATTCAATGTGATTTTCTACTCTTTGTATTCCCACTGCTGTAACCACCATATTAAACCTGAAGGAGGTGAGAACTAGTATTTCTTCTTAAATTTTTGAATAAGAAATAGCAACTAAATTAATAAGAGATCACACTAGCTGCAGCACTAATACATTTCAGATAAATGTGTCCATTGGTGTTGTTCCTATTCTTTTCTAAGTCTTGTGTCTCCCTCGTCTAGTGGTTCTCAACCTGTAGGTCATAAACCCTCTGTGGGTTGAACAGCCCTTTCACAGGAGTTGCCCTATTCATAACAGTAGCAAAATGACAGTCATGAAAATAATAGTAGCAACGAAAATAATTTTATGCTTGGGAGTCACCACCACATGAAGAATTGTGTGAAAGGATCACGAAAGGAGCAAGGTTGAGAACCACTGCCCCAGTCGAAGACAATCTGTAGCTCTGATCCTCCCTAGACTAGCCTCTTCCAAGGAACTTCACTTGCCTGCTTAAAACCCACTATATGCCTTCTCTGAACTTCAAATTTGAAACTTCAAAACTGCCAAATAACACATTTCTTATTTCTCTTCATTGCTTTCACTATGATTAGTAGAATATCACCTTTCTTTCCATGCTTTCCTTTTAAGTGTTAGTATCTACCCTCATAGAGGGTAAAGCGAAAACCTTTGATAAACATTGAAAAATTGGAAAGATTGATTTAAAAGAAAAATACCCCTTTAATAACAGCAACTAAAACCTTCCTAATTTTCAAAGAGCCCTATGTTTTATTCTAATGTCTCAAAAAATCTGTTTAAAAGCAGATGCGATCATAAAGAAATAGCAAACATCACAGTGTTTTTAACAATTGAGACCATAATCGGAGACATTTGATGAAGGCTCTAAGCAGCAAAGGCACAGAACCAAGGAAACAATAGCCACAATCTACTAACATCTATGATAGGCATGCCAGATACTATTATGGGAGTCTTGCATGTTTGCTTCTTTTACCTTAACCATAAAATAGTATAACTTGGATCTTATGCAAGATAAGATAAAGGAACAAAAAAAGTTGAACATACATTTCATTCCAGACTCTCTGTTCTATGATGGAGACATAAAACTCATATAATCCAGTTTCTACTCTCAAGATGCTCATCTTAGGACATAGATATTAAAAACATCAATAATTTGAAAAGATAGCTTGTAACATGGGTAAATAAATTAAACCTGTTATCCTGGTGGGATGGCTCTTCTGTTGAAGGAAAATCAGGAAGAAAAATTACATGAAGGTTCAAGAAAGCCCTGTAGGAGCTGTCTGGATGAGGAGGAAAAAAGTCAGCTTTGGCAAGGCAAGTTGGAGTTTCCCTGGCAAGAAAGTACAAAGTAGGTACAAGTGAAGCCATACACACAACAGAAGTTGTACATGTGAGGTCAGTGGAAAGAGACAGATGTTCATGATCATGAGAAGATCATTTTAGACCTGATTCAGGAGTTTTATGACTTATTAAGGATTGTGGACCCAATTCTATACATAAGAAAGAATTATAAATGCTTATACCCTAAGACATTTATTTTATTTTGTTATCCCCTTTTATTTTTGAAAGATCGGCCTGGAAATAGTGTTGACGGTTGAATAATCACATTTAATCCAGTGAACACAGGGAGGCACTAGAAAGAAGGGCATTCCATTGAGATAAGACCCTGACCAAATTATGGGTGCACATAGAAAATTTCAAGGGGAGATGAAAAAGCTTCCCGTCAGAATTGGGATGGCTGGTGGGAAAACTGGAGTGATAAGAACAGAGCGTTGTTGCTGTTAGGGACCCTCGAGCCAGTTCCAACATGGAGTGACCCTGGGTACAGCAGAAGGAAACACTTCCCAGGCCTGTGCCATCTCCATGGTTATTGTGTTTGAGCCCATTGTTGCAGACACTGTGTCAATAGCAGTATTTGAATTAGTAATATAGGCACATATAATTACAACTACTCCATAAAGCAGTCTTCCAGAGATATGAATTGCTCAAATTAGCATCCCACTCTAACCCAAACAAAAAACAGCTCACACACGGAGCAACTCTACCTTTCTATCTATCTACACTTACTTCCTGAAAGGGACAATGGGTCTTAAAGCTTACCTAACTCCCATCAAATTAATCTGCTGTCAACTCCTTCAGCTGTGTCAACAGAAATCATTTTGATTTTAAACATCAAAGATATTTTAACTTTAGTCATTTAAAATTACTCATTTCAGGAAGTCACTTTCTTAAAATTTTCAAGTGTTTTAGGTGACTCTCCTGTCTGTTATGCCAGTATTTTAGCCCTATTATTTATGAAATTTGTTCAATATTAATCTTCCTTATCATGTTCATCAATATAGAAAATTAATTCCATCATCATGTCAACAGATATAGCAAACTGTGTTTTGAGCTATCCTGATGCTTCTCTATCAATCCAAGGGTTATAAAATTAGTGGGAAGCATAATATCTTAGCTAATTATGTATACAATAAACTTGGTCTCCAGAATTTTTTAAATTACCTAATTTTTTATCACTTTCAATAATGTTAAAAAATAAATTGTCTCCAAAAGTAATGAAACTTTTAAACTTAATTTCCAAATATTCACAAAGTTGCATTGTCCCAACAAGCAACTATAATGAACCAGGCAAGCCAAGGAAGAGGAATAAAAGGAAAAATGAAAGAGTACTCTTCATTGATGATGAAAGCAAGCTTGAAAAGCGAGCTTAAGCAAATGCTTATGCTCAGGGTTCTTTTGTCTTGTTTCTAATGATGTGATGCTTTTGGATTCATCTTGATATTTTCAATATTCTTTTTTCTCATGAAAACAAAAAAACATCTAGACAACTGCAATGTTTGCTTTGATTTTGAGAGTGTTAAAGATAGAATAGAATGAATCATTCTCTCCCACAGATCGTTCCGTGTGAAAGACGGCTCTTGGATGTATTTATTCAAGATGAATGTGTTCTCTGAAACGAGTGTTATTATCACTCTGGGATTAATATCTCATGATGCCTTTAATCACATGTAACTCTGTAGCATTCGTAAACATTTGCCAGTCAGCCAACCAAGGCATTTTATTTTTAAAAGAACAATATGTATTCCGATACTCTTTTCACAGAACTTTTCATCTGATGTGGCTAGCCAGATGTTCGCTGCCATCTAGCCAGTCATAGTGAGCAGGGCACACACTCCACCATCCTGTCACCCTTGCCACATTTGAATCCATCGTGGCCACCATTGTGTCCAGCCATCTCATTGAAAGTATTCCTCGTTTTCATTGACCATCCATTTTTACCAAGTGTGGCTAGGGGCTGACCACTCCTGATAACATGTACAAAGTATAAGAGACAAGATCTTTCCGTGCTTGCTTGTAAGGAACATTCTGGCTGTCCTCCCGAAACAGATTTATTCATTTCTCTGGCAGTCTGTGGAATGTATATTCAATATACTTCACCAACACCATAATCCACAGGCATCAATCATTCTTCACTATTCCTTATAAATTGTCCTATTTTCACATATAAATGAGCCAGTTGAAAAAATCACAGATTGGATTAGGCACACCTTAGTCCTCTAAGTGACACCCTTGCTAAGTAACACTGCAAGAGGACTTTTTGAGCATATCTGTTCAATGCAATACTTTATTTTTTTAACTACTACTTTTGTGGATATTGACTATGAATTCAAGTAACATAAAATTCTTGACAAGTTCAACAAGTCCTGCTTGTCATCAGTTTGTTTTCTGATCCAGGTGTGAGGATGTTTTTCTTTATGTTGGTGTGTGACCCATGCTGAAGACTATATGTCATCTTTGATCTTCATCTGTAAGTGCTTCAGGCCAACAAATCCACCTGATATAAGATTAAAAAATATGTTCCTGTATCTTTTGGTAAGTTTCTTGTTACTATTTCTGGTCTGGAGAAAATATTACTTCTTAACCAATACATTGACAACCCCACTAACTTCAAAACACTGCCTGGGGTGATTTGCATTAAATTAGCATTATTGGTCAATGCTTTCAAGAAGACTATACCATTATGACCAGATGAGCACATTCTTCATACCATTTTAGGATTAATATTAGTCTCCTAACAACCTAGAAACCAAGATCATAATTACTGACTGCCATTTCCCCCCATTGTCCACGTAACTGGCCCTCAATATATGACCAATTTGAAACCTGGGAATCTTAGGAGAAAGCATCAAGTGTGCTATTGGGAATTGAATTCAAGTGCAGCCTTGCTCCCTGAACACTCATATTCTTCATTTCTCTTTGTGCTATTTGTTCGACCCTATTGTGCAGAGCTATCGTTTGTGCACACATTCTGTGTTAGATTTTCTACCCGATTGAGCTTGAAAAACCAAAGCTTAAGTACTAAATGTTTCCCTAAGGCCTGAATGGACTTAAAAGGACGTAGGTGCAGAAAGAAAAGAAAGGAAAATAGGGGGAGAAAACACGGCTTGTTAAGTTGTTGCAATAATCTCATGCTGAGCATAAAGACCTTCAGAGTTAAGAGAATGAAAAACACTCTTCTAAATAGATTGCTGTCTTTTGTTGCACAGGTGGCAAGGCCTGGAAATATAAGATACGGAGAACAGCAGGCCAGCCTGCTAGCATTTCATTAAGCTCAGAGAATAGCAGAATTGTGAAGTGGTTTCTTCCCTATTTAGAAGAGACACAGGTTTCTTGACAACTTGGACTTCAGAGTTGTATTTTACTGGCATGTTTTCTTCCAGAGAATACTCTCCGGGAAGAGCAAAGTTTCTTTTTGCTACATTTTGCAGCAATTTACCTGTATGCGTCTTAATTAGAAACAAAGTCCCTTGGCATGGAGCACAAATTTGTGATCATCCTTGTGTTTTACTTTCTATTGTTTCGTTATGCACATACCTTTAGTATAAGTCAGTATCAACGGCTACATAACACCTCTTTAGAGAAAAAGTTACCTCAGCTTTTTCATTGCAATTCAAGACTATAAAATAGAGATATGCCACTGGCCTCTTTGATTCAGATACTAGGCCATGTTTCTTAAACAATACAGTAAAATGAGTCAAAGTGGTGGGCTGACTGGCAGAACATTTGGGAATAGAAAGAATGAAGGGAAGTTTAAATGAATACATATAGGTTAGCAATTTTCATCTGTCTCGGCTCAAGACAAATAAAGTGAGTTGGCCACAACTCATAAACTTTCTCTATCTTAATTGAAAGGGTTCTGGGGAGACAGATTGAGATAAGACTGAGGTTGTCAAGAATTTTATTTTATTTCAGTCCACAGTCAATGCTCATGGAAGTAGCAATCAAGAAATCAAATAATATATAGCACTGGACAAATCTGCAGATCAAGCCTCTTTAAAGTGGTGGAGGGCAAAGATGTCACTTTGGGGATTGAGGTATACTTAGTCCATGCGATGATCTTTATAATCACCTCAACTGCTTGCATAGGCTGGGTAATAGACACAGAAGACCAAAGAAGACTTGATGGTTCTGAGGGATAATATTTCCAGAAAATATTGACTATACAATGGGCTGCCATAAGAGCAAACAAGACTGTCTTGGAAGAAGTAAAATCAGAATGCCCCTTAGAAGACAGAGATAGAGAGACTGTACCTTGTTCCACGTCTTACAGACATGGAACATGGCATCAGGAAGGACCAATCCTAGAAATGAACTTATGCTTGGTAAAACAAAACTCTGTCAGATCCCACCCCCAAAAAACCAGGAAGATGCTGAACAATATAGATTGGCCCCAACGCTACATAATAAGCTCAAGTCTAAGAGCCACTGTGAGACTGCTGCAGGACTGAGCCTGTATGTCTTGTTGTGCATAGGGGTTGCTACAAGTGAGAACCAATTAGATGACAGGGAACAAAATAATATATTGCCATAGTGGGTCAGTTTCCATTAGAATTGACTTGACAGCAATGGGCTCTTTTGGTTTTCGTTTAAATTACTAAGAGTGAGAATAAACTAAACACATCATTACCAACAACAACACCAGCAGAGCCCTTACTCCCATGTATCCCTGATTTCAGTATTGGTGGCTGTTTCCAACAGGGTCATAGCCTGGCTTTCAATGTCATTTTATTCTCATAGACCAAGTTCCAACTTCAGCAGTTCAATGTGAATATGGGAATCCAATCTAGGTTATTAGAATAACAGCTACTAACACTAAATATTTATGGAAGGTTTAGCCAGGTTCCGAATCTTGGGTCCCACATTTTTCCACAAAGGATTTTATTTATAATCTGCAGCAACCTTAGAAGATGGGTGCTTTTGTTTTCTCTACTTCAGGAAGAGGAAGTTGATGATCTGAGAGGTTCAGTAACATTACCAAGGTCACTAATGTATTTAAAACCTCACTATCTCTGTCTACATGCTTAACCACAAGAAACACTTCCGTCAAACTTCAAATGATTGTCTGTGTATCAACAAGCCATATAGTTCTTTCTTTCATTTTAAAGTTAGTGAGAAAATGCTTTCATGATGAAAATGGGATGGGACAAAAGGAAAACACTTACTCCGTGAATATTATTACTCATTAAAGTCTATGATACATACCCTCTACTCATTTACTTTTTGCTGTAATCAGACAAAATACATAGGGTCAACTCTACTACATTGTGAGGCTATTTCATTGTATGCATCCTCATATTCAGAACCAAAGGGTGCAGCCAAGTGGCTCTGCTTTTGTTCTTTTCTTTTCCCTTACTCACCTTCTGTACATCCTAAGCCATTTCCAACTTCCTCTCCTTATTCATTGGCTTTCTCCCCATAAGCACTCATTTCATTCTCCTATGCTATAAGATATTTACCAAGAAAAATGTTTTTGAGGAGCACCTAGTTCCAAAACAAGAGTATCACTGACATACTCTTCTTATGCACACTTCCTAGAAAGACCTTCGCTTGACTTATTTAAAACCAAAACTTAGAAACCAGTTAATGACCCCAAAGTCACAACACTAGTAATATATCCCGTCGATTGTACTACACTGCCTCCTTTAGAAAAAGGGCATAAAGCGAGTCAAAGGGAAAGCCCAAGATGAAACAATGTCTACATCTGGTGAGCAGTTATAGCAGTATGACTTTAGAGATGAGGGGGAAAAAAAGTGTGATTCTGAGGAAAAAATAAGGGTTTCATTAAACAAAGATCTGATGGAAGTAAAGCATAATTGCTCTCAAGTTTCTGGTTAGTTATTATATTCGTGTTCTTTAATTTTACAATCATATAGGGCTCTTCAGGTTGTCAGAAAAGTAATAATTCAATGAAATGAAGACGATAAAGAAATATTTTGAATGTTATACATCTGCAAGGAATGATTAAATATATCCTCCAGAGTACAATAAGAGAATAGATCAAATAAAGCATAGAACTATGTTTTTACATATATATGCACATTACACATTATGTATAAACACACACCTTTGTAGCATTCTTACTCCAGATGACATTCTCTCCAAGAACTAGGGGTTTGACTAGAACTAGACCTTAAAGTTTGACATCCTCTTCAGTACTCAATGCTACTAGCCAATCGTCACTTTAGTTTTCTTAAATACAGGATTCCTCACCTCATTTAACTATTTATGCTTTGTTAACTAGCAGTTCCATAAACACAAGAGTGACATTTTACTGTCCTGACTATTATAGAACTTTGTCCGGGGCCTGGTGGGTTCTGCACAGGGCTGCTAATTGCAATGTCGAACCTGATAGCCACTCTGCAGGAGAAGAACGAAGTTTTCTGCTCTGGTACAGACTCGCAGCCTTGTAAAACCAGAGAGTGGATTCTACTTGGTCCTACAGGGTTGCCCTGAATCAAAACCAGCAGGATGGCAGTGAACTAAGTTTTGGATTTTTGAAGATTCAGGTCAAAAATACCTGAAGTTGACCCAACTTGGACTCTGAACCTACTTTTCATTTACATAATCCAATATTTGCCTGTAAATATTCACCATGTTCAAAAGACAAATAGTATTCCTATCTTTTTTTTTTTTGGTTTGAATTTTTTGAGAGGGCATCACTGCCCTCTAATGGTTAGAATAGAAGTTCCAGCCTTGGCTCCTGTGGAGCTGGAATTGAACCTCCATCCCAGTGGGCCACAGTCCCTCGCACAACCACTATGGCACCGGGGCTCAGCCCTCCTCTCTCTTTTTTTTTTTGTGGGCATCCCTGCCTCTGATGTTCATGGGCGCTACCCAGTGCCACTCCTGAGAGCGGCCGCTGGATTTGAACCGCCAAGCCTGTGGGCTGCAGTCCCACACTCAACCACTTATGCCACCGGGGCTCAGCTCACCTCCTCTCTTTTATTTTTTTGCATCAAATGCTACCCCAATTATATTTTGGTGGTGACTGCAAAACTCTCCTATATGCTTTAGAAATTCATGAAATTGTATACTTCAGATTGGTGAATAGTATGGGATCAGAATTATATCTCATAAATACCAAGCCCTTCTGTGAGAATATAATGGAACAATAGAGAAATGTCAATACAGGGATTCTGGGTAGATTCTGGAATCAAACATACTTGGTTTAAAACTTCTCAGAATCTTGCATTTGAGGAACATTTTAATTAATTTCAGTGAATCTTTATTCATCCCAAGAGTGGAAATTGATGGGTAGCATCACAAAATCATTGTGATGACAAAGTATATTAATATTCGTAAGGGTCTAGTAGAAAGCAAAAACCCTGAGACACACACGTTGGTCTCAGTGGCAGCAGAAAGGCTGGTGGTTTGAACCCACTCAGATGTGAGATGGAAGAAAGGCCTGGCATTTTATAAATGAAAATTCTATAAAGATTCCAGCCAAGAAGACCCTAAGCAGCTCTGTTTTACTCTGTAACACCTGGGTTCTCAGGGAGATGGAGTTGAGCCTACCTCAGGGTATCACGTAATTGAAAGTAGGGTAGAGAGTACATTAAATAGTCATTCTAATGTTGTTAACAGACTCTGCAACTCTAAAAGGATGGAGATCTTCAAGTTTGACATCTTCTCCAGTACTCAATGCTACTAGTCAATCGTCACTTTAGTTTTCTTAAATACAGGATTCATCGCCTCATGTAACTATGTATGCATTGTTAACTAGCAGTTCCATAAAAACAAGCATGACACTTTACTGTCCTGACTATTATAGAACTTTGTCCTGGACCTGTGGGTATCTGGAGCCAAAATACCCAGCTTTATATTCAAGCCTCTTTTTTCTTTTATTAGGGTATTTATGTCAGCCTAGAAATCAGATCTCAAATTATGTGAAGTGAATTTTCGAAATCTTCTTTGCCTACATTTGGGCCCTAAAAAATTAACCTTTAGGTGAATATTTGTACAATTAAGACTATCTTTTGGGGAAATGTGTAACTATTTTTCAGAATTGCAAAATTACTGCTAATTTTCAACTTTGATGATTACTGCACTTTTCTCGACAGTATTACATTTATGACAGTATTGAATTTTTTTACAAATAATAATGAATATAAGCAAAGTGTGCCATCTTCAAGGACACTTTAAAATTCAGAAAGGAATGACTGAGGTCTCATTTTTTCTTGACTGAGGTCTCATTTTTAATGATATAAATATAGGTATACATTCTGTCTTTTTATGTGTTGAGTTGGTGATTTGAATATTATTAGGTAAGTTTATATGCAACTGGGTATTTTTGCACATGAGTTCAAGATGCATATTTTTGTTAATTTAAAATTTTCTTAGATCTAAACTTTAGGATATTTAAAATCACAGAAGCCCATTAATCTATTCTGGGTTATTTTTCTGTGTCTTCTAACAAACTTTAAGCAAACCAAAATGAGTTCCCCTTTACTCAGCATTGTTAAAATAGATCACTACTTGTTTACTACTTTATGCTATAATTCCTGAATTAATTGTTATGATGTAATTGAAGTATAGTTCCTTTTGTTCCCTAGGTATTTCTTTAGTGGTAATGTTGTCTGCATCAGTTTAGGAATAGAAAACAAACATCCTTGACTGTCTCTTTTTTGGTTCGTGCTGGTGTTTGTTCAGGGAAGAAGTAAGTGGGTATAAAGTATTTCATGTGTTATCTGATTCCCCAACATTTGACTCTAAATAAAACTAGAAGTCTTAAGGGTAAAAAATGATATAATTAGCTCTATTGAACCTTCTTACAGTTCGGTGCACATTCTCCAAAGTCAAGCCAAAAAATCAATTATAAGAAATTGCTCAATGTTTTCTAGTGTTGGGGCAGAACCTTGATTCTATGCAATTCCATGCTTCAAAATGAAGTCCCATGTACTCACTGCCAGCCATGCCCCAACACAGGGCCTAGATCCACTCACTCCAATCCAGAGTTCGCTCTTTGTACAGGAAAAATACCAGCCAGCGGTTGTGGAATAAACCAAGAAGTATTGCCCCCAAAGTACTTGCATTCAGTTTTACTAGGTGGTTACCACAGGTTTTTCTCATGTCTGCAACTCTGTCTCAGAGTCTCTGGAAGCAGATTGTGTGGTAACAGACTTGAGGAGGTGGTCAAGATAGTGATCTAAAGAAACATTCTATCCAGACCTTCTCCCAGGAAGACCCAAGGGCCACAAACCCAGTTGACAATTTTGGGTCCCTTCACTTCAAAAGAATGGATAAAGAAGTCAAACAAATACAATTAGAGGAAAACATGGGACGAAAATGGCAAATCAAAAGGCATATGGAGCAGTCAATTGCCAAGGGGCAGCCCATATTGTGTCTATGGAGGAAGGAACCAAAATACTGGCTCAGCTGACCCAAGACTACCCCAAAGAACACATCAGGCATCGGCAACCAATGAGGAGAATCTTCCCCCAGGACCCCTCTTCAGACAACCCCCTCTTCAGGTGAGCAGAGACACATGGCCCCCAGCAACCAGTACAACTTTCCCAACTGCCAGTGTGGTCTCTTTTTAACATTGCTTTCTCTTTTTTCTTAGTTCTTCCTTCCCTCTCCCCTCCCCACCCCACCCCCAATTTGTTTTCCTTTGTATCCTTCCTTCTAACTCCCTGACCCAGCCACCAACTTGATCTGCAGCACCCAGCCTTGCGCTGCGGCCACGTCTCCATGCTCCCATGGCACAAGCTCTGCATTTCCCCTACTGATGTGCTCAGTACATAGCAGTTGCTCCAATATTGGGTCATTTTTCCTTCTTTTCTTTCTTTGTTCTTCTCTCTCTAGGTACCCTTATAATTTCTTTTGCTTTCCCCTTCCTCTTTCAACCTCTTCCACCACCACCACCCCCTTTTTATTGACCTGTGAGGTGGCTGTCCCACCCTCACCCCTCCCATGGTCCACAGTGCATTCTCCTGTGAACTCTGCATTTCCACAGCAGGTGTGCATGGCAGCTGGACTTAGACCACTGCTATGTCAGTTTCTCATTTTTAAAATCATTCCATTTTTCTTTCTGTATAATCCCTCTCTTCCCTTCTTCATTTATTCCTTTCCCCTTCCTCATCCCCCTTTTGTCCCCTACCCCACATTTACCTTTTTTTTATTATCTCCAAGAACAAACAGCCCACCTCCTACCACCTCCATGGTCAGCTACACCCACCCTCACCCCTCCACGGTTGGTAGTTTGTGGGGTTTGTGGTAGTCATGTTTGATGGCCAGCGCTGGTGGCAATGTGTGGTGACTTTTTCTGTTTTTCTTTCTTTTTTCATTTCTTCATTCTTTCCATGTTTTGTCCCTTGGCTTAATTTCTTTACTTTTTCCTTTATCTTCTTTTACTTCTTCTTCCTCACTCTGTTCCCTACCCCACCCCCATCTGTCCTAAGCCAGCAATCTTCCCCAACACCCCACCACACCTGCAGTTCTTCCCACTTGTGAAGTCCCACCACTTTCTGTAGCATCACTAGATTAAGAGTTTATTGAGGGCTACAGTTGCCGGCCTACCCTCGGCAACTCTACACAATGAGCAATTAGAGGCCTGTGTCCACACGCACAGTCTTTCCTAAATTCACATAAAGAGAGTCAAGCACCCCAGGGCTGCCAACCTAGTGACCAGAGAATACACTTGACCTGATATATGAAAGCAAAAGGAAGCAAAAACCCACAGGAAAAATGTCACCGAAACTGCTGTGATATTGAACACAGCTTACAAGGACAGCACGATGGGGAAGACTCAAGTATGTGAGTGGTTTTCCCCTTTCAAAAAAGGTGAAATGCCCATAGATGACAAACTTCCTTCTGGACATCCTTCAACTTCCCTTTAACTTCCGGATGAAATGTCAACATCGGATGCATTTGGAGTTCGTTCCACCAGGTCAGACTCTTAATCAAGCTTTCTATTTAGAGGTTCTGAAAAGATTGTATAAGAGTGTGTGACAAAAAAGGCCTGATTTGTGGCAGGCAGAAGACTGGTTTTGCCACCATGTCAAAGCACCTGCTCACGCAGCCATCTCAGTACACCAGTTTTTGGCAAAAACAGCATGCCTCTCTTGCCCCATGCACCTGACTCACTGGACCTCATTTCTTTTTGTTTCTGTGAATGAAGAGAGACAGGAAAGTGCAGTTATTTAATGATAGAAGAAAAAATAAGGGAGGTGCTGTCAGCCATCCAAACAGCCTACTTTCAAAAATGTTTCCAAGAATGGAATCGCAGATTTGACAAATGTGGTAAGTATAATGGAGAGTGGAGAGTGCTTTGAAGGTAATGAGGTTGATTTTTTTTAAAAAATTATATATATACCTTTGGAAAAATACTCCATTTGGGGTAACCCTCATGCTGAAAGAAAACAATATCCCTGAAAGAAAACAATAGGCCAGCCAAGAACTACATAACCAACAAAATAGCCCTTCAAATACAATGGCGACATTAGGAAATTAGTTCCAGATACACATCAGAAACTTATCGAAGGGGGAAACAATGCTAGAAAATGTTCAAGAGACCATCACGCTGAGAACCAAAATGATAGAAAATAACTAAAGATTAAGAAACATGACACAATCACCCAGAATGTAGCATAACTGTAGTTGTAACCAAACATAAAATAAATATTCGAGAATAAAAAGAGGGAGGGAATATGTCATGTTTAAGGAAGGCAAAGCAAAGACAGAACATTAAAGTTGCAGTTACAGAACTTTGAAATAATGAAGACATCCAGACAGTAGCAAGATAAAGCAGACATTTTAAATTAGGGAATATAATAATACGTTACGGAGTAACCTCCAAGATCATTCGTAAGCCTGTCGTCAACATAAAAAAGAAGAAAGTCATAAAGACTCTCACGCATGCACTGCCATTGTGTCGGGGCTGACCCTTCGTGACCCTCCTGTAGCACAGAACAGAATGGCAGTTGTGAGTTTCGGAGACTGTAACTGTGAAGGCGGTAGGAAGCCCCCATCTTCCTCATGCTGCGTGGCTGGTGGTTTCCAACTTCTGACTTTGCAATGAGTAGCCCAACACATAGCCATCAGGACACCATGCTCCTATCACAAAGCCCCAGTGAACACTAAAAGAATAGAAATAAATTATAAGAAAATTCACAAGATAGAGCATCTGGGGTCTTCAAGACTTGAAGATAAGCGGACATTTAGCTGAGAAGCAACACAGCCCACGTGGAAGAAGTACACCAGCCTGTGTGATCAGGAAGTGTGGATGGGATCAGGCATGAGGCATCAAAGACCAGAACAAAAAAACATAATGGGAATGAGGTGGAGAGTGCAGAGTGGAGGTCCAAAGCCAATCTGTAGGTAATTGGACATGCCCTTACAGAAGGGTCGTGGGAAGAAGACAGGACAGTCAGGGTGCAATATAGCACCAATGAAGCATACAGCTTTCCTCTGGTTCTTTAATGCGTCTTCCCTGCTCCCCCCACACACCCCCTCCCCCTCACTATCATGACCCTAATTCTACCTCACAAATCTGACTAGAGCAGAGCATGTACATGGGCACAGATAAGGGCTGGAAACACAGGGAGTACAAGCCAGATTACACTCCTTGGGACCAGCACTGAGAGTAGCCATACCGGGAGGGGAAGGGGAAGGTGGAAGGAGAAAGGAAGAACCTATCACAATGACCTATCTATAACTCCCTCCCAGGGGGATGGACAACAGACAAGGGGGTAAAGGGGAACATCGGGCAGTGCAAGACATGAGAAATAATAATAATAATTTATAAATTGTCAAGGGTTCATGAGGGAGGAAGTGAGGGAAAAGGAGGGGGAAATGAGGGACTGATACCAAGGGCTCAAGTAGAAAGAAAATGCTGTGAAAACGATGATGGCAACATATATAAAAACGTGCTTGACACATTGTATGTGTGTATGAATTGTGATAAGAGTTGTATGAGCCTCCCATAATATGACATTTAAGAAAGAAAATCTATAAGCACAATGAACTCAGCACAGACAAAATGCATATCGAGTGACGGAAACATCAGCATCACAACAAAGCGGTGGGGAACACAGCAAACTGACAGCAGTCAATTCTTACCGACCAAAAACTATGCTGCATGTAAATTAATTACATGAGCCGGTCAAAAGATAGAAAGTAGTGGGACGGACAAGAAAATAGGACCCACCAGCATGTCATCTTCATATATGGAAAACCGCCTAGGAAGCAAATGGTAACGGCAGGAAGCAGGAGAGGCAATGTTAACATCTGGTAAATTGGACTTAAGGCAAATGCCAAGCAAAGCAGATGAAAAGGGTCTTTATAGAATGATTAAAGAATCAATCTGTCAAGAAGACATAGTCAAGATTTTGAAAGCCTACACTCCCGATTGAAATGCCCCAAATACGTAAGTCAAACTTTAACAGAATTGAAAAGTAGAAAACATAACTGCCATCAAGTAAATTCTGACGCATGGCAACACTGTGGGACAGGGTAGAGATGTCCCAATGGGTTTCTAAGACTGTAACTCGTGGCACATGTAGAAAGAAAGTCTCATCTTTTTCCCAAGGAAGCTTTTAATACAATATTGTTTATGTAGGAAAGAACTAGAAATGGACAATAGATGTGCAGAAGATTTAAGCAGCACAATTTGCCCACTTACAACTTATAAATATAAACAAAACGTTCTGCCCAGCAACTGCACAGTACACATTCTTTTCCAGTTCGCACAAAACATCCTTCACAATGAATGATGTGCTAGACCACAAAGCAAGCTCCAGTAAATTTAAAATCCTCAAAATACTACAAGGTATCTTCTCAGACACTAATTATTTAACATTAGAAATCAAAAGCAGTAACATTAAGGGAAAAATATACCCAAATGAAATAAATCTATCTTTATTCAAAGATGGTGTGATCCTATACATAGAAAATCTCAAGAGACTTAGTAAGAAAACTATATGAACTATTGAAAATAAGTTTAAAGTACTGCTACTGAATCATAGAAATCTTTAATTTTAAAGAAATATAAAAATGTGAAGCTATTGTTTCTTGGCATGTCCTGAATCTGGCTCTATAATACTCTGAAAGTGATGCCTACATTTCTGTAAGCCTTCCCAGAATTCTGCACTCTTCCTACAGTTTGGGCATCCTGAAGGAACTCAAAATCAGTGTAAATGTTCCTGAAGTTTGAGAAACAAAAAGATGTCCAAAGGGGCAAGATCAGGGCTGTGATGTACTTGTTCTAGGCCCAACCTTGATCTCCTTGTAAAAGGAGCAAGTGCATTATCAGTATAGGAGAGAGAGAAAAAAACCTCTTCAGTGCAATTTTCCAGATGCCCGCACTTACTCAGTCTGTATGCTGACCTAATAATTCAAGAAACTGAACTATACGGAAATAAGTATAGCATACAAATTGGAATGAGTCTTATTAACAACCCTCAATATGCAAATCCACAAATTTGCTTGTTGACTTGAGATGAGTTTGAAGCCCCTGTTGAAGAAAAATTAGAGACTGCCCAGCCATTAGTGTGAGCTGCAACACGTTGTAAAGAAACAAAAACCCTCACAACTGGGTCAGGAGTCAGCACCGTGATAAAAAGAGAAGAGATTGAAGTTGGAAAGGGTTTTGTTTTGTTTGACTACACAAACAACTATTGCTCTTGAAAAAATCTTTTCTGTTTTTTCTTTCAAGAAACAAATTGAGGTGTTTCAATAAGCAGATCCACTGTACACGACCTATTTACAGTGTTGAAGAACAAGGGCGTCCCTTTGGGATGAAGGTGCCCCTGATCCAAGTCGTTGTATTTCTAATCACTCCATCTCTATGTTAACCTTGAACCAAGGATAAGTAAGATTGCTCACTCTGAATTCTGAGGCTAACCATGCATTTCCTTTTCCAATGGCTGCTTTTTCTATATTTTCAGACTTCATTATTCAAGTCTTTCTGCTCTCCCGATTCTGCTGTCACATTTCCTCTCTGGAGCTGGAAACATTAGAGAGATGCTGAAATTTTCTGATTTCTCTGGTGCAGATCTGTTAAGTAATGGGTAGGAAACCTCACAGGAAACCTCACAGCAACCTAACACAACACATCTTATTTTCTCTACCTGCCTCACCTTTCTCACACACTGCTACAAGGATCTCTGCCCTTAATTCCTCTTTGCAATTCTACTTCCCTCAAGTCAACCCTCCACACCTCCCCATCTGACCTTTCTAAACAGAAATTATCAAATCAATACTCTATGTCGTAGAATACTGCCAAAGAGGGAATGCAGTATTAAAAAGGCTCTTCACAATCTAATTTAAAATGCCCTTTCAAAATCCTCTTCCCTACATCCCATCATCATTTTACATATCCCTCCCTCATCACAATGGGTTACCCTCCATTCGTCAATCGAACCGTTAATTTTGTAAGTCACAGATGATAGTATTTTTCTGCAGATGTAGTGGACTGGGGATAACTACAAAATTTGGGGGTGTCTGTTTCTTCTCTCTTGAATTTTGGCAGACAACAGATATAATGTTGGGCCAGAGTCTAGGCATATGCTTTAAGAGGCTTACAATTTCCACCTCCTGTCTCTTAAAACCCAGCTGTGACACCCTGAGAAAGTCCAAATCACTTTCTAGAAAGAACCCAAACTGGCAGCCCTGGTTGATCGGGCAGCCAGTAACCAGCCCACAACTTGCCAAGCCAGTCAGCTGAAACCACACCAAGTAGCAACAACTGTACTTGCCAAACCTTGCTCAACTTGAAGATTCATGTGCAATACAAATGATCCCTGTTATTTTAAGCTACTGAGTTTGGGGATGTTCTATTATACAGTCATGAAGTCTTAGAACAGCAGTGAATGCATCGTTGTTTCTCTGATTCCTTCTCAAACTTAAAGACAAAACTTGAATGCCACCTTGTTTCTAAAAGTGTTTCCTAGTCCTTTTTGACAGAATCAATTACATTCTTCTGTGTTTCTGCAGCACCCAGTATGACCTTCATTCACGTGTTGTGCTTAGTGTTGTTGGATAAGTTAGATGCTCATAGAGACCACATGTGAAATAGTAAAATTACTTCATACAAATGCAAACCAAACTCATTGCCACTGGGTTCTTTCTGACTTGTATGACCAAATAAAACAGGGTGGAACTGCTCCTGTGGATTTCTGAGTTTGTACCATTTTATAAGGGACTAGAAAGACTCATCTTTCTCCTTTGGTGTGATTGATGGTTTTGAACTGAACTTGTGGTTAGTAGCCTAATGCATGACCCGATGCACCACAAGGACTCCTTCACAGGGTTTTCTAAGCTACAATATTTATGAAAGCAAATCATCAGCTCTTTTCCGCAGAAGCACTGGGTGGCTTCAAACCCAACCTCTCAGCACTGGAGAACTTATTTATTGTACACTTTCCAAAAGTACTCTACTGTTCATAGGACTCCTGAATATTAACATCTGTACTCTTGTGATTAAAACATATGAATAACAAATATTTTGTATTTTAAGTCCTAACTTCTGCTTTTAATATTATTTTAATTCTGTGTTTATTAAGCACAGTGTGGCAAACAGCAATAGGGCTTGTAATAGAGCGATGTTATGAATGAGTATGCCCAGAGATGTTTCATTCACTCCCCTTCCCTGTGCTTCCAATGCTACAGCTATTGGAGTTGTCAATCAAGTTTGTGTCCAATAGATTGACACATTTTATTGGAGAAAATACTCATTCTTCCTGCTGATGCCCCAATGACTTCCAAGGAGAGTAGATTTTGACTAGCCAAATGTCTGCAAAAAAAAGACTCTCCAAAGTTTCACAAAAAAATGAAAAGGCTGTCTCCCAAAAGTCTAGAGTGAAAAGTAACATTCTAAGTAACATTTCTATCAGAAGCATATACTATTTAAGACTTGAAATCATTGTCTCAGAAATTTTTCCAAGAGAGGATCTAGAAACTGCCAAAGGACCATTGTGTTTGATAGGAGCCTTTGATATTTGACATTCCAGAAAGACACTGCGTGGCCATGACAAGCTTTTTTTGCACTCGGTTCTCTCTACTCTGGGCTAGTGTTATGACTCTGAAACTACAGTCTTACTTCTCCATATGTACTGCCTATATACATAAATGTTTAATATTGTGGTCACTGATTTTGTTCATTTGGATAAACTTTCATTTTTGTTGTTATTATTTATTATATAATATTTATCTACATATATTGTTAGTTACTGGAGGGTGGGGCCTGTTTTTTATTTATTTATAAGCCTCAATATCTAGTACACAGCCAGACCATATAGTTGGTGCTCGATAAATAAAAAACTAATTAACTAGTTATTTTCCTCTAGTAAGTATAGAAAGAATAATAATTTTGCCTTCCATTCAGATTTAGCAAAAATTATCGCCACTGCGAAAATTGCATATTGCATATTACCTGACAAAAAGCATGACCTATCCCAGTCATTTTCACACCTTGTCTTCACTGTCAGAAAACTGTGTGCTAAATTTAGTGCTCCATCATAGTTTTTAGTTAGAATGTCAAAGTATGACATTATGAGGATATTACAGAGCATTCTTATTCATTCACCCAAGCCCACATAGGAAAACACCATTAGCCTGACTCGAGTTGCCAAAAGTCTGGAATGAAATAAAAAATCATTTCACCTAAAATGCTCTGCTCCCAGATGTCTTTCTCATGCCCCTTTTCCACAGTTTCAACCCAATAGGAGTCTCTGCGGTCCAGTTGATAACAACTCAGCATGAGCTTAGTCTATCCACATAAAATGAGACATTGCCTCGTCCTACATGATTCCCATGATGGCTGACACATTTGAGTCCATCATGGTAGCTATGACAGCCATCTGTCTCCTGGAGTATCTCCATCATCTCCATCATTCATGCTTACGCTGGATGTCCCCAAACACTATGTCCTCCTCAAAATCGGATCCCTCCTGATGATGTGTTCAAAGCAGTCATGTCTGACGATGGTCTGTTGGGCTCCATAAGGCTCACTGTGGGAAGGAAATAGCTAAACCTTTCTTCCTTCCTTTTTTTTTTAATCATGGGGGGGGCACTCATACAAATCTTATCACAATCCATAAATCCATGTCAAGCACATTTGTACATTTGTTGCCCTCATCATTTTTAAAACCTTTGCTTTCTACTTGGTATCAGCCCTTGGTATCAGCTCCTCATTTTCCCCCTCCAAACCTTTCTGTCTAGTCTGGCTTCATCGAGCTCTGCTGAAATCTCTCCATCAGAGGTGACCCTGTAGGTATTTGAAATAGCTTTGGCCTGACCTTCATCATGATGTCCAGGCATCACAGTATGACAAACTGATAGATGGGTTAGCAGGATGAGATTTTAACACAGGCATATTTCAATTTGATCGGGTCATAGGAATAGAGTCTAAAACATAACCAAGAATGAAAACAAAGCAAACAAAAAAAACCTTTTAAACAAAACTGCCGTCAAGTCAGTTTTGTCTCAAGTGACACTATCGGGCCGAGCAGAACTGCCTCTTTGGGTTTCCAAGGCTGTATATTTTTTATGGGGAGCAGAAAGTCTCATCTTTTTTCCATGGAGCAGCTGGCAGGTTTGAACTACTGACCTTGTGGTTGGCCACCCAGTGCATAGTCCATTATACCACCAGGACCCCCTAACTAACAATACTGAAAGTGCAGGTGTTTAATAAGCCTAGGAAGAAAATGTTTACTACAAGTGTACCGACCTCTTTTGAGGTCCAAAGCAACTATACAGAGATACTTCAAAAAGTTGGTGGAAAATAAAACAAAAATTTAGACGACTTCTTTCACAAACTTCCTGAACACCATTGACAACTCCACATACATGTAGAAGTCAGTGGTGCTCCTTATTAATGGGGAAATCTCATGGTTGGTACAGAGTGGCTTTCCCTGCACAATTTAAAAATCCAGCATCAGCAGTTTCTGTATAGGAGCAGCATGCTCCTTTTCCAAGCAGAAAGAAATGTTTCAAGAGAAGCAATTAATCCCATCGTCTCCAAGAGGCAGACAGATGGTAAGTGCGGGTCCTCACCACATAAGTCTTAGAAAAGCAGAAGGCTGCACACAACTCTGATGTTAGCAGCTGTATATAATTCAGCACTTGTGGTGGCTCGCCAATAAGGAATGATAATCGCTTCTCCCTTATAAAAGGGATAAATCTGAGTTTGTTTGCACAGACTAAGGTTACAGAAAAGGCCTGAAGTAGAGAGGGCTCAGAAGCTTATTTGGTTACAGATATGATCTTTAGCTTTCCCTAGCCTGTGAAGCCAAAAATAAACATTTCATAACTTTTCATGTGTGGTTAGCAAATATAGCTGGCCCATGGTCATGTCCCCCCCGCCTGGAGTCCTAGACAGAGTCTGTGGCTGCTTGTGTAGAACCTTCCCTGTCCTTCCAAGAGAACAAGGCCTTTTTAAGCTGCTTTGCTCAGGGGCCACAAACACTTGCTGTCTGTTAAATGACTTCTCAGGCCCAACCAATCTGATTTGTACATCATGAGTCCGTGAAGGATAAAATAAATGCCTTGGGGTGGTTCGTTTTGTTAAATACTGAGACTTTTGTGAAGTGAAAAGCCCTTCATAAAATATTACATCAGGGTTGGCTAACACTCCAGGGTCGTGAGTCACCGGTCCCTCCTTGAAATTTCAAATTCATCATAGTTGCTTCCAGACACATACAGTACTTCTTTGTTTGTTTGTTTGATTTGCTTATGTTTTGATTCAGATGCCAACTCTGCTACAAGAGCCTGTGCCATAAATAGCATCACAGTGAACGCCTTATATGTACATCAAACAGGGGAAAGAATGGCAGCATTGCAGGCCAGAGAAGAGGATGCTAAAGGCCTGAGAATCCATCACAGGCCCGGGCTTTATCTCGACTTAACCACATGAGGATCCAGGATCATGAAAATGGCCCCCTTAATGCCTGCTCCAAGAACCAAAAATAAACTCCTCTCTGCCATGTTGATTCCAAGCCACGTGGATACAGTGTTACAGCATAGAACTGTGCTCCTTTGGGGGCTTTGGGCTGTCGTCTTTATGGGCTATAAGCCTCTCTTCCATGACACCACTGGAAGGGTTTGAACCAGCAGCCTGGCAGTTAATAGCCAAAAGCAAACCATTCTCACTACCCAGGTCTCTTACCAGTGAGAAGTCTGTCTTTAGTGCAACATAGAACTCTGCCATGAAAGCTAAGCAAAACAAAAGTCTAGTAAATAGGTATTTGTAAGCTATCTACATCTGTGAAATTTTGTCTAACATCTCGACAGAGCTCATGCAGCAACTCCTTGTTTGGAAGATCACAAATGGAGCAAGTGATCACTTCTGAACTCAAAACAGCAATTAGAACAATCAGCACCAAAGCGTTAGACACAGAGACAATTGGTATTGTCACATTGAAGTGACTTTGATGTTTCCTGGCCTTTTCTGTGATGCAGTTTAACTGCCACTCTGGGACCTACTTTCCCAGAGATACCATTGAGGGAATCAATCTCTCCTGTCACAGCTACACAACAAAAAAGCAGTCTGGTAGTACAACAGTGTCACGATCTTTTCTTGAGATTAATCCAATGGCATTTTTCTCAGGAGACCACACCCCGCTGGAATACTTAACCAAATTTGCCCTCCCTTTCATTCTGCCTTCAGTTTTTTCCAGTAGCAAGCTTGACCTACAAATTTTTCAGATGTCTTTCAATACCACCTGTCCACCAATAACTCCGCAGTACAGAATTTCCTTTTCTTCAAACGAAGTTAACCTTTTGTGATCACATGGAAGGGGAGTTTAGTCTGGGATCCTAATCTTGAGATGCCTTTGAGGCATCCTTATAGGGATGACAAGGAAGCAGGTGATATGGATGGTGGGAGCTGAAAGATCAGCCCTAAAATCTACAAAGTCTTATCATGTGCATAAAGATAGCTGATGGTATGGAGAAGGTCACAGAGAAATGAGAAGAGAGGAATCGTTATAGTATGTCAACATTAATTTCCAAAAGAGAAGATGAGTTTGGTAAGAACTCCAAGAAAAAAAATGGCTAAGTGATAAGGAGACTATCAGAGTAGAAGCCGAGGAAATTTTTTTAGTCATTTTCTTGGGGACTCATACAACTCATCACAATCCATAATACATTCATTGTGTGTCAAGCATATTTATAATTTGTTGCCCTCATCATTCTCAAAACATTTGCTTTCTTCTTGAGTCCTTAGTGTCAGTTCCTCTCTTTCCCAGCTCCCCTCTCCCTCATGTACCCTTGATAATTTATAAATTATTATTATTTTGTCATTTCTCGCACTGTACAACTTCTCTCTTCACCCACTTTTCTGTCATCAGTCTCCCAGACAGGATGTTATATATAGATCCCTGTAATCAGTTCCCCCTTTCTATTCCATCCCCCGCAACCTGCATATCTCCATTCTCACCACTGCTCCTAAAGGGATCATCTGTCCTGGATTCCCTATGTTTCCAGTTCCTATCTATACCAGTATACATCCTCTGGTCTAGCCGGATTTGTAATGTAGAATTGAGATCATGATAGTGGGGTGGGGAGGAAGCATTTAAGAACTAAAGGAAAGTTGTATGTTTCATCATTGCTACACTGCACTCTGACTGGTACATCTCCTCCCCACCACCCTTCTGTCAGGGGACATCCAGTTGCCCACAGATGGACTTTGAGTCACGAATTTGCCCTTCCCCTCATTCAAAATGATAAGATTTTTTGTTCCTTGATGTTTGATACCTGATTTCTTCCATACCTCATGATCACCCAGGCTGGTGTACTTCTTCCATGTTACTTCTGAGCTAGATGATTACTTATTTACCTTCAAACATTTAAGACCCCAGATGCTATATCTTTTGATAGCCAGGTACCCTCAGCTTTCTTCATCATGTTTGCTTATGCATACATTTGTCTTCAGCAATCATGTCAGGAAGGTGAGCATCATAGAATGCCAATTTCTGTATGTACCATTGAATGTACTACAGTTTTTTAATCCATTCATCTGATGATGGAAATTTAGGTTGTTTCCAACTCCTTGCAATTGTGAACTTTGCTGCGATGAACACTGGAGCACAGATGTCTGGCCATGGTTTATTTATTGCCTCTTCTGGGTATATCCCCAGTAGAGGGATTGCTGGGTCTTATGGTAGCTCAATTTCCATCTGTTTTAGATATCGCCAAATTGATTTCCATAGAACAAAGTGTTCTTGCACTGAGGAAGTACTTGAGTGGAGGCCCGATGCCCAGCTGCTGTCTTAATTCTATACCTGTAAATATATACACATAGATCTATCTTCCCATCATCAATTATAAATATATTTATATATGTACATGCCTATTTAGACCTCTATAAATGCTCTTAGCCTCCTAGTTCTGTTCTCGATTTCCTTTTAATTTCCTCTTGTCCCACTATCATGCTTAGTTTTCATTTGGGTTTCAGTGATTTCTCTTGGTTCTGTTGCCCTTGGTCAAACCCTACCAGGCTTCCTACACCCTCATTACCATTGATTTTAGATCACTTGTTGTTCCCTTGTCCCTGGGTTGGTCAATATCACCTCCATTCCCAAACTTTCCCCTCTCCCATATTCCCCAGGAAACATCGGTCCCATTGTTTTCTTCTCCAGACTGTTCATCCAGCCTATCTTATCTAGATAAAGCTGCAGAGACAATAATATGCACACACAAAACAGACATAGCAAAACAAAGCGACAAAAGAAAACAAAATGACAACAACAGCAAAGAAAAACCTGTGAATAGTTCAAGGTCTGTTTGTGGACCTCTTATGAGTGTCCTCTGGTAAGTTTAATGTAATGCCATGCCCTGGCCCCAAAGTCTATCCTTGGCACCTCCCTGCTCTACTCGCCCTGCTGCTCTGCTGCATGCCCTTAGTGCTTAGCCTCATTGTGGTGAGGTCAGACTGGGCTCAATCCCAACACTGTGTCTCCATTGTTGTCCCTCATAGGGCTATGGGTCAGTGAGGGACACGTCTCACAGTAGGGGCAGCCAGATGGTCGTCTCTGTGCATTAGCTGCTCTGAGCTGTGGACAGAGATTGTCCTCAAGCCTCGTGGGCCAGGATGCACTCCACTCTCTTTTCCTCTCCCTTCTTTTGCTCCCATGTGCTCTAATCAGATGTGCTGTTCTCTAAAGTAAATTCTTCAGTGGGGAGGGGTGGCTGTCCACATAGTTCGGATAGGGGCCAGACCCTCAGACCTCTCCACCGGCTCCCCACTCCAAGCTGGTATGATGCATTCACATCCTGGAGCACCAGGTTGAAGTCTGGTCCCTCTTTCTCTGTAGAGATATAAATAATACCCTCCCCTTGTATGGATTAGGGCCCTGTTCCTCCACTACACATTTCTATATTTTTTCCTTCTTCTTTCCCCCCACTTTTATTTGGCTACCATATGTACCCCTGAATTTGGTCCTGCCCCTACCATACTACTTGGACCTCACTCCAGGAATGTGTGAATACAGTAGTGTTTTCCCTATACCCCTTTTGCATTTTTAAGCTTACCTCACTGGACACATGTACTTGTCCTTTTGTGCTTGGCCTACTTCGCTTAGCATAATTTCCTTCAGTTTTCCCATGTGGCGATATGCTTCATGCCTTCTCAAACTGCTTTTTAGTGATGCATAGTACTCCATTGTATGTATGTATCACAGTTTTTTAATTCATTCTTCTGTTGATGGAAATTTGGGTGTTTCTAACTCCTTGCAATTGTGAACTGTGCTGCAAAGAACACTGGAGCACAGATGTCTGGCCATGGTTTATTTATTGCCTGTTCAGTAGGGGGATTCCTAGGTCATATGGTAGCTCAATTTCCATCTGCTTTAGATATTGCCAAATTGATTTCCATAATGGCTGTACATACCTTCAGGTCCACCAGCAATGGATGAAGATCCCTATCTCACCTTCCAACAGCCCTTCCAACATTGTTACTTTCTGATTTTTTGAATTGGGCTCTCTTTGAGGATGTTAGGTGGTATCTCATAGTGTTTTAATTTGCCTTTCTCTTTTGACTAATAACCAGGAACATTTCCTCATGTTTATTGACCATTCAGATTTCTGCCTGTGCAAAACTTCTGTTCAGATCTTTTGCTCACTCCTCAGTGGGCAGTTAGTTTTTCTCTTATTGTAAGCTTGCAAAGTATTGTAGATTTTAGTAATAAGGCCTTTGTCTGATGTGTCATTGCTAAATATTTTTTCCCAGTCAGTGGGCTCTCTTATTACTCTCTTGGTGAATTCTTTCGATGTACACAGGTGATTTATCTTCAGGATATCTCACTTGTCATTTTGTGACTTCTCTGTATTTGTATTCTCCCCTATTTCTGATAGCCTATGTATTCCCTGTGCCAAGGTTCTCAGGTTTGTCCCAATTCCCTCCCTAATGGCCCTCATTATTTGGGATTTTACCTCCAGGTCTATATTGTACCTTTAGTTTATTCTTGTGCCTGGAGTGAAATAAGGATCTTGCTTCATTTTTCTACAGCTAGATATCAATTTTTTCCAACACCATTTATTAAAGAGGGTATCCACTTCCCATTTGATATTTTGTGGCCCTTATCAAAAATCAGTTGTCTGTATACTGATATTTTTATTTCTGGGTCTGCAGTTCTTTTCCATTGGTTTTTATATCTGTCGTTATACCAGTACCAAACTGTTTTGACTACTGTGGCCATATAATATGTGCTAACGTAAGGTAGAGAAAACCCTCAAACTTTGTCCTACTTCTTGAGGAGGTCTCTGCTAATTCTGTCCTTCTTCCCTTTCCATATGAAGTTGGTAATCAGGTTTTCCAGTTCTTTGAAGAAGGATGATGGTATTTGTATTGGGATAGCATTAAATTTATATTGTACCTTGGGCAGAACTGACATCTTTACTATCTTGAATCTTCCAATCCATGAGCATGGAGTACTCTTCCATTTGTTGAGGTCACTCTTGTTTTCTTATAATACTGTTCTATAATTTTCTTCATACACATTCTTCATTTGTTTTTGTTTTTGTTTTTGTTTTTTTGGTCAGGTATATTCCTAGATATTCCAATCTGTGCTTGGCTTTTTAAGCACCTCTTCTGCGATCTTGTCTGATGGGTCTAGTAGTCCAACAGACTTTTGTTTGTTGATATTGTATCCTGCCACTCTGCCATATTCACCAAGAGGAGATTTTAAGGAGAGTGTAATCAACGATTTTGATGGCTGCTAAACACTTAATTTTTTTTTAAATGTCCACTGTGTTTAACTTAACAATACAAATACCATTGATGACCTTTGTGATGTGATGTGCTATTGTTAGGTGCCATCTAACTGACTCATTACGACTCATCAACTCTGACTCATTATGATCAGAAAGAAATGCTGCTCAGTCTGGAAGCCTCTTCATAATCACTGCTATCTTGGAACCCATTTTTGCACTCACTGTGGCAATCTATCTGATTGAGGACCTTCCTCTTTTTCACAGATACTTTACTTTACAAAGAATTATGTCCTTATCCAGGGACTGGGCCCTCTTGTTAAAAAAAAAAAATCCACTACCACTGATTCCAATTCACAGCAACCTCATAGGACACGGTAGAACTTCTGCTTTGTCTTTCCAAGGCGAAATCTTTATAGGAGCAGACAGCCTCGTCTTTCTCCCATGGGCCAATTGGTTGGTTCGAACTGCTGACTTTGTGGTTAGCAGCTCCATGTATAATCCAGCAAGCCACCAAAGTTCTGTCCTTGCCGACAACATGCATGGTAAGATGAAGTCTTAGCATATACTTGCTTCTTAGGAGTATTCTGGCTGTATTTCTTTTGAGGCAGATTTGCTTGTTCTGGCAGTCCATGACATATTTCATATTTTTTGCTTGCATTATAATGCAGAGGCAATAAGAAATCTTCAGTCTTCAGTCTGGCTTTCACTTGCATATGAGGTGATCGAAAATACAATGGCTTGAGTAAAGCATACCTCAGTCTTCCAAGTGACACGTTTGCTCATGTAGCACTGTAAAAAGCTCTCTTGCAGCAGATTGTCTCAAAACAATATATCGTTTGATTTTCTGACTGCCCTTTCTATTGGCATGGATTGTGGATCCCAGTAAAGTGAAATCCTTGCCAACTTAGAGAAGAAGATTGCCACAGTGTTGTCCCACTGTGAGGCTGGAGGGTTTCAATTAGCAGGGGAGTGCTTAACCCATTGGCACCACCAAGGATTCTTTTGATGGGATGTGCAGAAAACTGTTGATTTAGAAGGTATATACCTTTTATAGCATATACAGCCATTATTTTAAATGGGGTTTATGTCTTAGAGCAGTTGTAGGCTGATAGAAAATTTGTGCAAAAACTACAGTGGCTTCCATATACCTTCTTCTTCCCCTTACAGATTCTGACAAATATGCAATGTCATGTGTCCATGTAATAACTTTAGAGCAGTGAAACTCTGCTGTATGATACTGTAAAACAGCCCATCATTAGCAGCTTCACTACACCACAGGGGGCTTACAAACAAAGGTGCATTAATTTTGCCTTCAGACTTAAAGAAAATCTTCAGGATCAACTGTTAAAAACTTACCTAATTCTCACAACTTCACTTAGCATCCTACAGGGGACTTAGCATCCACAAGGAATTTTGATTGGAATGAAGTGTACGTAGTGGATAATTCTGTTTAAGACATAGCATTTGCAGCTCAAATATTAATTCAGTCATGTGGAAATGCTTTTCTCTTTTTAATTTCAAAATAAAAAAGGCAAAGTATTTATAAAAAAAAAAGTAAAGGTTGGAGGTGGGGGAGGGCCTTGGGAGAGGCTCTAAAAATTTAGCCTTGGAAATGTCTCTTTTTAAATTTTCACTACAGCTTTTTACCAGACCTCAAAACATTTTCACACTCACTCTCTAGCTAAAAATTCTGATTTGCTCCAGTTACTTTGATATTTGAGACCGAGTGAATTTGAAGTATGAAAAACAAAAATAATTGCTGTAAACCTTCTCTCTATTTTGGCTGGGAAAGCTAGCATGCTCAGACTTGGCATGAATCCCCAACATAATCTAATATACAAACCAGCTAATACAGTTGGCATTTCTCTGTAGACACAATTTATTCACTGGTGTTATAAAATAACTTTAAAAGTGGGTCCTTTGAATCTAGAGTAGTAAGGAAATAAACTGAAATATAATGGCAGTTTTAAGAGTTTTGTGGGCTTTGGGGTTGTTGCTTTTTCCTTTTTAATTAAAGGTGTGGTCTTCTCTTTCACTTTATTTTATTTTTATGAGTTTTTAGAACTAAAAGCAGTTGAAAAATAAGTTCTTGTATAAGCTCCGTGTTATGTAGTAACAGAGATGATCCATGTCAAATAATAAGAAAAACATGCTACCCTCTTCCATTATAAAATCTCTTCAAGGAAGATTTTTTCTTTTTTAATTCTGTTTGTGTGTTTTAGCTTTAGGACCCACAGTGCTCATTTCCTGTCTAGAATTAGGAGAAATGCTGAAGCGCAAGTATCATTTGTGAAATTATTCCTCTTCTCTCTTTGAACTCCTTGGGCAGAATAACATTAATTTCAACATCATTCACTGAGTGCTGGCTTTTGGAAGTTGCAATGAATGGGCCAGAGGTTAGAATGGTCAGAAGTGAGAAGATTTTTAATACAACTTAAAGCTATGGATTAGGAGATTGGAGTGGTCCTAACTGACCTTAGACAAGATGTAAACAAAGTTCACTGCATTCAAACTGATTAATTCAAGCTATCAGGGTGAGATTCCCATGGATATTTCCCAAACAAATATTTCAAATGAGACCTTGATAATTGTCAAATAAGTTATTCAATGATAATTAAGATTCTGAAACCCATGAATCCTTTTTTTTTTCTTTTTAGATCTCTCATCTCTAGTGGACTCCTAAGTTTCATAAAAGTTAGACTATGGTTTTATAATTTTCTGAATCCCCGGGATCTATAACATCAACTTCTTAAAGTGAATACTTATAAAGAGCTGAGCAGATTAATGTATTAATCAGTTTGCTAATTAAATAATTAGAAGTGTGTCAATATAATTCTTCCAAATTCTAAACTATTAGCCTAGCCTGAGACATACTTTGTATAAACCATAGCTTATTAAGGAGCTACCATTTATTTAGTCGTCTTGGAGATTTTTTAAAAACTAGTGGCCATTAAGTCAATTCTGACTCCTGACAGCCTCATGTCTCCGAGAAGAACCACACTGTTCAGGGTCTCACTTTTTCAGCATATATTCTGAATAAAGTAAAAACTCACTGGCACCAAGTCTATCCTGACTTAGCGTGACTCTAAAAGACAGAGTAAGCCCCTGTGGGCTTCCAAGATTGTAAATCTTTACAGGGGTAGGAAGCCTTCTTTTCCTCCAGCAGAGTAGTTGGTGATGTCAAACTGTTGACCTTATGGCTAGGAGCCCAACAGAATAGTGTGCTTTAAAAAAAGAAAAATATATATGTACATATTTTGGTCTCTCTGGGTCTATCTAGATAAAATAGGCTGGATGA
The DNA here is from genome assembly GCA_004026705.1 of Nesogale talazaci. Taxonomy (NCBI): domain Eukaryota; kingdom Metazoa; phylum Chordata; class Mammalia; order Afrosoricida; family Tenrecidae; genus Nesogale; species Nesogale talazaci. Next base: position 112,667 of record PVJH01000987.1, on the reverse strand, counting down.
ACAATGTGGAGGCGAAAATGATAGGACTGATGGTTCCAGGGAGGGGTGAGGGCAGAACATGGGAGATTAGGAGGAGGGGGAAAAGGCAGTGGTGCTGACTAGTTCAGGGACAAGGGAATAATAAGGGATTCAAAATCACTGACAAGGTGGGTATGAGAGGCGTAATAGGGATTGATCAAGAGTAATGTAACAGATGGGGCTGAGCCCTAGTGGCGTAGTGGCCCACTGGACTGGCGATTCAAATCCAGTAGTAGCCCTCCAGGAGCAAGGCTGGGCCACCTACTCCCACCAGAGGGCAGTGATGCCTCAAGAAAACAAAAAAAAAGAGGAATTTAACAGTAAGAAAATACTGAAACCCCAAAAGTGGTTGAGCATGATGGTGGGACAGGGGAAAGTAAAAGGAAATGGAGGAAAGAACTGGGTGATACAGGGCATCTATAGAGATCCAAATACAGGCATGTACATAGGTGAATACATTTATATAGTACAATGATTTATATAATAGATCAACGTGCATATAGTTATAGAATTAGTATTAGGACAGCAGATGAGCATTGAACCTCCACTCAAGTAGTTCCTCAGTGCAAAAACAGTTTGTTCTATTAAATTGGCATTCCATGATGCTCACCTTCCTGACATGATCACTGAAAACAAATGTGTGCATAAGCAAAGGTGGTGAAAAAGGCAGATGGTGGCAAGCTATCAAAAGATATAGTGTCTGGGGTCTTCAAGACTTGAAAGTAAACAAGTGGTCATCTAGCTGAGAAGCAACAAAGCCCTCGTGGAAAAAGCACACCAGCCTGTGTGACTACGAGGTGTCAAAGGGAACAGGTGTCAGGCATCAAAGAACTAAAAATTGTATCATTATAAAGAAGGGGGAGTACTGAGTGGGGACCCAAAGCCCATCAGCACCCCCTCACAGGGTGGAGAGGAGCCAGTTAGGGTACAGTGTGGCAATAATGAGGTATGCAACTTTCCTCTAGTTCTCAAGTGCTTCCTCCCACCAACTATCATGACCCCAGTTCTACCTTGCAAACCTGGCTAGACCAGGGGATGTACACAGGAGTCAGAAACATGGGGAATTCAGGACAGATTATCCCTTCCAGACCAGTGGTGGGTGTGGTGATCCAGGGAAGGGGGGAGTGGAAAGGGGTAACCAATTACAAGGATCTACATATGAATTCTCTGAAGTATGTTCAGTGGGGAAGTGGGTGAAGGGACACAGCGGACTGAGTATGATATGAAAAAGTAATAATGTGTAAATTACTAAGGGTTCATGGGGGCTGGGGGGAAGGAGGAGGAAGAGGAAATATGGGAAGCTGTTACTGGGGGCCTAAGTGGAGGGAGGATGTTTCAGGGGTGATGATGGCAACAGGTGTGCAAATATGGTATGTGTACAATTGACATGTGTGTTGATCATGATGGGAGTTGTATGGGCTCCCAATGGAATGATATTTTTTTAAAAAGGAGGGGCAAAGAGGAGCTTATACCAAGGGATCAAGTAGAAAATATTTGGAAATGAAGATGGCAACATGTGTACAAATATGCTTGATACAAATGATGTATTGACTGTTATAAGAGCCCCAATAAAATTATTGGGGTAAAAAAGATACAGTGTGGCAACAATAAAAAAAAAGAAAAAATTGTGATTTGGTGCCAATTTATGAATCAGATTGGTTTTCCCACTCAAGGAGCTATACACATTTTATTTTAGGATATTCATTGCAATCCATTTTCCTCCCTCCAACTTTTTGCCACGTTGTATCAGGATAATCTGTAAAATGCAAGGTAAAAATGTAATTATCTCTGTCTAAAGTATTTCTATAACTCCCTTAATCTGAAGATAAAGCACAGATATTTGAAGGGTCTGCCAAACCCTGTATAACACATCTCTACTTTTGTGTGTCCAGCCTCATCCGTTTCCCTTCCTCTCACTCCTGCTCTCTGAGCACACTGGCTTTTGTTGAAATGCTAAGCGTGTGTCCCGTGTTGGCTTGCCTCTGGATTTCTGCACAGATTGTCCCTTTGCCTTCTCCAAAAGCCTGTTTTCCTTTCCTTGATTAATTCCAGTTCATCTCTCACATTTGTTTAGAGATGATTTTTACAGTTTTCTGATCGGATGGTCCAGGTTAACAATACCCGACTATGTGCTCTCATGGAATTCCATATTTCCCACCATGTGGTACTATATTCCAGTGAGCCATTCATGTTTAGTGGCACTGCTGTGGATTCAGGAAGCTCCCTGGTGGCACTGCAAAGTGGCTGCTTCAAACTGACCAGCCATTGTGAGAATAAGACAAGGCTATCCACTTCATAGGATTGTGCTAACTGGAAACAAGTGGGTGGCAGTGGGTTTCCCTGTGGATTAGTCATATACAGCTTCTCCACCAGACTGGGATGGCAGGGCTAATATGTCAGCCTCTCTACAGTCAGTGCCTTCAGCACATTTTGTCTCCTTGTAGGTGCTCAGCAACTATTAATTACCTAAATTTTTAGATATAGTGGATGTATCTAGGCTTTATTCCCTACTATGAAGTACATACAAACTATCCGAAGCCCCCCAAAATATCAACTTGCCTCTAGTCCTTATTTCCCTGAAATTGGAATGGATTCATGCCCAGGGTACACACATCAATTAAGTCTCCAGTGAATTTCTTCTGAGCAGAGACTACAGAAGTGAATAACCTTGCTATCCTGCAGACCCACAAAACAAGTTTAGAGATGAACTAGGTAAATAAAACATACATGGATGGATATGTGATCGATGGATTCATAGATAGATGATGAATCAGTAGAAAGAATGGAGAATGTTATGTAGATATAGTTTAATAAGCTGTGGTCATTCAAGTCTGTAGTCTCATTTGGGCATTTTTGGAGAACTTGAATGAGGAGCTGTTCTCCCCAGGTTCCTCATTCTTCTGGAAACAGTGGGTTAACCATGTTCTTATGGACAAAAAAGATCAATGGATACATGCGAGGTCACTTGAAGCCTGGGTTTGGAATTGGCATGCTGTCACCTCTCCATTGCTACATTGGCCAAAATCAGGCGCATGTGTGCTATTAGGTGCCCTGTGTCAGGTCTGACCCCCAGCAGCCCTGTTATGTACAACAGGTTCCAGGGTCAGAGAAACATAGTGTCCCTTTGATGGGAGAACATGAAGTCATATGGCAAAGGGCAGGTAAGCAGGCAAGGAAGAAGGCAAGGTTTGGACCCAAAAGGCAGTGTCCCACAAAAGGGTTTCTGAAATGCTGTCTATTTGGCTCTGACTCACAACAATGTGATGCTCAGAAGAAGCAAACATTGTCCACCCCGGAGCCAGCCTCACAATCGTTGCTGCAGTCACTGAGCCAACTGATCCTCCCTTTCGCTGACCCCCTGCTCTCTGGAACATAATGTCCTTCTCCAGGAACTGATCTTTCTTGAAAATATGCCCCAACTATGTGAGCCAGTCTCACCCTCTGGATGTGTTACTTTTAATGCAGATTTGTCTATTCTTCTGGAAGTCCATGACACAGTCGATAGTCTTTGCCAACACAACTCAAGAGTCCATTCTTCTGATCTTCTTTACGCAATGTCTAGCCTTCGCACACACATGTGGTGATAGAAAAATACCATGCCCTCAAAGTCGTGCCCTTGGTGTTAACACTTACAGGAGTTTTTAAAGATCTGCCAATGTAATATATAACTTGATTTTCTAACTGCTATATGCACTTGATTATAGATTCAAGTAAAATAAAATTCTTGGTAACTTTAATTATTACAAAAACTTGATGATGTCTATTGGCTCAATTTTTATTGGGGATTTTGTTCTCTTCATATATATGTACACATACATACATATATATATAGGCACAGTCTTTTTTATTCTCAAGTCACAATTCATTTATTGATATATTTTAAAAACAATTTTATTGGGGGCACTTACAGATCTTATCACAATCCAAACATCCACCCATTGTGTCAAGCACATTTGTACAGATACTGCCATCATAATTCTCAAAACATTTTCTTTATATTTGAGCATTTGGTATCAGCTCATTTTACCCCTCCCTCCTTCATGAACCCTTGATAATTTATAAAGTATTATTTTTCATGTCTTACACTGACCACTGTGCCCCTGCACCCACTTTTCTGTTGTTCATCCCCCTGGGAAGGGGTTATAAGCCAATGTTTTCTTCATATTAAGGTCCAACTCAAGGTGCAGTCCTTGAGCTTCAACATCAAGTGCTTCAAGTCCTCGTTGCTTTCAGCAAGCAAGTTACCAATGAGTTTCCTCCAATTTTAATGTCACATTCTTCTTCACTGAGTTCAAATTGTTCGATCATTTGCTGAACAGATAGATTGAAAAAGTATGGTCAAAGGATATAACCTAAGGTTTCCTAATTCAGTATGCCCCAGTTCTATTCAAACAACTGCCTCTTGGTCTATGTACAAGTTCTACATGAGCTCTATTAAGTGTTCTGAAACTACTTTCCATAATTTCCTATAATCCACATACATTAATGCCTTTGCATGGCCAAAAGGTGAGGAAATGTAAATATCACTATATATCTGTTGTGGTAGGTAGGTTTGTGTTGCCCACTTGACCAGTGAACACATGTGAGATTAATTGGAGGGAAGAGATATAAATGGCTCAGGAAGCCTCGCCTTTCTCTTTCTTACTGTTGAATCTTCAGACCAGTGCCTTGCATGTTCTGTGCCTCCATTTGCAAGCTACACTACCCATGGAACACCTAATCCATGGATTGGGTTGCTGTAAATTAAGATTCCTTCAAGCCTTGCTTCGCCATGCTGCTGGACTATACTTCTCTTGAGTTGGACCTTGACATCTGGCTGACCCTTGGTAACCTGATGGGCTGTTTGATGCCTGTGGCTGGATAGCCTGAAATGTCCCACAGAGTACTACTCAGCGGCACTCAAAACTTGAAGGACTGCCAATGTATTAGCTGTCCCACAGAAGTGAGTTTCACCAAGCCATTTGTACTGCTTCATGGATTAATTGTTTATTTCTTATGTTAGCTATCTATATAAATATATATATATATATTAGTGTCCTGGTTTTCTTTTTCTAGATAACCTTGTCTAACAGAGCTGTACTGTCAATTAGACATGTAAATAGTTTATTTAGTACATATAAATAGATTCTATTTTCTATTGACCTGGTAAAAACTTATGCCATTTTGTGTTGATTTTTGTTTGTTTGTTTTAAACTTATCAAATTAATAAATTTATATTGATTGTGGCAATGTCATAGTTCTTATGAAATAATGATTTATTTCATTGTGCTTAAAATCATAACCATTAAACTTACTCCAAATAGTGTTACTTGTCAATTTTAAATTATTATAATTTACCATTACATATAGTTAAAGATCAACTGTAAATATCAATTACCTTTTTTTAAAAAAACTTCTGTTCTCATGATGAACTCTAGTTTCTTAGCAGTGTGATTGAAATTGAGAAGATAAATATATTTGAAAGCCATTTAATTGTATGCATTCAGGGTCCCATATAATATATTGGTTTTCAGTTTTTAATTAGGTTCTAAAATCATAATGGTTCATATATTTTATGATTTCCAAACATTGGGTAACTGCACTACCTGTATCACTAGACTGTGTGAAAATCATCTTTCATAACAGTTTTCTGGTTTAATGGCCACTTTTTGTATGTATTCTGTTTGCAGCACACATTACTGTATGTTCAATAGAAAAATGGAAATCTTAGCATTATATCATTTACAGAAGTGGGGTCTCAAGAATAAGCCACAAAATTGTTAGATTACACCATGCACGGTGTCTTTACAAAGACAAATCAGCAGAGGGGGCTGATGGAAGAAAATGCATAACAGTTTTAAGGCTTTTAACCTGTGGGAATGTCAATTAAAGTTTAGAGGAAAGTAAATGGCTATAATTAATACCTGCTAACTGCTTTTGCCCTTCAGGCTCACCCTGCCCAATGATGCATAATAATTAGAAAACATTTCATTACCAGCTGGCATCAAAGGATTAAATGTGTGTGAAAGTGCTTTGCAAACCACAAAGTTATGAAACAGGGTAGCCGCTATTCCCTTTATTAATCTACAGTGATGCACCAAGTAGGCAGGTCATTTGAGACCAAGGAACATTCGGTGATTCATACAATCTGAATTGTATGAATTGTGTTCCTTGGCACACTGTAACCAAGGGAATACATCATGTAGTCCCTCATGAATCATCAGAGCACAAACCAAACTAAAGGTTTGACTGAGCATTGTCTACCTTTGTGGAATTAATTAAACAGATGTATTGCCAAATATAAGTTCCTAAGGGAATTACATTGATTTTTCATATATAACATCTCAAAGGAAGAGGAAGAGAAGTTTCCAAACAGTTCCAAATATCAATCATGACTATGCTCATATACTAAATTTAAAACAAAACTACATATAAATTACATATAACCTCCTCCCTGGGGTATGGACAAGGGGGAAGTGAGTGAGCGGAGACATCGGACAGTGTTCAACAAGACAGAATTATAATATTTTGTAAATTATCAGGGGTTCATTAGGGAGGAAGGAGCGGGGAGGGAGTGGGAAAAGGAGGAACTAATACCAGGGGCTTAAGTGGAAAGAAAATGTTTTGAGAATGACGATGGCATTAAAGGTACAAATGTACTTTGCATGCAATGGATGTGTGGATGGATTGTGCTAAGAGTTGTATGAGGCCTGAATAAAATGATTTTTTTAAAAACTAAAAAACTAGTGATCAGGGTGATCAACCGATCTCCTCCAATCTTGTAATCAGCAGATATTAGAAACAGAATCAGAACAACGATCCACCAGATTCCTTAGTCCAATACTGTGTTACTCTGGGAATGACACGAGAAACAAATTCATGGACCCTCATATATGTGCAAGGAAGAGCTTCGTATACAAGGGCACCTGAATATTGAGACAATATCCCAGCTCGGTCCAGATCAAGTCCATAAGACCAATATGAGCCCATCTGTCAACACCAATCTACAAATTTCTCTTCAGACTCATGCAACCCATACAATGACACCGAATGCAGGAAGATCACAGACCAGTGGGTGGAAATTCTTGTCGATCCAGTGCCAGTGGAAGTATCTCAGCACGGCCAGGGGTCACCACAGGGCCCCTTCAGCTCCAGGGCTCTAGTATACCTCCATGTGTCATCTCAACAGGAATGTCTCCTAGAGAGTGAGCAATTGTCCTGCCCCCAGTGGGCTGTTTATCTCTGTGGTGCTTCCAAATGAGGTAGACCTCAAGCTGCAACCTGACTGATGAGCTAAACTCCATCTCTTCACTCATAAGCTTCAAACTGAACAGATTATGTAACTACCATGAATATGTCTCTTCAATGTAAAATATGGTTTTAAAGGTGATATTTGCAATGGCGATACATATATGCATGTGCCAATTACTGCATATATAGTATATATAGCAAAAATCACTATTTAAAAAAATTAAATTCCTAGCTATCTCTCTGAAGGGCTAAGTCACAAATTTCCTACATAGTCATCTTTATTTCATTTGTTTTCATTTTGCATTTGAATTTTATGAATTGTCTTCATTTCACTTTAGTTTAGTATTTTTAGCAAGTACCTTGAAATATTTTTCTTTTCTGAAAATAAGATATGTAATACAAATGGGTCCAGATAGATTGTATTTCTGTCGCTCCACTCTGGTCAGTGTCTGACCCTCTGTCATTACTCTTTTAAGTTGTGGATTCAGCATTGTATAGAGGGCTTAACAAAGTTAATGAGAAACGAATTGAAAGGGTAAAGAATTTTTTCCATGAACTATTTGAGGCCCTCCACAGTTTTATGAACTATAAATAAATAAATGGCATTAAAATAAAAATCAAACTCATGCATATTTGTTTTAGAAGAATTGGTGAGCTATCTGACAGGTATAGAAAATGTGTGAATTTGTACATTGTCCAGTGAGACTTTAAGTATCTGACTCTTCTCCATTAAACAACATCAATAAATGTTCATGCTTCAATTTTAAATGAGTTTTCCTAGATACTTTCCCATGTGATCAGAGCACGCCATTCAATTTTCAGCAATTAAGCACCATTTATGGACTTAATTGTCTAAACTAATTATAATAGACTTGATCCATTCAATCTTTACTCATTCAGCCTTCCATTCATTCAAGTTATCTTCCATATACCAGGCATTTTCATAGAAGTTAGAGGTGCCGGACTAGACAAGTCATACTCCTGGCCTTGAAAGAGCTTAGATGCTATTGAGAAAGACATGCCTACATATGACTAACCCCTTAACAATATGATCCTTGTTTTAATAGATAATAAATCAGCCTGGGAGAAGACAGAAAAGTCGTCAATCTGCAGGCGCAATAGATGCATTTTTCAGACATTTCCTAGGCCTTGAAGGCACAGGCATGAAAGAGCGTGGTGATGAGGATGGTGAAGAGCAGATGGTTGCACATGGTTGGAAAGAGAACAGGAAGTAACACTGTATGGAAAGTCAAGCCAAAATGCGCTGCTTATTTTATGTAGAGGTAAGTGATAAAAAGAATAATTGATCCACAGAAAACAACGGGGTACTTTGGGGCAACAGGATGAAAAAAATAAGAGCAGTACTGGGCAAGAAAAGGACCTAAAATATAAAACTAAGCCATAATCTTCCTCACCTGATTTCTTCCTGTCGATCTGAAATCTAAGGTCTTTCTACTGGGCACAATGCACACGGAACCAGACAGACAGCAAGAACTAGAGATCAAAGGCAAAGAAGAAGGAGTGGTTGTAACTGCCCCTCGCTGTATAATGTTGGACTGAGAATGCCTTACTGGCATCACTTACTGTGGTCCTGCCTCGTCCTGACTCTGGAGGACAGAGCGGGACTTCCCTGCCTGTGGATCTTCCTGGGAGCAGAAAGCCTCGTTTACGCCCAGCGAGCCAGTGGTGGAATGGAACTGCTGACCCTGTTGATCCCAAGCCAACTGTGATCCCTTCAACACCGGGGTTCCTAGAAGGAGCGAATGCAATGCATAGGTCAATAGACTCCAAACTCCCAGCCTTCCAGTCAATGCCGATTCACTGAACAAACAGCAAGCTCCAATTTAAAAAGATTAGAACCCATGCTCTCCAAATTCTGCCAGTAAACCGATTCTGACTCAGTGACCTGCAGGACAGAGAACTGCCACGGTGGGTTTCCTAGGCTGAAACTGCCATGGACACAGAAAGCCGCATCTTCTTCCCATCGAGTGGCTGATGGTCCTTCGGTTAGCAGTCCCAGGCATAACCCACACTGCCTCCAGGGACCCCTGGGCTCCAGCACAGCAAGGGGCCCAAGCCAGTGGGGGGATTCCACCAGGTCACACGCGTTTGGCAGAATTTGTATCTAATTTTTGGTTGAGTTCGGTGAAGCGGTTGTTAAAACGGTGCTAGTAATCGGGCTTCTCTCTAAAGTGGGTGGCTGGGCAGCCTCCCAACGTGGACGTCACAAACCAACATTCCTTACAGCCTCTCCTTACTCTTTTATAAACATGCACAACAGCATAATCTAAGTGTCTTTCGTAATGTTCATTCTGTCCATAAGTGTAAAAAATTAGATGGAACTATACTTGTAATATTTATTTATTCGATTCACAAAACTAATTGTACTTCTGATGAAATGCTACATTTCTATTCCCTGGCATTTATTACTTCGGTAAACAAACATAAAGAGAAAAGTGCAAACAAGCAGAAGGTGACACACTCATTCATTTCAGCTGTGCGTTCTGCCCCACATTTCCACAAGATATCATGAGTGAATTATACAATTCCTTAAAATGTTAAAAGAGCTGAAAATATTGTCAGAACAACTGCTGTAAGTTCAGCAGAAAAGGAAAGGGCTTTTTGAAAGATCAATATAATATGTTCAGAGAAAAAAAGTCATCTGTTTCTAATATATCAAACACAGTGACTCTTGTCTAATTGGAATGGGATTCTACTCCTACAGTAAAAAGATGGATAAGAATAAATCATATAGCCAAGGATATTAAAATTAAAGTGAAGTATATTGCTGGTAAGGATGCCAATGAAGAAGCAATATGGATATAGCTTCACGTTTTTCTTAGATATTTAATGTTTTTCATTCATATTTCAAGAAGCTTATAACAAAATCTAGTTCTGTTGACCACTTTTATTTTGCTTATCTATTCATTAACTATATGAAATAATAAGCTATCTTTTGGGATATCGTTCAGATGATCGCTAGGGTAGTGAAGCAATTGTTGAAAATTTGAAGGCCACCATTGGCACCAGTCTAAGAGCAGTTGAGAGGATGTTGCAGGATTGTGCAGTGTTTCCCTCTGTACATGGGGTCACTCTGAGGTAGGACCAACCCAACAACACCTAACAACAACATGTCTCCTAGACAGTTCCCTAGAGCTCAAAATGCATTGACAAATAAACAGGTCGGGGTGGGGGGATAGTGGAGGACAGCTCTGTGAACCAGGAAAAACAGAGGGTCACATTAGGATCGCTGTGAGTCAGAATCAACTGAATGAACGGAGTTTATGGATAGACTAAAGAAATAGGGGATGAACTTCTGAGTTGAATCAAGTCTTGACTTTTCAGATAAAATAAACATGCTGAATACTAGCAAATAGGTTAAATAGTAAACAGAGCAAGGAGGAATAAGTTATTTTTATTCTTGTTTGGCTTTTTATTATAAATAAATCATTTGACTGGGGTCTCTCACAGCTCACAGCAATCCAATCATCAATAGCATCAAGCACATTTGTATACATGTTGCCTTCATCTTTTTCAAAACATTTTCTTTCTGTTTGAACCCTTGGTATCAGCTCCTCTTTTTTCTTCTCCTCCCTCCCCCATCCTTCCACCACTATGGACCCCGGATAAATTCGATACTGTTAATATTTTCATCTTACACTGCCCACTGTCTCCCTTTGTCCATGTTATGGTTGTTCATCCCCCTGGGGAGGGGGATTTGTGTGTCATTGTAGTCAGTTCCCCATTTCTCCCCCCTTCCCCCACATCTCCCTCTTACCCTCATGCTATTGTCACTCCCATTGCTATTCCTGAGGGGTTTATCTGTCCTGGATTCCATGTGTCAAGAGCTCCTGTCTGTACTAGTGTGCGTGTTCCAGTCTAGCTGGTTTTGTAAGGTAGAAATAGGGTCATGTTAGTGGGAGAGAGGAAGTATTAAAGAACTAGAGGCATGCTGTGTGTCTCATTGGTGCTCTGGTGCACCTTGGCTGTCTCGTTCTTTCCTTGTGACCCTTCTGTGAGGGAATGCCCAATTATCTACAGATGGGCTTTGGGTCTCCACACCAATCCCCATCATTTGCATCAATATATTTGTTTATTTGGGGGTCTTCTGATGCCTAATACCTTATCCCGTTGACACCTTGTGATCATACAGGTTGCTGTGCTCCTTCCACAGGGGCTTGGTTGCTTCCCTGCTAGATCACCACCAGTTTAGCGTCAAGTCTTGAAGAACCCAGATGCTATATAATAGTCAGCCGCCATCACCTTTACCACATTTCCTTATGCACCCATTTTGATCTCAGCAATCATGTCAGGAAAGTGAGCATCACAGAATGCCAGGTTATTAGGACAAAATGTTCTTGCATTGAGGGAAAACTTGAGTAGAGCTCCAGTACTCATCTGCTACCTTAATGCTTGACACTTAAATATACGTACATAGACCTATATCCCTATAATTATAAAGTAATTTACATATATGCATTTTTAAAGTTTTTACTTTTAAATGTCGATAATTATCACAAAAGAAACAAAAGTGTTATGTTACCTAAAAAACACAAAAAAGGAGTCATGTTAGTATCAGAATTCTCCTCCACAGTATAAAATTCCAGGAAACATAGGTTTATGGAGGAACTTATTTTAAAAATGAAATTTCATAGCCAGTCTACATGACTTGCAAATTCTTAAAATTCTTTTAGAAAAGCAAGAACTTGAAAAGTGTTGTCATCTTTGTGCTATTTCAGAGAAGTTTCTCAAACATGAATTCTAACTAAATAAAAATTTCAATTATATAAATATAACCAATTTTGTAATCAACATATATTTATCTAATAAGACTCCAAAACTCCTCATGTTTCATAAGACAGTACCTAAAAATGAGTCCCTTAAAAGAATACTAGTCTAAGCTAAATACCAGAGAACATCCAAGAAATATGAGGATAGACAATGAACAGATAATATGATAAAGTTTTTATCACATTCAAAACATGTCATTGAATAATATTTTACCCTTTATATTCATCATTTTAGATAGCATATTAAATTGTGTTCTATATTTTTAAAATTGTCTCACAGTGAAAATGCACTTATTATAACAGTAGAAAATAAAAATAATGTATTTAAAGGAATTAAAAGAAAAATAACCAAAAATAGATTTGTCTTACTCATAAGGGTTTTTTTTTACATTTTTTATCTTCATTCAAGTATGAATAATCTGCTGAAAATTTTGCAATACCTGAGCTTTTCTCTCTGCTTCCACGTTACCAAACATGACACAAATAACTCTGAAGAGATCAGGACATCATGTGAGTTTTTTCTCCCTACCCATTTCATGTCCTATCTAGGTAAGTCATTTCTGTACCAAGAAAAATTCTATATGTACCCACCCACAAAGGGGCTTCCAGTAAATCTTGAAAAAATTCCATTATCTTTTCATTCCATTTTCCCACATTTTTAAGTGTGTGTGTGTGTGTGTGTGTGTGTGTGTGTGTGAGAGAGAGAGAGAGAGAGAGAGAGAGAGAGAGAGAGAGAGAGAGATTAAATTAAATTAAGAATAGTTTGGAGTCTGAGGGAGTCCTGGTAATGTGATGGCCTAGCATGGACTCCTAACCAAAAGGCTGGCAGTTTGATTCTATGAACTGCTCTGAGGGAGAAAGAAGTGACAATCCATTTCTGAGGCTGACTACAGTCTTAGAAACAAAATGGGGCATTTCTAGTCTCTCCTAGAGGGCCACCACTGCGCATTAGAATTGAATCAACTCCCTGGCAAGAGTTTGGGGCTAGATTTTGAGATTAAAGAGCAACTTGGAAATCCTATCATCCACTCTTAGAGAAACAATGTTCTGTCAAAAAAGATGGTAAAACAGCAAAGGGAAGCTAGAGAAAAGACATGTTTTAACTTCAGATTGGTGAGACAGTGAAACCGAAGAAGAGAGAGAGCATGACAGGGGGGTACACGGTTTATCCACAGCCAGCGGCTCGTACAGAATATATAACCCTTGAGATCCCAGGTGTTATTTCTGAAAGCCAATGACAGTTCTTCGCCTGGGAGCTGGAATTCTCTACTGACAGCAATATCATTTGAACAACGTAGGAAATCAAGGTTTTAACATATAGTCTGGACCATAACTCTTGAGCCCGTGGCCTTTCCTTTCATTTGTTTAGGATGTTAAATCAAGGTCATTGAGTAAATTTCTCGCTTCTATCTATGTGTCATAGACCCATTTGTCTTAGTTTATTTTATAAAAGAGGGAACGATGTGTTTAAAAAAAAAAACTCCACAGTTCTTTGTCTTCGTTTTTTACCTCTGTAAAGTTAAGATGTTGGATTAAATGACCTCTGTGTCCCTCTGAGCTGTCAATCCTGTAATTCTGCCATCTGGTGACCTCTGGCTAAAGAGTTCAGTGAAATAGCACTTACACACTGATTTTTAACCAGTATAATTTTATGTCTAATTTCTAAAACTAGTCATGAGGATTTCCCATTCTTCTTACATAAAACATGGCATGGTGCTATCTCAAATCAAATAAACATATAGGATGTTCAATCAACTTATTTAAATTTGTACCCCAAAAGTTGTCCAAATCCCTAAAGGATAAGGAAGTCACTAAAATTTTTTGTAGAGACCAAAAGTAAAATAATTATAACCATGTATTCAACATGTGTACATTGTATGGTCACTATTATTTAGACAATGCCATTGTTCAGATCACTGTTTCCTCTGAAATGAGGATGTCCAAACATAACCCATGTCCATCAAATGAAGTAGTCTGCTTTATCATATTAGCATCAGGCACGTTTTAACTTGGATTTCAGGTGCATTCACACTGGGATTCATGTGAACTGTTATACCTAGAGATTCTATTACATGCGTGACCATCTTTGGTATTAGGAATGCAACTAGTGTATTTTTTATACTGAGTTTTTCTTACAGTGACATGTCAGATGCCAGGAAAAGTTGCCTTTCTATATTCTTGATCCCATAACTTGTTGGCACCCATATTGACTCATGTCCCCCCAGCACCATATGTTGTATCACATGTGTTAATGAGATACCAAGTGGTAGAGTTGACACTTGTGACTTCGATAATCCCATGTTAGACCTTTAAAGTTGAAACTAATTAGAACAAAATCTGCATGTGAATTTCTCTAGGAATTAGAGAGAAAACACAATTTTACACATTGAGTCCAAGTTAGACTTTCAATACCCAGAAATCTTAAAACCTGTGGACTGACATATAAATTTGGAATATAAAATTCACCAAGGAGAGCTATAAAACAGTAACAAGATTTGAAACTTCAAATCTTAAACTTCTTTATGTGTTAACGACCCCCAGAATTAGCAGCTGGTAGGAAATCAAGATACTTCAGAGTAGTATCTAATTTATAGTACTCATTTTGAAAAATCTGAAAATAATAGAAATAAACCACTAGCAAATTTTCTTTTTTCCATTGGTCTGCTGTTCATCACCATGGATTATGTTATAGGTTTAAAGAAGGATATTCATGTACTTGTTGAGGGTTAAGTAAACAGACAATGATGGTCTGGGTTAAAATGTATAAGCAGTATATAAGATACTACTGTACTTCCAATACAGACATTGTAGAGACAGATTTCTAGTTCTTAAGTTTAAATTACTTGAGTTCAAGTGGTAATTTTTTAAAGAAGAAGTTCTTGTTCTTTCCATTCCAAATTCTGAAACTTACTTCATTTACTCTTATCAATATGAAAAGCACCTACTCATAAAAAGCATTCATATAATATTTTTCAATCTGAAAGAATTAAGCCCACCCAGAGAAGATCAGAACCAAAAACTGATTCATTTTCATCATTCTGAGTACCATTGTCTAGACCAATCAATAAATATGAGCATATTTTGTAATACCTGGACCATGTGCAAAAATGAATTGTATATAATGTGAGCATGATGGGAACCAATTGTAAACAGATTACCTTTCTCAGAAATTCAGTGCTTCCAAATTTTGTAACATTAATTTTCCTTAAGAAATAAAATATTTTCAGTAAGTTAATATGACTGTCATTACTTATTTGATATTTTAGGTGTTCCCTATTATACAAGGGATTTAAGAAAAAGTGTGTATGCTAAGTAAATCCATCCAGGTTGAAACCTGCCATCCAGGTTGAAACTGCCTTCTATCATCTCAGAGAATAGTTTCTGCCTAAATGCTATAACTAAAGGTTCACCTTTGCAAGAGTGAGAGAGGCAGAGACAAGACAAGCCACAGGAAACACTTTTCCAGATGACCTGACAGCCAAAGTGACTACGCTCATTCTATCATCAGGCCATGTCTGCCATTTATGAAATCCTTCTCTTCGCCAGGGGAATCAGGCTTTCTTGGATGTCATCTCCAAATCATCATCAGAAACTTAGCAAAGACCAGCTCTTTCCCTTATCGTTTCCAGGGGTGGGGATGCAAATGTCGATCTTGCCCCCTGGAGTTTAAGACCCCTGGGGCTCTGCCAATCATCCTGAAAGTCTCCATTTTAACTGAGCACTCTTACTCCTTGGAACTTCTCCGTCCCAACCAAACAGAAATAGTTGTTCCCTCTGCCAGCAGAAAACACAAGACAAAATATTAGAAAAACACTAACCCAGATATCTAGTACTTGTTAGAGTATGATGTGTTGATTACTCATTTGGGACACTGGAAGATCATCACGTCGGGCGCAGATACAGCTAATGACTACCCTAAAGGTAATCATTACAGAAAAATGGAGGCATCATGGCTCTCTCAACCTAATATTTAATTCACTACTTGTTCATTATCTGCTCCCCCAGTAGATTGGAAATACCATGAGGGCAAAAGCGGTATCTTATTTCCTTCATGCTCCTGAGGCCTAACATAAAGCCTAGAACAGGGTCACTATTCTATAAAGGTATGCTGACATATGAAATGAGCTCTTGCCTCATTGTTCACCCCATTTCTCTCCCATCCAGATAGGCTCACATGGGAGGATGGGACCATCTTGCGCTACTCTTCATGGGATGGTGCCCCCTCAAGTATTGTCTGACTCATTCATAATGTTTTCAACTCTGCTCACTAGCCCCTTGGTTGCATGGGAAGCAGCCGACTGATTGGTCCTCGTAACAAACTTATCCCTTGGCATCTCACTCAATTTAAATTTCAACCCTATGAACTGGCACTTCTGTTTTACTGATGCTTCTAGGATCGCAAAAGATTTCCTGACTAATGGGAGGTCACAAATAATCATTGATTTCCTGTAACCATTGGCTTTAAAAAATTTTTCTACATTGGTACTTGGATCATATATTGGGCCAAAATATCTACAGTGAGAAACATTTCAAATGAAATGTATTTGATATCCTTTTAATAAGAAAACTCCATTTCATATGCACCAATTCAAGTCCCAGCCCTTCTGAAAAAATAAACATTTCATTCATGCTTAAAATGCAGTTGTCAGCAGATTGCGGACCCAAAGCGCATCAATAGGTGAAGCGACATTCCCTTACGGAGGGGTTGGAGGGAGGAGATGAGCCAGTCAAGGTACAGTGTAGGAACAAGGAAATATGCAACTTTCCTCTAGTTCTCAAATGCTTCCCCCCACCCACAATCATGCTCCCGATTCTGGCTGACAAATCCAGCTAGACCAGGGGATGTACACTGGAGCTGGACACATGGGGAATTTAGGATAGATGATTCCTTCAGGGCCAGTGGTGGGAGTGGTGATACCCGGAGAATGGAGAGATGGTGGAATAGAAAGTGGAAACCAATTTCAGGGAACCACATATAACCTCCTTTCTAGGGTACGGACAACAGATAAATAAATGAAGGGACACATTGGATGTGTACGATATGAAAAAATAATGACAACTTGTAAATCATTAAGGAAGTGGGGAGGGAGGGGAAATATGGGGAGCTGGTAATGGGGGCCTAAGTGAAAGGAGGATGTTTTGAGAGTGATGATGGCAACAAGAGTGTAAATGTGGTCTGCATACAATTGATGCATGTATTGATTGTGATGGAAGTTGTATGAGCCCCCAATAAAATGATTTATTAAAAGAGGAGGGGGAAAGAGGCACTTATACCAAGGACTCAAGTAGAAAATATTTGGAAATGAAGAAGGCAACATGTGTACAAATATGCTTGAGACAGATGATGTATTGAACGTTCTAAGAGCTGTAAGATCCTCCGATAAAATCATTGAGAAAAAAAAAACGTAGTTGTCAGATGCTGTCAAGTGGGTTCCAACTTGCTATCTCTTTGATTACACAACAGAACAACCATTTCCCAGACCTGGGTCATCCTCACAACCTTTGCCATGTACAAGCCTTCAGTAGTGCATACCGTGTCACTCCATCTCATTGAGGGTTCTCCTCTTCTTGACTGATGCTCTCTTGAGCACGATGCCTTCCCGAGGCTGCTCCTTCCTGACGGGAGGACTGAACATCTCACCATTCTTCCTTCTAAGGAACATTCTAGCTGTACTCCTTTCAACATGAATTTGTTCGTCTTGGAAGCCCATAATATAGTATCCTCAATATTCTTTGTCAACACCATAGTTCAAATGCATGGAGTCACCTTTGGTCTTTCTTATGCATTGCCCAGCTTCTTCTTGCACATGGAGTGACTGAAATACTTATAGCACATTGACTGAATGTGTCCTGGTTTCGATGCTGGACTAAGAAGGGGAGAACAAACAGGGCTCTATCAACGCTAATATCAAATGAATCTTGACTAGAAGCAAAGAATATCAGAAAGATGTGTACATGTATTTTACTGACTATGCAAAGGCATTTGACTGTTTGGTTAAGGTCATCTTGAAGGTAACATGGTGAAAAATAGAATAATATTCCAGAATGAATCCAGGATGCTGAACATATACAAAGAGATAGTGTTCACATGGAACCAGAGGATTTTAAATGAGTTAACATCAGGAAAGATGTGCATCAGGGTTGTATTTCCTTACCATGTGTATTTGTTCTGTATGCTGAGCAAATGACTAGCGAAATGGGTGATATGGGGAACGATGCAGCATCAAGATTGCAAGGAGACTCACGAACAATCTATAATATGTAGGTGGAACAGCCTTGTTTGGCTGAAAGTAAAGAAGACGAAGTACTCACTGATGACAAGCAAAGGCGATAGATAGCCTTCAGGATGGATTATACTTCCAAATAAAGAAAATAAAATTCCTCATAACTGAACCAATAAGCAGCATTGTGATAAAGAGAGAAAATATTAAAGTTATCAAAAATTTCATTTGATTTTGTATCCACAATCGATACACATGGAATCATTAGTCAAAAAAAAAATCTAATGGCACATTGCAGCGGGGACATCTGCATCACCTCTTTAGGATGTTTAAAAGCAAAGATGTCACTTTGAGAAACTAAAGTACATCTCTTCCAAACCATGTTTGTTTGTCTTTTCAACTGCCTCATAGTCATAGGAAAGTTGGACTTTGAATGAGGAAGGCAAGAAGAATTGCTTCAATTGAATGATGGGATCAACCAAGAATACAGTCCACACCACAGACTGCCAGAAGAACAGAAAAATTGTTGTTGGGAAAAGTACAGCAAAAATGTTCCTTAGAAGTAAGTATGGCATGATTTTTTTTCATTTAATTTGGACATGTTATTAGAAGGGACTTGTCATTGGAGAAGAGCATAAAATGGAGGAAGACTATCAGAGAGATAAATTGACACCATGACAGCAATAATGAGAACAAAGAAGGGAATTCCCAAGCCTGGGCAGTGGTTGTGTGGCGATCATGTGCTTATCTTAACTTCATGATTGAGATGTAGGGGTGGAGTCTAGCCTGTTAATCTGGAGATAGCCATTGAGTAGCCAATGAGGCCTCCATGAGGGCATGGCTTTCTCCTGAGACTTCTGAGCAATCTCGAGATATTTCCCTCGTGAAGATGATAAGCTATCTCCCCAGTTGTTGGGAGTCAGTCTCAGAGACAATGAACTACAGACAAGACAAGATGGCAGCATCCAAGGAGCTGGAGCCAGAGGAGAAGCCATTTGGCCTTACCTTGATGGAACCAGATCTCTGAAGTTGGAGAAGCCACCTGGAGACCCCTTCTAGCACTGAGTTGCTTCTACCACCACTGGATGCTATTGATGGACCCTGAGCCCTGGAAAAAAGGAGCCATGAGGGGACCCCTGCCGGCGCCGGGACTCTGCATCCACTGACCTGTGACTTCGTGAGTCGGAAGGAGACTTTATAGACTGATATAGAGCATAAGGACTAATATTGGACTTATGACTTTGGGTTGGACAGGGTTGGGATGCTTTCTTAATATTGCATTCCTCTTGTATATAAACCTTTTCCGTATATTTATATGCGAGTCTATGTATTTGTTTCTCTAGTTTACCCAGACTAAAAAGGGTTGGTTCTGTTGTGTATAGATCATAATGAAGAGTCCAAACCAATTTGACATCACCTAGCAGCAGCTTGTCAGTTATAACATCGTATTTATAAAATAATGGTTGATAAAAACTCTTTTTTTTTTTTAACCATTGGCTGTGTTGCTCCCAAAGTGGATCCGGTAGCACTTGTTAGTTATCTTGCCATTAACCATGTTGCGTAACCCTTAAAAGCGATCCATCTTAAAGCTAATAACATCAAAGCCGAGAATCTCTCCATTGCCTTTGTTAAAAGCTGCCTTGGACTCCTTTTTCTTTCCAGCAGCCTTTTAAAAGAAAAGCTGGACAGAATTCTCTCAGGGGTTTTCAAATACCGTAGAACATAAGATTGCATCTCCCAATATTTTTCTTGAAGGACATCAGTTCCTTTGCTCCACTTTCTCCACCAGACACCTACCTCCCCAGCTGCTTGCTTGTTTTGAATTAAGGATGAAAAAGCCAAAGAGCGGTGCCTGGGAAGTGCATGAGCACCCTCTTGTGGATCTTGGGGTTTCCTTCTAAATAAATTGAAGGGTCGGTGGCTTAAAGGATCTGGTTAGTGAACTGGTGATTAAGATTTCGTGGTTACCAAGAGAAGGTGTGTTGCTTTGACCCATCCCGGCCAACAATTTTCATTTCAAGCTTCTAATGATCAATTGCATCAGGGACTCCTCTTGATCTTTGAATGGAAGTGTTATTTTGCATAAAAATTAAGGGGGCTTCAAGGTTTGTTTAAAAACTGAAATCAAAATTTAAAAAAAAGAAAGAAAGAAGTAGAGGAGAGGGGAAAAGAGGAGCTTATGCTGGGGGCTCAAGTAGTAAATGTTTGGAAATGAATGGCAATATGTGTACAAGTATGCTTAATATGAATGATGTATTGAATGTTATAAGAGCTATAAAAGCCCCCAATAAAAATCTATATTTAAAAAAAACTGAAATAGAAATTATTGAAATGTGTCCATGAATTCTTTGAAGCACTTTATATTCCTATGGAGTCTTGATATCAGCAATTCGATTGCAATAATACGTGTCTACCATTGCTGTTACTAAATTTCGATTTTAAAAATGCGTTCCATTAATATTTCATTTGTTATGCAACAACTCTCGAAATGTAGTATTATCATTCTCAGTATTAGGCTCGGATTCAGCAGGGGACCCACTTAAACCTGCACCTGCTGATAGCAAGTCTCACATGATTTCTATCCCACCTAGCCCATGCCCGTTCCACCCTAGCTGCCTTGTTCTCGTGAGAGTCTGTCTCAAGGATCAATGCCTCCAATCACTGCTCTGACTTCTTCTTCAAAAGCTTTCATGCCAGCATAATATTGCAAACACTAAAATATAGCTGGTTTAGAAACTAGATGATTTTAACCTTAAACATACACATTTTTAAAAAACGTTCACTGTCATTGAGTAGATTGGACATATAACCACACTCCAGAGAGAGTACAATGGCCCCTGAGGGCTTCTGAGACTGTAAATCTTGACCTCAGCAGAAAGACTCATCTTTCTCCCTTGGATCCGGCTGGTGGTTTTGAAATGCTGACGCAGTGTGAGCAGCCCGACAGTCCCCACTACGCCTCCAGGGAATCTTTGGACAGCAATTTAAAATGGTTCGGATAAGGATGATACTGCCTTCGGAGAGGATCAGAAAACAGGGTTCTCCCCACAAATCCGAAATTTAAGGTGGAAAATTCAGAAACCTGTTTTTATTTGATTATGCTGAAACAACTATCAAATTTTCATGAAACTGAATGAAAAGCTCATTCATGTAATTGTCTGAATTTTAATCAAATGATGAATGGCGTCTCTTCCTCTATAGGAAATAGAGTACAAAGTTCATTGTAAGAGTATTTGTGACATTCTACTGCCTCTTACTTCCCCAGTCCAGTTCATAGCTGTTGACAATCAGAAACCAGTAGTAAGTCTGGAAATTCTCTCTTAAATTTACTGTGTCTGAAGCTTTCTGTGACTTAAGTGTCTTCCTTTGTAAAGTTAAAGTAATAATAGAACTTACCTCACAGGGTAGTAACAAATGTTAAATGAAATAATATAGGGTGAATGCTTAATGGTTGTGTTAGACCAGGTTGCCTAAAGAAATCCAGTGACACCCATCTATGTATAAGAAAGAGTATCACATCCAGAAGTAATTACACATCAAAAAGGCACAGAACCAAGAAGAGGGCGCAGGCAGACAGACTCTCAACATTGATACATTAAGGAGTCTGAGAGGCCAAGGTTCCTGTGGAGAAAGTCTTCATGCTTCTGGGTTGGAGATGCACTCCACTCACATTCTCTTAAGTAAAAGTTATTCCCCATGATGCACCCCCCACCATAATAGTTCCAAAGATAAGGTGCTTTTTGCAAACACATGGTCACTGATGTACTCTTGGAGGTCAGCTGCTTGAAGGCTACCTGCTTAAAGGTTATCTGCCTTCAAAAGCATTAAGACCCTCCTGTCTGTCCTACCCTAAGAGGGCCCACTCCCTTCTGATAAAGATCATAGATTGTTCCCCTACAGAAGAACTCAAAGACACCTTTGGTCAAGTCAATGCAGAGATGATCAAGGTTAGACTGCCATCTTGATTCTAAAGTCTGCTCATCTTGTTACATGTGTGTCTCCTGTGACGTGTGGCCCTAGTACAAACCCTTGCTATTGCATGTATGCCCCTAACTCATCCCCTTCAATTACGTCTGCCTATTGTATAAGCCCTTCTGATGCATATGTGCTTACTGTAGCCTGCATACCCTAGATTATATAAACTCGTGAGATTACATTAGGCCCCCTCTCACTCTCCTCCGACCTGGATCCTGACATTATAGCTGAGGAGGTGGGCCCTTGACCACTTTATCTTGTCTGGTATCTCTTTAACTTACCCCTCAATTACACAGCTACCCCTTGGACCCATTCGATTGTGGGGAAGCTGGTCCCCCCCACCACCCCACCCAGGCCAGTGCAACCTAGGTCCACATGTCCAAGATTAGTCAATTAGTAATTCTTTGGACTCATGCAGTCACATTCCGGTGATGGGAAATTAGGAGGATTACATGCCAGGGTGTGCTCAGTCAAGTGGATCCACAATTAGTGGAAACTTGGCAGGGGGGCTGACATCTCTCGGGGTCCTTGGGAAAGGCCCAGAAAGCAGGAAGGTGGAAAGGAAAGAGAGAAAGGGAGGTTTCCAGTCACAGCCTCGACTTAGAAGAAGATCACAGCCTCAAGGAGGCAACACCAAGCTGTTACCTGAGGGACGGGTTGGATTCCACCTCTACACGTTCATAAAAATTCAAGTTGACATAAATAAGATCATCTAACTATCAAAACAATGTCTCACTCGCTCACAAGGAACAGTGGTGGTTTCAAACTGCTGACCTTTCCATTAGCAACCCCAAAATAACCACTGCAGGAACTCCAGGAGTTCCTTAATGGTGTCTGAAACCGATGAAATAATCAGCACATGGAACTCTCTCTAGTACTGTTAATAGTGTGAATTCATGGACTCTGTATGTATAAGCCTCGATTCTTGCTACTTCCCCCCCACCCACCCACCCACCCACCTACCCTCATTCCTGATATCCAGAAGAAGGAAGGAAGGAAGGAAGGAAGGAAGGAAGGAAGGAAGGAAGGAAGGAAGGAAGGAAGGAAAAGAACTGGGCTCCATTGGGATTTCAATAACTAACTGTTTCTGGTATTTTGCTAGACATATTTTGTTTTATTTTGAGTTAGGTGAGGGATTTAAATTTCAGATCAGACCTCTTTGTAATTGTGACCTTTCTTAGCACACATTCATTTGGCCTGACCTCTTGCTCTTTGGTTTTGATCTCTGCAGCCTTTTGTCATACACGGAACCCCCAATCATGAAAATTGAATAGTGTCTCAGTGAGCCACTTTGTCCAACTTGTTCTCATTGCTAGGATCATTTAATCTCCCTGCAGCTCTGATCTCCCTAACATGCCTCAATTGTCTGTACAACCTTCTCCAGCTATTCTCAGGACCTCTGTGGAATCAGGACAGAGGTATGGACACCAAGTCTTGAATACAAGTCTCTCCCTGATAGACTTTTCCCATATTGCTCAAATACTAGTCATATAATTTACAAGTCACTTCATTCCTTATTTCACACACAAATAAATGATCACACTGAAATAGAGCACACATGGGGTCTGACACACGCACAGTCTCAATGAGTAAGAATTGACTTCACATCCACTGGTTCTGGAATCTGAAAGTGCCTGCCGGACCCAAAGTGAGATGCCACGTCCTTTTTTCCTCCTTGGTGTCCATGTTTGTGCTTTTAAACCATGGAAATGACCAGATCGGTGTATATTTATGATTCAGTACATAGGAGAAAAACTGAAAATCACCAGAAGAGGAATCTATGAACTCATCTGTTATATAATAAAAGATCATATTCCGTTAAAATAAGGAGATAGAAAGCAGGAATCTCAAGAGCACCAATCATTGTTCTTGTTTGGGTGCTGTCCAGTTGGTCCTGGCTTCTAGGACCCCTGTGTACAATAGAATAAAGCAACACGCAGTCCATTCCATCTGCACAATTAGCCCGGTGTGTGAGTCCATTGCTGTAACCACTATCAAGCCACTCGTTGAAAGTTTTCCTCTTTTCCATTTCCCCTTTACCTTTCCAAGTATAATGTCCTCTGGTAATTGGTATCTCCTGAGAACTTTTCTAAAGTACAATGAGACAAAATTTTGCCCTTCTTGCCACTAAAGAGCATTCTGCTACACTGCTTCCAAGACATATTTGTTTGTTCCTTTGGCAGTCCATGGCACTGTCGGTATTCTTTGTCAATGCCATGATGCAAGCATATTGATACTTCTCTGGTCTTTCCAATTCAATGTCCAGCTTTCAAATGCAGATGAAGTGATTGAAAATACCATATCTTGAGTAAGGTGCACTTTAGTCCTTAAAGTAACATCCTTGCTCTTCAATATTCTAACAAAGTCTTGTGCAGCAGATTTATCCAATGCTATGTTGGTCTCTTGACTGCAGTTTCATTGAGCATTGAATATGGATCCTAGCAAGATGAAATCCTTGACAACGTCAATCTTTCCTCAATTTATCATGATGCTACCTATTGGTCCAGATATGAGGATTTGTGTCTTCTTTCCATTGAATTGTAATCCCTACTGAATCCTTGATCTTCATCAGCAAGTGCTTTAAGTCCTCGTTACAAGCCAGGCTAGGTTATCTACATGTTGCAGGTTGCTAAGGAGACTTCCACAAATCCTGTTGCTGGTTTCTTCTTCATATAATTAAGCTTCTGTGATTATTTGTTTAGCATAAAGATTGAGTAAGTATGGGGAGAGGATACAATGCTGATCCACATATTCCCTGCTGTTTCCAAGCTCTGAAGTAGTCCCTTGCTCTGTTCACACAGCTACCTCTTGATCTATGTACAGGTTACATATGAGGATTAAGGACTACAATCTTGGGAGACATTTAAGTCAATTCACATAACCCAATTCATACAGAAATTGTTTTACATGGTAGTTAGGTGGGTAACCACTGGAGTCTTAGAAGCTTGCAAGCAGCTGAATATAATACAGTCATCATTCTCTTGCCACCTGGAGCAAAGATAAGTGAAGAAAATGAAAAAGGCTCAAGGAAACAATTAGTCAGAAGGACTAATGGCGCACAGAAGCCACAGTCTCTACTAGCTTGAAACTAAAGAGCTACAGAAAGCCAGATGATCCATACCAACCACTCTGATTGGGATCACAATGGGAGGTCCTGAATGGAGTGGGAGAAAAAAAATACAGGAACATAATGCAAAGTCATTAAAAAGAGGAGCTTTATGGGCCTGACAGAAACTGGCGAGACACTTAAAATACCCTTCAAATCAGGATATGGAGCCACCCCCAGAGATCGCCTTTTAGCCAAATCACCAACAAGCCACTGAAATGAGCAATCACAGCCATGAGGACAGGGCTCCGCAGAGCAATCACCCACAAAAAGTCAAAGGGCTGCATCTGCCTAAAACCCAAAGTTACAAAGACAAGAAGGGGCAGGACATGTGGGCTCATGAGGGCAGACCCAGGGAGAGTGAAGCAAGAGTACTATGACATGGAGGAGCATGCAGATAATGTTCACAAAACAAGGCATGCAACAAAGTGAAAGCTAATGAGTGCTGTAAACTCTCATTCAAACCACAGTACACTATTCGAAAGAAAAGA
This sequence comes from Nesogale talazaci, assembly GCA_004026705.1. Classification (NCBI taxonomy): domain Eukaryota; kingdom Metazoa; phylum Chordata; class Mammalia; order Afrosoricida; family Tenrecidae; genus Nesogale; species Nesogale talazaci. The sequence goes on along the minus strand of PVJH01000987.1, from coordinate 86,836 downwards.
AAGCAGGAGGGAAACCTCAGATGGGAAAACTTGGCATAGTACTTGGGACAATGGACTCAACTATATCTACATAATGTACCCCAATATTCCAACAATCACGAAGCTGTCAGAGGACTGAATGACATCACAGAAGGTCACTCGGGAGCTGGCTCAACCCAAAGACACCTAACAAAAGCAGCTGTTAAAAAGCATCCCCTCTTTCTGAGAGAGAATAGCATGTGTCCTTTATTTCTCTTTGAATCAAGGCTTTCGGACCCATCGAAACTCAAAAACCAAACTCATCATCATCGAGTCCACTCTGGCATAGTGGCTACATGCTCGGCTGCTGACCACTAGGTCAGCAGTTCCAACCCACCAGCCACTCACAGAGAAAAAAGAGGAGGCTTTCTATTCCCATCTACTCCCAAGTTACCGTCTTGGAAACTCACAGGGGTAGGTCTACCCTGCCCTTAGGGCTGTCATGAATCAGAGCCAACGAATCTAAGTCATATAAATTTTCGCAACTATCCTCAAATATGCACTACTATCTAGAGTCCTGGTGGAGCAAGGGTTATGAGTTGAGCTGTGAACCAAAAAGTTGAAGGTTCAAAGCCACCAGCCACTCTAAGAAAAAAGGTTAAAATGTCTAGTCTTGTAGAGATGTACACTCTCTGAACCCTTAAGCAGCTGTTCTACTTTGTCCTACAGGGTAACTATCCATTGGCGTTGATGCGTGTCAACATGTGTTGTGTTTGGTATATGTGTATATACACGTATGCACCTGCGAGTCTTAACTTGTCCTTAAAAGTAAAAATGGACTCTTAGTCTTCAAATGTCTTTCTCTGTCTGTGGCTAGGATCTTAAAGGTTATTATACTGGCAGCACATTTGGGATTCTTTCCCCCAGAGTGCTTTTGTTTTCATTTGTCCATCCACAGGCTCAAAGATGCTCTACACTCAGCAAATGGGCTTTCATAAAACATGCAGCAATTAGAAGCAAAGCCAATATCTTTACAAGCGGAGATTTATTCTCTCATCACCACAGATTTATTTTTAGCAAAAGACTCCACGTGGTAAAACCTAAAGGAGTATCGACAATAAGTTTACATGAGTCTCTAAGACTTCAGAATTGCCAAGCGGGCAACTTTTATGCCCCATTAAATGCACAGGCTTGAAAATCCTAGATTCACCCTTGTTTCATTTAATAAGGGTTGATTAGCTTTGCAATTAAGCTATATAGTTCTTGGGCTTTGCTCTGAAACAGTGCCCATCTACTTACTGCCACTTACAAAGTCTTCCTCTCAGTATAATAGCCTTTTTGGTTAGTTTCAATTGGAAAGAACAGACAATATCTCACAGCACCATTTAACACAAACTCAGTCTACAGGGACACCGAGGAGCAAGCAACCCTCTCAGTTTGCAGTTAATGAATCAAAGTTTAAGACGACAAATTGGCTCGCTGAGGCAAAATAGTTAATTAACTTTTAGTCAGAAATATTCATCCTGCTTTCCTGGCATAAACAAATCTCATAAACCCTGTTTACTTACTCAAGTGTTTTTCCTTTCCGACATCCCGAGGCATCATTCAGAGCTCTTAATACATCATGTCAAGGAGTGTCATCATTTTAATCCACTTTTTTATGTTTTCAGCTCCAAAACAAGAAAACACACACACCTCCATCATTCATTTTGATTCTGTAAACACTAGACTCTCTCATTTTTTAGACGAAGAAGAGAGAACACCAAATTCTGTGGTTCCGAGTCTTTGGATGTTAATTGAATCAGACTTTGTGTTTCTTAGAGTAAACACATTAATTCCAAATGTGGGGTTAGTTCACGTTGTTTAGGCTGTCGGGTAAGGCTACAGATGAAGGTTGTTGTGGTAACTGGCATGTCCAATTAGCAAAGAGCTTTAATGGCAACCACTCTGCATTCTCTTGCCTCTGGTATTTCGCAAATGCACCATTTACTTAAAATAACATTTTAAATATTAGCTAATGAGAGAGTTATGTCAACAGCTTTGATGAATATATACCTGAACAGCTGGTACATTATATGCTCTCTAGCCACTCTTCCAAAGGCACCTTTTTCTAATTTTTCCCCAATTACCTTGTTTCTTCTGGAAAGAACATTCATACTTGCACGGAGGAATGGCATCTATTTGTTATCTTCTGTCATTGGCCTGTGTTTTCCAAAGGAAGACTGTCTGCTACAGTGAATGCTTACATTTAACAGCTACTGACACTAACTGCTGCTACGCTCCCCTCTTTGCAGACTTGCCACAAAGTTTACTTCTCTCCAGTGCTGTGCCAGACTTCTTAAACCTCAAGTCATCATCATTTTATGAGATGGTTTTTTCCGAAAACAAATTACAGGTTTATGAATTAAGTAAGTGTTGGGCCAGCAGTAGTGCTCATTTCCAAAATGACTCATTCGTGTGTGTGTGTGTGTGTGAAAAGTCAAGTTAGTGATTTTCTACACACATGTAGAGACCTATATAATGTCCTTGAAAGAGCCCTGATGGTGCAGAGGTTAAGCGCTGACCTGCTAACTGAAAAGATGGTATATTAAACTCACCGAGTGGCTCCATGGGAGAAAGACCAGGTGTGCTGCATCCATCAGTATCACAGTCTAGGAAATCCCAGAGGGAAATTCTATCCTGTCACACAGGGTCACCAGAGTAAAACTCAACTCAATGGTGCCTAGCAACAAACAACATAGCATCAAAAAAAAGTCAACCCTCAACTACAAATTAAATTACGTCTTCAAGTTTATGTGCATGCAGACTGTTCAGAAGTTTAAACATAGTTTCCCGTGAGGTCAACTCTTGATTGAGCAAGAGTTCACCAGGAACAAGAGCTCATATAAGAACAAATGATGGCTGTTATTTAGTTCAGCAAACATTTATTGGACTCCAATAAGGTGCCAGGTAAGATTTTAAGAGCTATATCAGGAAGAATGAACTTATTTTATTCAAGCATTTTCGAGATGAGATGGAATTAATTGGTATGAACTATCTGTTCCCACTTTTCCCTTTGAAGTTGAATCATGGGTCTCCCTTTACTCTATCCTCATGACCCAATCAGTCATCGCCTTGCTGACACCTGAAGTAAACATTCTTCTCTATAATTCCAGGGCAGCGTGAGGGGTGTATTTGGTGTTGGTTAGCACAAACAGGACTTGTCAAGAGGGAGGAGGGTTGAATGTTGTAGGAATGAGGAGGAAGGTGTCCTCCCAAAGGGAGTGATAGCTCAGTTGGCTCAGGAAGGATGGGCAGAATGTATTAGATGGATGAGTCTCAGAAAGTATGGATTAAGTAGTATCAATATGACTTGGGGACTTGTTAGAAATATAAACTACTGACCCCCACCTGAAAGTGACTTAACTAGAAGCTTCAAGACAGGGGGCTCACTAATCTTAGCCCCAACAAGAACTAAGCTGATTGTGATATACACTAAAAGGTTGAAAAGCAATGTATATAAAGGCAAATTATCAGGTCATACAAGAGGATGAGACCCTAGAGTGTTTTCAGGGAGTGAATGGCATAAGCAAACACTGTCACTCATTGTGGTGCACTTTCCAGCTACTCCAAGTAGTGACTGTTCATACCGTTCATTCATGTGGTCTTCTCTGACTCTGCCACCTACACGTGGGGACTCATCTAGGACTGCCGGGGAGGCTATAACCTTTCCCAAATGGGCCAAGAGCAAAGACTCATTTACATGGTGATACAAAGGAACAACCTCCCTGACCCCAAGATGGAAAAACATTGTGTTATTCATGCCTGGAAGTTACTGTAAAACCCGCTGCTCTCCTGTCTTTGCCTGGCTCCTTTCCCTGCAGTCTCTTGCCTCCCTCCCACAGCTCCATATTCTTCTGAAAGCTCTCCCTCAGTGAGTCACTGGCACCAGAATCCCCATTCTGATTGTCTCTAAGGAGCCCAACTCATGCCAGTGGGACAAAGCATCAGAATGCAGAGAAAATTGTCAGAGGCTTCCACTTGGAGAGCAAAAGCATAAATCAGAAAATGGTAGGAAGGAAGCCAGAAGGGACACAAGATGGAGTCTCAGAGATGCCTCAGGCAGGGATCCATAAAAGCTTTAAAAACCCACCTATTGAACTTTAATCCATATGAATGACTAGCTTGGGGAGAAAAGGGGAAATCACTCAGACGGCCATCTTGAACTCCCAGAAAAGCATGCAACCATCATTCTCAGAGTTCTTGAATAGTCTTCCTCATAGCAACTGTGGACATCATCTTCTAACATATACCAGAAAGGATCAGAAAGATCAGAAGCTATGTGATCATGTATGAAGACCAAGATTCTTGGAGATCTGGAAGGAAATGAAATACCTTGAGGAGAGGAGAAATGGCTGAAGTCCACGGACAAGAAGGGACAAGCATACACTTTCCAATTTCCTTCCCCTTGGCTTCCTTCCTTGGCTCAGCAGGCTAGGACTACATTGCCTATGGAGGAGCATACAATGGCAAAACACAATTAGTTGCTTCTAAGTGTTGCTCGACCTACATCTCTTTCCAACATTTCCAATGCCAGACGAGAACCCAACAAATACTCCAACGTTCTCTCCTTTGGTTATTCCCATAGGCACCATATCTTCTGAGGGCACACTAAGGGTTGTCTGAATTTTTTTTCTTTCCTTTTATCACATTAAAAGATAAATTGAGACATTCAATAGATTGTCCTTCTGCCATTTTGGTCGTATGCTTCCCTACAAATCCCTTCTCTCCCCTAATACCACGATCCTTTTTAAGGATCTACACTCTCTCCATCTTCAATTCATAGTAGCTGAATGGGATTCTGAAAAATTATACTTCCTAGTACATTTTTCGGCAACTCTCATGCCACCAGAAATTGAGAGGATGGGTTTGAAGACTATTCAAGAACTCTGAGAATGATGGCAGCAAAACAATGGAGTAAGACATTGCTTGGCCCCTGAATTTCACAGTGTCTAAAGCCATATCTCCCCCCACAATTTTTCAGTATTAGGAAGCATGAATTACTTTGTCCTTTTCCTAACCACTTTGAAACAATTTTGCAATCACTTTCAGAAGACGAGTAAGAGATGATACTGTGTTCTCCAGAAAGAAAATATGGTAAGAGTCTTTTTTTTTCTAGACCACCCTTGTTGAAGGTCTTTTAAATGCCTTCATCATATATATATGTGTGTATACATATATATACACACATATATACAAAATTCTCAGATATATGCCCAAGAAAAACTAGTTTGGGATTTTATATTATATCAAATGTTTGTTTGTTTAAATAAGAGATATTCCAGAGTGAGTATATTTGAAAAGCATCATCTCCTAGAAAGTTACATTGATTTCCTTACTGCAGTATTTCTTTGAGTGCTAAAATCTTATACTTTTACTCACTGGGTTGCATGAAAAACACTTCAGACGGCGAGGATCCAGCTGGAGTCTTCCAGACCTTTTCTATTCCAACCCGCTTAACATTTAGGAGCCCTTCGACTCTCCCAAGTGGGTCTTGGATAATTCCATCTGATGAGCCCCAGAGCGCTGTGCTTTAGAACATACTGGGGCATCAGAGTGGAGGAGAATGTTAAGTAAAGGAGAGAGACAAATAAATGTGCTTCCCACCACCCTGCCCACCACCACATGGAACAAGGTGTCACCATGTTCAAGATGCAGGTTTTCTCTGTAACACAGTTGTCTTTATCTGTATCACTGAATATGACATACATTTGTTGACTTTAAGGTGACAAGATCCACAAAAACTTTTGAAGCACACATTTATTAACATCAAAAACAAAAATCTGTACCCCAAACATGAAAACTACTACACAAATTAATTATCTTGAGCACATCTGAGCAGACAGATTTTAGAAAGTCACTTATAAGATTTTGGCTGTACTTCCTGTAATTTTTTTTATAGAATTTTAATGTTTCAAAAGTCTGACAGCTGCCTCTGAAAATGAAATACTGTTTGTCAGCAAGCCTCGACGAACTTATTTCAATAAATAGGTAATTTGTTCCTTTAGAAAATAGTTGAAAGCATTCACTGGTATTTGGTAAAAAGGGAAAACTGAGTAAAGTGTCGTGGGGAGAGAATCAAATCTTGCACTTCCTCTCATCCTGAGCTTTCTGAAGGTGAGAGATCCATTGGACAAATGAGGACAGACAATGCTGGCATCTCGAGTGAACATAATTCTCTTCTACCACTCATCTTAAGAAAAGGCCACAAAGTGAGGATCTTATTCTTCTGATTGACCTTTTCCATTTGCTTTACAGGAACATAGTCTGTAGTGTTGCTCTCCAGAACTCATATTTCTTTACATTAATAAAAATTCTTATTGTGGATTATAGGAGACTCAGAAATTTTCTTCCAAAGGCTATTCAAAAAAGCCTTCTCACATGGTCTCAACCTCCCCCAATGCAGTCCGGAGTTTTCTGGACCATCAGAAAGACAGTTTGCTTTTAATTCAACCATCAATCCTCTCAATTGCCCAATGACCTACTCCTCACTGGAGCCACGTACATACACAAACAGGAGATGTTAATCTTACAAAATTGTGGTGGTGGTTGGGCCTTGTCCAGTCAGCTTTCACTTACAAAAAAAAAAAAACCTAGCAAAACGTATGCACAATCTAACCAAGCACTTCTTAGCTGGTCCTGCACTGTTCTCACAATTGTTTGAACCAATTGTCACAATCACTGTGACAACCCATCTCACTGGGGGCCTTCCTCTTTTTCACTGAAGCTTTACTTGACCAAGCAAGAAGTCCTTTTCCAGGGACTAGTTTCTCCTGATGGCACATCCTGGATAAGGGAAGTAATGACACCTCACTTCTAAGGAGTATTCGGACTGTACTTCCTCCATGACAGGTCTGTTTGTTCTGACAGTCCATGATAAGCTGAATGTTCTTCACCAACACTATAATTCAAAGGCACCAAGTCCTTCATGTTTGTTCTTATTTCAATTGTCCGCCTTTCATCTGCATGAGGTCAACAAAAGAACCTTGGCTTGAGTCGACACCCATTAGCCTTCAAAGTGAAACCCTTGCTCTGCATGACCAGTCATTTTTTTTTTGCTCATTAGCATTTGTATTTACCTCAAATTGTCAGTTTGTCCCACTAGGTGTGAAGTGTTGTTGCTGAGCAAGATGGACATCGGGCATCTCAAAGAATATTGGCCTCCTAGGTCCAGCCTCCACTAGAAAGAGGTCTCACGCAGCAGATTGCCCAGTGTAATGAGTCATTGATTTCTTGCCTGCCACATCCATGACCACTGACTGTGTGGCCAAGTAAAGTGCAGTCCTTCATAACGTCACTCTTTGCTCCATACGATCTCTTGGTCCATTTAGGGAGGGTTTCTGTCTTCCTTACATTACGTTGTAATCCATACTGAAGACAATCATCTTTTCTCTTCATCAGAAAGTGCTTCAGATCCTCTTGGCTTTCAACAATCCAGGTTGTGTCAACTGCGTATCATAGGTGGTGAATGGGCCTTCATCCCGTCCTGATGTTCATTCCTCTTCATGCAGACCAGCTTCTTGGATCATTTGCTCAGCATACAAATTGGATAAGTAAGTGGACAGAGAACAGCCCTGACACACACACTGGCCTGGTTTGAAGCTACTAATGAACTCTTTCTCCTGAGGGAACATCTGCCTCGTGTTCTGTGTGCAGGTTCCACACGAGCACCATTATGGGTTCTGGACTTACCAACCTTGCAAAATACAGAGAACTTAATGCAGGGAATTGATTCCAACTGAGTGCTGAAAAGTTGAGAGAGCCAAAAAGTAGGGCTAAGATAATGAGTTTGGGAAGTAGATACTCTCCTAAAGGTTGGGGTTCTATCTTAAAGGTGGGGGGATGTTGAGGTTATAAGAAAATCTGAGCATGAAGTCAAAGCCCTGAATATTTGGAGCTTGGGTCTATGACAAGGGCCTGGTACCTCGTGGGTATAAGAAGACTGGCTTTTACAGGTTTAAAATAATTAGAGACTGGGGCTATCCATTCCAGCTAGCACCACTCACAGATGTTAGGAACAAGTGGCAACAGGAGAGAAGTTCTTTCTGCCTTCCACCCAATTTCTAGTCTTCTTCTAGTCGCCATACTAGAAGATCCTAAGAAAATATTCCCTCAGTCAAGGGGTCTGGAAATGTGGTTTTCAGAGTGATATCACAAAGCAAACATGGGAGAGCTAAGAGAAAATAGGTAATAGCCAGCCTTACTACATTAAACCTTGTCTCCCCCCAAGGTCAGTGCCAGGGTCTCAAGATAAATATCATCGCTACCTTCCTTGTGCCCCAAACACTAGGGGACTACTTGTGAGTTATACTGATGGTAAGTCTCATAATCCTGCAAGATGCCCCAAAGGAAAAGGTGAGTTGCTTGAACTCACAGGGCAGCCCTCGCTACTTGGAAAGCAGAATTCCCTATATAAATAAATAGCTGTGTAAAGTGCTAAGCATATCCCTGTACCAATTAGAAATAAAATATGTATTAGATGACATCCTTCTTTTCCTCCTTTAAAAAAAAATTTAATGTCCTTTTGCTGTGGAGGAAAAGACTTTAAAGCTTGGTGTTACAGTTCCAGGCTTCAGTAAACATCTGCTAGCTTATTGGCAAGGAATGATATCCTTTTAGTTAGAAGAGTGTTAGTAAGGCAGTAGGTCAGATACTTGGAGATTTCAAGGAAAAGGTACACCAATTGCTTCCAGAGATGAATTCATTGTAAGAACACACAAGAAATAAAATCAAGGTCTTCGCAAAGCTATCTCATACTCTATGGTGTGTGACAAGCCTCATAAGATACCACAAAACTCTGCTTACCTTTACCCGAAACAAGAACTCACGCTTAATTGATCAGACTCTTCTTTGCTCTCCTCACTTTCTACTCACCCTAATGCCCTACTAGGTATGAAATATTGCTACTGAGCAAGATGAACACTGAGAACCTCAAAGAATACTGACCTCCCAGACCCAGCCTAAGACTTCTAGTGGCTTGGAATTGAACTTGCCTGTTATGTAGGGAAGTTTAGTGGCCTTGTGCACCACGGAAACCACCCCCCGTTCTCAAGAGAAAGAGACTTTTTACTCCTGTAAAGAAACCCTTAGTCTCAGAAACCCTCAGGGACCATTCTGCCCTGTCTAGAGGGTCACTGTGAGTCAGAATGGATTAGATGGCATTTGGTGTTTGCAGAGACCCAGCCTCCATAAAGCTGGTTCTAACTCGGGTACCTTCCAACATTGAAACCAAAGGGCTGTGAAAAGGCTTAAACTAATCCACTCACCTCCAGACAAAGGATGATCTAGGAGAGCTCACTGATTCTTTCCTTCCCCACAGAAAGAAAACACTATTTTCTCCTCTCCCCTGCATTTGGCCTACTCTGGCACCATGTTGTCATTGAACAAGGGCTGCAGAAGGCATCTGGAGCAGTGGAGCGCACCAAGGCAAGGGAAGGCCCTTATCCAGCCAAGCCACCACATGGATCTCTGGAAGTGAGGAGCAAAGGACAGGAGGGGGAGTGAATGCCCTGGTTTCTAAACTGAACAACAAAGTGAATGTTATGGCATGTACAGATATCGGGGGGTGCAATGATTAATACACTATGGTTATGCTGATTACAGTGTTGATGGAGGGTTCAAATTCCTATTAAGCATAGATCTAATTACTGAAAATCAGAGAGTGGGTGAATTCTTTGTCGTATTTTTAGCGTAATGGTTCCTAATTTGTTGGTTTGTTTGTGTCACGGATCACTTTGCGCATCTGCTAGCAGTTACAGACCCTCTCCTTGGGGCGGGGAAAACACACAGATGCATGCTTATGACCATAACTGTACATATACTTTTAAAAGACTTCCAGAACTCTAAGGTCAAGTCTTTCCCTGACCCCCCCCCCCCACCACTTCATGAAAAACTATACTGAGAGAGAGAAAGAGAGAGAGAGAATTCTGAGCTCTTGGGACGTCTGCATGGCATGCGGATTTAACATGATTTCTGCTAGTTCACCTTCCTCACCCCAAACAAGCTAAAATTCTGTGTGTGCCAAAAAGCTTCCTGCCTCACAATGCTTCTGAGAGATAATGGGAAACAAAGCAGGTAATCCAATGATAAGAGTCTCTAAGCATTGCCAGCAAGAGAAAGACCCAAAGTGTTCATTTCCTCAATTACTGTAATGCTCATTTTCTTGTTGGATGGGCGCGTGCTCCTGAGCAAACCTTAGAGATAATTGTATATATCCTGGCATATACAGTGAGTCCCAAGCCCAGAGGCAGTAGCTACCAATTATATTCCACTGATTAATGTGCAATCGTAAATTTACAGGCCTGATGGCCCAAAGAGGCTCCCTGCTATGTGAGATAATGAATAGGAAATTGTCAGAATAATTAGCGAAGTCAGACCTCACCATCCTACCTGTGAGCTGAAAGTCAGGAAACAACAACAACAATGCCTGTCCTTGCACAGCAGTCGCGAGAGAAAGAGGGGGTGCAGAAAGCACAGGGCTCCAAATGCTCATCCCTGATGATCTCCTTAACTTAGCTCACCGTGGGGCTTTGGCCAGATCCCTCGTCCGCTTAGAAGCCCTTTGTCCCATGGCCTCCAGAAGGGCTTCCCGCCTCCAGAAACACGCCTCAGTTAGAGGGAAAAAATGGAGAAGTGAGTTTTAAAAAAGAATTCACGTTTCTAAGATCTACACAAGGAATAAGGCTCTCGTGTTGTCCTTCTAAGCATATTTGAGGGTTGGAAATAACCTGGTTATGTCAGAAAGTATTGGGATACTAGGTACATATATCTATGGGTTTAGCACTGGGGTAGCAGATGGACCTTGGGCATCTCCCTCAATGCAAGAACACTTTGTACTGAGAATCTGGTGTTCCGTGGTGCTCACCTGCCCAGTACAATCACTGAAGCCAAGTGGGTACATGGGCAGATGTGGTGGGGAGAGCTGATGGAGCCCAGTTGTTGAAGGATACAGCGACTGGGGTCTTAAAAGCATGAAGATAACAAAAAAAAAAAAAAAAACAGCCATCTCACTGGTAAGTGGCCAAACCCACAAAGAAGAAGAACAACAGCCAGCATGGCGAGGTGTTGAAAGGATCAGGTCTCAGGTATCAAACAGGTAAAAAACCATATCACTGTGTGCTCACCTTCCTGAAGCGATCACTGAGGACATGTGGGGGCATGAGCAAGAGTGGTGAGGAAAACTGATGGTGCCCGGCTATCAAAAGATGTAGCTTCTGGGGTCTTAAGGGTTTGAAAGTGGACAGGAGGCTGTTTGGCTCAGGAGCAACAAAGTCCACCATAGTGGGAGCACGCCAGCTTGTGTGGCCATGAAGTGTTGAGGAAATCAGGTATCATGCCTCAAAGAAGAAGAAAATCATATCATTATGTGCCCACCCTCCCAATGTGATCACTGAAGACAAATGGGTACAGAGGCACACAGAGTGAAGGAAACTGATGGTATCCAGCTACCAAATGATAAAGCGCTGGGGGTCGTAAAGACTTGGGAGTGGACAGGTGGCCATCTAGCGCAGAAGCAGCAGAGCCCACGTGGAGGAAGCGCACCAGCCTGTGTGACCACGAGGAGTCGAAGGAAGCAAGTTTCAAGCATTAAAGAACAAGAATCACACTAATGCAAATGAGGGGGGAACAAGGGGGAGATCCAAGGCCCATTTGGGGGCAATTGGACACTCCCTTACAGAATATTCGTGGGGAGGAAATGGGCCAGTCAGGGTGCAGTGAAGTAGCAATGAAACATTCAACTTTCCTTTAGTCCCTGAAGGCTTCTTTCCCCCCAACTACCATGATCCCAATTCTACCTTAGAAATTCAGCTGGACTGGAAGTGGTACACTGGTACAGATGGAAACTGGAGATAGAGTAACCCAGGTCAATTGAACCCCTCAGGACCAGTGGTGAGAGTGGAGTTACCAGATGGGTGGAGAGAAGATGGGGTAGAGAGAAGGAGCCAAAGGCAAGGATCTACACCTAATTTCCTATCTGGAGGACGGACATTGGAGGAGTGGACAAGGGGAGACGACAGACAGTGTAAGATATGACAAAATAATAATAACTTATAAAGCATTGAGGGTTGGTAGAGGAGGGGGGCGGAGGGAGGGAGAGGAAGGGATGGGAGGCTGATATCAAGGGCCCAAGTCGAAAAGCGGACATTTGGAGAATGATGACGGCAACAGGCATGTGAGGGTGTTTGTCACCGCATATGTAGACACGTACAGTGATAAGCAATGTATGAGCTCCCAATAAAATGGGAATAAAAATAAGAATAAAAAAGTGTTAAAATGGGAAATTTTAAAAGACATGAAATCCTAAAAATAAAAAAAAGTTACCAATCTGATTGGAATGGTTAAAAAGTTTTCATTTGTTCTCCTTTTTGATACAATTTGTGTTTGACTTGTTTTTTAATGTTTTCTATGAGTATTATTCCCATATTGGGGCGTTCGTCTCTGCTGTGTTGGTAGTCATTGTTGGTAGTCTTCTTGATTCTCTGTTCTGTATTTCTCTAGGGTTTTTGGTAGATGAAACCAGGATGGGTGAATCTGTACAGACAATACTTAGAATAAGAATTCCTGGTGGATAAAGCAAGGGCGGTATGGAGAACAGGGGAGCTGATATCAAGGAGTACGAGAAGGAAGAAAATGTTTTGAAACTGATTGTGGTAGTGATTGTACAACACTGCTTGGTTTGATTGAACTATGGAATGGTATAATGTCCAGATTGGATCCTAAAAAAGGGGTTGAAAGAAAAAATTCACTACGGGCTTTTTTTTTTTTAGATATTCCATTGAAAATATGCCTCAAACTCTAAAATATATTTATACTCAAAATTTTATTAGCATACCCCTTGAGATCTATTTTAATATTTGAGGTTTTTTAAATTTCTGGTTCTTAGAATCTATAAATGTTACAAATGATACCATTTTTTTCATTCTCTTAACCTATACATGATGTGTAGCCACCTGTCCTTCCCTGGCAATGTGAGCTTAGGTGGGTTCTTTGCCCACCCCAGTTACAATCAACCAGATTCTGAATTGTGAGAATCCATGTGTGTCCAAGCAAAATGGTCTTCCACGGGGTTCTCCATGCCTGCTCTTCCAGAAATAGATTGCCAGCCCTTTCTTCCAAGGTCTCTCTGGGTGGCTAATTATCCATACCCCACAGGGGCCCATTTATCCACACACAACATCTCAATTTCCTTACCAGTAAGAAGGAGTTAAAATAGCTTGCTGAAATCTGAGGAGAAATCAAATATGAAATATATAAGAAAATGCCTAGCAGAGCCCTCTGTATTTATTGGTTATTATCAGCAATGTAAAAGTTTCATAGACAAAATTTTCAAAAGGAATATGTCCAAATAACAGGATAATTTAGGAGACATTCATAGTGATGCCTATTTTCACACAAAGACTTTTTTAAAAAATAATAAGCCTTTTAACTCTGTGTGCACAAATAAAGCCCAGAGTAACTCATTGGCGACTCTTCAAAACAGCCTAAGATAAGAAAGGAAAACACTTTCAGGTTAGGAATATCTGTTTGAATCTGCACTGCCTCAATACATGATGTTTCTTTTGCATTTCTGGTGCTGCCAGAGGATAAAAAAAAGACCTTATGAGAAGAGACAACATTTTCACTAAATGCCTAACTATTTTGTAACACAAGGATATAGCAAGTTTAATAGGCCTTAAATAATCTTTCTTGAAGAAACACTATAGTATGTTTGGTAAATAATTTTGACTACGGGGATCATTTGCTTTCAAGCTGAATTTGCTGGAAAGCCTGGGGCACAGTCTTGCCAGTGTCCCAAAGCTCTATAATTGGGCAATTAGTCCTTAATGATAGCAAAGAAGGGTGCAGTCCCATCCCACATAAACCTCAAAGGCTTCACTGAGTTGTTAAGGCCATGGAAGCATACATTTTCCATTGTCAGCATTACCGAGTGGTTGTTTTTGTTTTGTTTCATTTTACGCTTTCACTGTGACGTGTAACACCCAAAACATATTTCATCTAAAGGCAGCCAATCAACATGTAGAAATAAAGCTGCTAAAATAAGGGGGGAATGAGACTTTTTTCGGTCCATGGAGAAGACCTACTTCGGTGAGTTCTCTTGAATTTCCTCCTCATCCTGATTCATGCATGCATTCAAGATGAACCTGTTCCTGGGAAGGTCCCTGGGTGGCGCCACGATTTGCTCTTGGCTGTGAACCAAAAGGTTCGTGGTTTTAAGCCACAAAGCAGCACCCCAGAAGGGACAGTCATAGCCTTCTGGTTTCATAAACATGACCCTGTGGAGCTTTCAAACACCCCCCCCCAAAAAAAAAGTCCTACAGACCAGTTCTCTGTGAACACCTGGGGACTCCTCAGTCACAAACATACAACAAAACCACCCACAAATATGTTCTGTCACCTTAAGACACATCCAGTTTGGGACCGTTCTGCTTTGTGGAGACCAAGAGTTCAATTAAATGTTAGGGACTTGAGGGAATGGTCTGGAGTCCACCTTCATTTCCATAAGGCCTGTGTTGTGACCCTTTGAAACATTTCATTAAACTCATTCACACACACACACACATTCACACAGGCATTCACTCACACAGACCCTCTTGCCAGCACCAGGAGCACAGCAACGACAGCCCAGCAAGCCAAAAGGCAGGTGTGCGCTGCAGTTCCCAGGGCAGCTGCTCTCCGGCTGGCACTCTAGGCAACAGGTGTTTCCTACAAGCTACAGACCCACTTGACAATGTAGTTCGTGTAAAATTAAGGTTATTCTCTGGTAAGCCTGATGTGAAGTGACCTTTCATGGATGAATTGTTCTTCTGAAAAGTGCTATCAAACAGGAGTGCAAATCTATACAGAGATCGTGAAAGACAAAAGAACTTCTCTGCTCCCAAGAGCAAATTGATTCTGAATCTGAATCCAGACGAGTTCTGGCTTGGAATCCGTCCAGGAGATTGGCTGTTAACTAATAGGGGGACTGAATTGAGGCCAGGGATGGACCACAGTGACATTTCCATTACTCAATCTAACTTTAAAGATTAGTCACTGCCCTTCCTCATATTTTCTGTATTGAATGTACATGAGCATATGATTGTTTCCATCTGACCTAACCAAACTCACTGTCGAGTCAATTTCAACTCATCGCCATCCCGCAGGACAGGGCAGCACTGCCCCCGTGGGCTGCTGAGCCTGTAACTCTCGACAGGACGAGACAGTCTCGCCTTTCTCCCTGGGAGCTGCTGGTAGTTTAGAACTGCTGACCTTCTGGCTAAAGCCCAAGGCGTAACCACTGCAGCATTAGGCTTCCATTGTTTCTGATGGTATTCTTATTTTCCTGAACCCATGGCCCATCTTTGTGTTTGGGAAAGCAGATGTGGCCTAAACATTATGAAGCATCATGGTTAATAATAATAATTGTTAATACTGAGGTTTCAAAGAGTTGTCCAGTTTACCAGCAATTGGTATAAAGGAACATAATGGATTTTTGAGAACAGGTGTGTGCGTTCACTTTTTATTGCTCTCAAAAGTTAAATAGAACATAATTAATAGTTTTCAAACCATACAAACACAATGTGGGGTGATCTACAAAACAATTGACCTGAAACTATTCAGAAAATCAGTATCACTAAAAAACAAAGAAAGATGTGTGTGTTTTCTAGATTTAAAGAGACCTGATAACCAAACATGATGTATGAAGGGGACAAGGTATAGAAGACTGTCTTGGCGATAAAAAGGATCCTTTGTTATGAACTGAATAGTAGATGACAGGTGATTTTCATCCCCTAATGTTTTCCTAGTATCTTCAAAGTCAACGTCAGTCTCGGTATTTTCAAATCCTGTTTTTAAAATAACAATAATGCAAAAGCTCATCCAATTTTCTCACTCATCATTCCCCATTCTTGACCTTGAATGATTTGAATTTTCCAGAAAACCAAGTGTACACTTAAAGAAGAGCAACTGATCTCCAATTAAGATCATTTAAAAATGCACAATAGACTTGGCTGTCAGATCTCAAAGGGTTATAGAATAATCACTCTGGGTGAAGGAAGCATTCTGTAAAATAAAGGCATAATCTGGGAAACTGCTTGGAAAGGAAAAGCACCTATAAGAGCGAACAAATTTAAAAAATCAAACAAACAAAATAACACAAAAAAGGGCTGAGCCCCGGTGGCATAAGTGGTTGAGTGCGGGCCCGCGGGTTTGGCAGTTCAAATGCAGCAGTGGCTCTCAGGAGCAGCGCTGAGTAGCTCCCACGACACTAGAGGGCAGTGATGCCCCCCCCCCAAAAAAAAGAGTGAACAAATTTGATTACACTTTCCCAAACCAGGGATGGGCACCGGATTCAAATTCATAAGAGTACTGTCAGAAGCAAAAGGAAGTTATTGGTATGCCTGTGCACAGCGAAGGAAGAAAATGCGCAGAAGAGTAGTGATTCATTTTTTTAATTAGCTGGAATGCATTTATTCCCAAAGAAAAGTATAATAAATCATTGCTCTAAATTTAAATAAATCGTCTTCCCAAATTCTTATTATTTACTGTCTACTGGTATATTTCAACCAGGACCCCTGGTGACATGGTTATGAGTTAACATGCTAACCATAGTTCAAAACTACCAGTGCTCCAAGGAAGAAAGAGAGGCCTATGACACATGACAGTCTCGAAACCCCCCATGGGGCAATACTATCCTGTGTCATAAGGTCTCTGTGAGTTGGCATCAATATGATGGCAGTGAATTTGGAGGGGGTGTTTGTTTGGTAACTTTAAGAGCTCTCATGGTGTAGTGGCTACCAGTTGGGTTGCTAATGGCAAGGTATGAAGTTCAAAACCACCAGTTGAGAAAGTCCAGACTTTCTACTCTTTATAAAGAATCTTGGGAAATCCCTGAGGCAGTTCTTCCCTTCCCTCTAGGGATGCTGTGCGCTGGACTCTGCTCAATGGTAGTGAGGGTTTTTTTGTTGTTGTTGCTGTTGCTTTCACCTGTTTGACTCTTTGTTACTTTGAAGCTACTAAGAAAACATTAGGGGGAAGAAAATCGCCTATCATCTACTATTCATTTCATATCAAAGGACCCTATTTATCGCCAAGACAGTCTTCTATCCCCTTTTTTCCTCCATACATCATGTTTGGTTATCCGGTCTCTTAAA
Organism: Nesogale talazaci; assembly: GCA_004026705.1. Taxonomy (NCBI): domain Eukaryota; kingdom Metazoa; phylum Chordata; class Mammalia; order Afrosoricida; family Tenrecidae; genus Nesogale; species Nesogale talazaci. The sequence continues at coordinate 69,710 of PVJH01000987.1, read as the reverse complement.
ATCTAGAAAACACACACACACACACACACAAACACACACACACACACACACACACACCTTTTTCTTTTAATGATACTGATTTTCTGAGTCGTTTCAGGTCAGTTATTTTATACTCCCACTCTGGCTATAATGTACAACTTTCAATTTCTCTTCCAAAATCTTCTAAGACAATATATCAAGTTAGTATTACCATCAAACTATATAAATTACTCCCTTAAAAATTAGCGAATCAGCCTATTTGAGAACAATGAAGATAGTTTGAACTCTGAAAATAATATTGTGATCAAATGACCTGCAGAAACCCGAGAGAGCCATTTCACTCTGTGCTATCGGACAGCCTGGAGTGGGCACTGGCTCCCTGGCAGTGGCGTCTTCAAGGAAAGGGAGAGAAGGGATCAGGCACTAGGCAAATAGCTTCAGTCTCAGAGTCAGGAGTCCTCTGTTGAAACCTTGGCTCTGCCATTTGCCAGCCGTCTGGAATTCCCCCTGCCAACTCTTTGTAAATCTATTTCCTCACTGACACATTGCTCATTGACACAGTCCAAAGAAAATAATTTTAAAATAATATCGTTTGATCTTCCTTATCCATTTAAATTTGTTCTAGTGTTAAGCATTTTCTGCTTTCTTTTCTATGAAGTTTCTTATCTGTTTTTACTTTGTTATTCTTGTGGTGTTCGGGTTCTGTTTTGTTTTTTCAGTGCTTTTCCTGTATATTTACCAGGATCTGTAAATCTATAGAGATAGTAACTGGATTAATGGTTCTTTGGGCTATGGCAGGGAACCCTGGGGTTGGGGGCAGGGCTGTATGGGGAGCTAATCACAATGAGTACAAGAAGGAAGAAAATAGTCTGATTGTGGTAGGACTGCACAATTCTTCTTGATGGGTTAGAATTGTTGAATTGTATGCTAGGTGAATCAACGGTAACAGAACTTGGAAAAAATAACGATGAAGGCAATTGCTGTAGAATTTATTCTGATGTTAGTCAAAGACCTGATCTGTGTTTCAGAATATAACTGTGTTCCATCGGGGTTTTAGGCCTGCTGATTTCCAGAAAGTAGACTCCCGGGCCTTTCCCTCGAGGTCCACCTTCCAGCTCCAAGGGATACAGAGTCCCCCTTCCGACTGCAATCATTGGCAGCAGAGAGCCCACTGTGTGTGCCAGCCAAGGACTCCTCAGGTGGTAATGCCCACCCTGGATGCAGAGTGCAGCTCATTAACATGAAAAGGTTTCATGAATTGAAAAAATCAATAGAAGAAACGTAGGAAAGAAAACCACCTACCACTAGAGGTATCTTCTTTCTGAGCCACATGTGAAAATAGAACAAGATTTCTATTATAGAAATATATTTTCTTTTTTTTTTTTTAGAAATATATTTTCTTATTAAATTTTATGTTGGTAAAACTATAACAAATTTTTTCCCATTTTAGCCATTTTGAGAGCAATCGGTGGCATTAATTACATTGACAATGTTGTGCCAACCATCACTATCCACTTCCAAAAGTTTCCATTGCCTGCAACAGAAACTTGGTCCCTCCTAAGTTTTAGCTCCCTCCCCTAGCCTCTAGCAAACACTGTAGGCTTTTGTCTCTATGCATCTGGCTAGTCAGTGTTTTAAGTCTTTTGATGATTTTAATTCCTAGGTTGACAAAAACAGAATATTCTTATCCAAACCAGCAAGTGTTCAGACAGCTCTGGGTAAAAAAATGCAAGCTTGAATAAGCATTGGCTTTTATCCTTAACAGTCATTGATGATGAGCTTAGAATGTGGGATTCAGGAATGCACCATTATGCTGCTGAATCAGACATCCCCGGGTGCTGACCATGCCTGCTGTAGCAGAGGCGTCAGAGGACACACGTGTAGAAGCAGAGAAAATCTAGCAGCAAATAAGCCCAGTGGTTCCCTTCTCAGATTCAAACTCGCATGTAGCTCTTGGGTGAAGATGTCAACATGGCATCATCGAGCTGGGAGCCAGATGGACTCTTAGGATAGTGACCAAAGACTCGTCTAACCCATGGCCTCATTTATCCTGAACATCATGCTAGGGCCAATACCAAAATTAAAGTGGGTTTGTAATTAATGTGTTGTTAGGAAGTGTTGTGGTTTTCAAACTAATTTTAAAGAGAAAATATTACCTTTTCTTCCACATGACTGCCTGGAGGGTGCTGAGAAATCTTTTCTGAAGAAGCAGGAGCAGATGTCTTCTGACAGGAAGCTGATGTACACAGATAATGCCATCTCTTGAGTTCCAAATCCCTCTCAAGGAAAGGTGTCATACAGGTCTGTGTGGTTATCAAGGTTTCAGATGACAATGTCTGGGAAGTGAACTCCACGGTCACAGGTGCAACACTGGAAATCTCTGAATTTCGGAGTACTGGGTGTGTCAAGAATGCTTTCAAAGAGTTCAGGTCTAGGCTAAGATCTGCTGTCTTAGGCTAAGTAAGAGGATTTGGTGAGCCCAAGCTCCTGCTAAACATGGCACTTTCTCTTCTACACTTTGTCTCCAGTGATAATGGGCAAGTCATCTCCAGAGACTGTCCTTCCCAGATGTAGGGAATGTGGGCTACACTTTGGGTCTGGAATTTTAAGTGGTGATAAGAAAGTAAGCATTACCCTAAAGTTCTCTCTCTAGCTCGTGGTCCAAATCTGGGCTCTAACCCTGGCATTGCTGCCTCAGCGAGCCCTCTTTTTAATATAAATACATAAATGAATATAAAGGCCTATTTTATTCTATTTTTCCCCACATCACTGCCCACAAAGCCACCACTCAGTCTCATTCTCCTGGGACTAGGAAGCCCAGCCTTGCTCCTGGAGAGTTGCTGCTGGTTTTGAACCATCAACCCTGTGGGCCTCAGTCCCACATACAACCACTGTGCCACCAGGACTCAACTATCTTTCACCCTATTTTTAAGATAAAAATAATTTTAATCATTTCTCTGATTAAATTGGTATTTTCATGAATCAAAAGACAACTATACTCCCTGCTTCCCCATCAGCGGAAGCACGACTATATGAGAGATTCTGATTAATAAAGCCAACTGTGCTGCTTTCTCTTTCCACTGTTAAAATAGTTGTGAACTATTTTTTTATCACTGGAACTCTAGAAAATGAAGTCATTTTGACTTTAAAAGAATATTTACTTTCCATCGAAGGCATTTCCTTCTTTGCCAGTCCATGAAACTTCATAGAGACCAAAAACTACCACAACTCCAAACAGTGAGTTTTTTTCAGTTGCATTTTTAAATGATGCACAGAAAGAAAGAGGTAACTCTAAAATTTAATGTTTGCCTTCAAAATTGTAGACTGATGTAGCCATGTCTAGTATTGGTATAGCACATTTCCTTTGAGAAAATTATTTTTCACAATTTTATGTCTATTTGATTCACAAAATAACACAGTGGTGTGTTTTCCTTACCTCTCTTCTGGATCTCACATTCTCAGAAGCCTCTCATTCAATCCTCAACATTAGTGGAGTCAGAGAGGAGAGAGAGGAGGGAGAATGCTCTCATGTTCATACGAGAGTTGGACATTAAATAAGGAAGACCAAAGAAGAGACGCATTTGAATTTCGGTGCTGGCAAAAAGTATTGAAAGTAGCATGCACTTCCAAACGACAAACATGTCTGATTGGGGAGAAGTACAACGAGGAGGATTCTTGGAAGTGAGGTTGATGACAGTTCATCTCATGTTCTTTGGACGTGTTGTCAGGACAGGCCGTTCTCTGGAAACGCACCTCATGCTTGATCACAGAGAAAGGGAGTGAAAGAGGAAAACCCTGGGAAAGGTGGATTGACAGACACAGTGGTGGCAACCATGGGCCCCAATAAAACAAGAATTGTGAGGAAAAGGCAAGGTAGGGCAGTGTATCTTTCTCTTATCTACTGATAAATAACTTATCTACTGTGTTGCTGTAAATTAGAACCAACTCACTGGCTCCTATCAACAAAAAAACACATAGAAATGGTATAAAAACCCATCTAGGAACACTGATATGTGAGGAAAACATTAGAGCCAATTTCACCCAATGTCATACCTCTGGTGGTTGATAGTATGAGAGGTTGAAGTTTGGCTCAACTCTCACCGGCATGTCCTTACTTTAAAGGATTTAAAAACACCAGAATAAATGTCCCTCTACAAGGACATTGTCACAGACACCAAGTGAACAATTAGAGGACACATCAGCCACCTCACTAAACTAATTATAAAGGATAAACCTAGAGTGACACTATAATGAAACATGAGTTTCTATTATCGTGTTCCTTAATTAGAAAAAAATAGATTTAGCAGTAGCTCTGTACACCACAAAAAACTTTTGTCACAAAGTAACAATGAACTTGAGCCTACTTACACAGGAGACACATGAAAAGTCTCCAGGAGTCCATAATTAAACAACATCTAATTAAAATCAAGAGCATGTGCTAACAAAAGGCATAGAAAACCAGGTGATAGGCTAGATCAAGGGAAATTGAGAGCCAAAAATCATTAGAAAATTAAAATAGAATAGCTTTTCAACACACACATGCACCTACCACATGTATTTTACAAATGGAATAAAGGGGGCCCAAAGAAATCAAGTGATTAACTATGGTCACAAGGCAAGTCAAAGCCAAAGCCAAAGCCAAAACAAGACTGGACCAATTGCATTGCTGGCATGCACTATTTTTTTGACCTACAGAAATACACACACTGCTGGTTCAGGGCTGTTTTCCACAACATCTAGACCTTTGGGTGGCTGCAACTCTAACAGAGAGAAGGATCTTAAAAATGCTGGGGGTGTTGAACCATGACTAGAGCCTTCATCTAATTATCGAAAATGATCCCTGAGCAATGGGAAACTCAGAGATGTCAAGCGCCAAGACCTTGCCATTTCAACAATAAGGTAAAAAGTAAGAGTTAAAAATAAAAAGCACTGCAGCATGGTTATAATTAAATAACTGTCTCAGATGATGCACCTGTTTGCATCTCTTTAAAAAATCATGATGATGATGATAATAATAACAATAATCCTTACAACTGTTTTGAGTACAGTCTGGGGATTGGGGAGATTAGTGCCTGGTTCTGTTAAACTTCCCTGCAAGGCTCCTTGGCGCCACCTAGTGCCCACTAGTCAATATTGGCACCAGAACTGTGACTCAAAAATCAGATTTTCACTTGTCGATTATGACTAATCATAGCACTAACTCATAGGATTGTTGAGCTAAGCAGATAAGTCTAGGTGTGTGATGCTTAGAAACACCCACTCAATAAAGATGAGCTTCGGTCCTCCATCCCTCCCTCTTCTTCTTCTTGAAAACTGAAAGTGAAGGTGGGGTAGAAAGGGGGAGTCGATGACAAGGATCTACATGTAACCTACTATCTGGAAGATGCACAGGGGAGGGGTGGGCAAGAGGAGCATCGGGCAGTGTAATATATGAGAGAATAATAATAATTTATAAATTATCAAGGGTTCAGGAGGATGGGAGAGGGGGAAGGGAAGGGGAAAGATGTAGAACTGCTGTCAAGGACTCAAGTAGAAAGTAGATATTTTGAGAATGATGATGGCAGCAGGTGTGCACAAGTGCTTGACACAATGTATGTACGTATTATAATAAGCACTGTAAGAGCCCTCAATAAAATGATTTATTTTTTAAAATGAACTGAAAGTGGGCCCGGAGAGATTAAAAGCACACCCCATACCCTACTGATGGGAAAGGGTTACATGGGAAGGGGAGCACGTCCTAGCCCCCCTGCTCACCCTCAAACGTCCCAAACGTTCAGCATGACGGACCGCCCAAGATGATTTTTCCCATGATGTGGTCTATGTTCCCAAATCAGCTCTTCCCCTCCACACCCCCAAGTAAATCACTATTCTTCCCAACTGCCTTCATTCTCCACGTCCTGCTGGTTGCTGGGGGCTCGTTCTGACCCACAGAGACCCCAGAGACCACGGAACAAAGCACTGGCCAGTCCTGCACCAACCCCACCAGTTGCATTACGTTCCAGGCCATTGTTGCAGCTGCTGTGTGGTTCCATTTCACTGAGGGTCTGAGGGTCTTTCTCTTTTTCACTGCCCTTCTACTTTCTCCATCATGATGGGCTTGGCCAGGGACTGGTCTCTGCTGTCACTAAGTACGTGAGATGAAGTTCCACCATCTTCGCTTCTAAAGAGCATTCTGATTATACTTCTGCCAAGACAGATGTCTTTGCTCTTCAATCTCCCACAGTACTTTCAATGTCCTTCGCCCACACCATAATTCTAATATGCCAAGTCTTCTGCAGGCCGTCCACTTCACTGTTCAGCTTTCACAAGCATATACTAAATAGTCTCCCTTAAATTATACTATTCATCTTGGTAACAAAAACTGCGTGTGTGTGAGCCTGTGTGTTAACCTGTGTGTATGAGAGAGAGAATATGTTTAAGTAATTTGGCACCAAGATGAATAAGCACCCACGTACCATATATATATATATGTATGTGTATATGTATATATACATATATATACACATACCAACACCTAATCTTGTCAGAATATTTGGTTTTAAAAGGGAGATACTGTTGATTTCAATTATTCTTAAATGAAGCAGAAAGAAGCCTAATTTTTCCTGCTTCTTGAGAAGCCACCTCATTTCTGCAGCTTTATTCCCAGACAGTGCCCTTGAGCCCAGACTCCTCCCCGCTATCAGAACCTCCGGCTGCCGTGCACAACTGGACGCGCGCTGCTATGCCCATGCTGCTTCGCTCCGAAGTCGTTTGATACCCATCAACTTCGCCGCAGAGCAAAATCTGTGACAAGAATTTCAGGCATCTTGCCAACGTGCACACTTGTCTTTCTTTTAGAGAACAAAGGTGAGAATAAAGTCTCAGATCTTGAAGGGTTGGGTGGGGAGTGAGAGGAGGTGAAAACTCGAGAGAATGGTTGTTTTTATGCCGCACAGGACCCTAACAATGCCTGCATGTGGCTTTCCCACCAGTAGAAAGGTATGTTTGTGTCATTAGATATTTCAGATGGCCCCGGAGCTCAAAAAGTAGACTGGGAAAAATGGAAATAAATAGTAAGGGGGCTTTCATGTGAAAACTTAATAAGCTTTTCAAAAGTCACTGTAAGATAATCCGCTCAAAATCTCCATTTCACAATACGCAGGTCAACTTCTTGAGGCCAACCAAACCACACACCACACCACCTGGCGTTTTGTTTTGCTGCACACAGTAAGAGGCATCCCAGACAAGGGCTTTCAAGAATGAGTGCCCCTTCTACGTCTCGTGTCATCCACCCAGTACAGGACTGCATGCGTCCTCGTTTCCCACATGTGCTGAAGTCACCGGCCTCACTGCTTTGAATTCAAATTGACAAAAGAAACGCCATCTGCAGACACCTAGAAACTTGGATGCAAAGGCACTGCTTGAGTTTAGGTCACGCATGAAGTTAGATTCCGGGGAAAAACAGTTAAATAAGTTCTAAACTCTTGACTTGAGGCGTTTAATATCTACTAAGGAAATAAAATTCGATGTTATTGACCTCTGGGTTGTGTGAAGGCACAGAATGATACTGAGCCTGGATCCAAAGCAGGGAAGTGATCTCAACTCATGGAGGCACTCTGGGCAGAGGAGAACCGCCCCACGGGCCTCTCGAGACTGTAATTCTCCATGAAACTGGATCCAGTAGAACTCTCCCAAGGAACAACGTTGAGGTTAAGCTAATGACTTTTCCCAGGGCAGCAAAGTATTTAGCTTCCGGCCCAACACAAGAGAGCGCTAACACTAAATAGCGTGTGGTGCTATAAAGAACGTGGATCAGTGGGGAGAAATGGGCACCTTTGTGCTCTGGTGGCATAGTGGATTGGGCACAGGTATGTGAACCACATGGGCAGGGATTCAAAACCACTCGCCGCTCCGTGGCAGACAGATGAGGCTTTCTGTTCCCATAACCATTTACACTCTGGGAAACGCAGAGGCGAGTTCTATTCTGTCCTCTTTCTATAAGTCACCGCCTACTCTGAGAGCAGTGAGCTCAGCTTTTGTTTTTTCTTGGTTTTGATTTCTTGTTTGGGTAGTAATGTCACAGCCCCGGCAAGGGACTGGCAGTCTGAACTCTGAGGAAGCTAGAGAAGTCACCTGGAGGGTGGCCTACTGCTGGATGTTTAGGGTTGAGTGGGAGTTACTAGGTACCTAGAAACTAAGCAGAGGTGGGGGCTTTTGTTTTTCAGGAGGAGTGGATAAGCTACACAATAGAAACAGCCCCAAATAGAAGACAGAAGAAAGTAATCAAATGTTAGAAAGATACATTCTGACGTTACTTCAAGCAAGTATTTCCAGAGTTGGAATAGGGGATAGATGACTTCCTGCTGGGTGAGGAGAAGTTGTGGGGATGGAGGGGGTGGGGGAGGAAAGAGAAGGAGGTAGCAGTCTGTGGAAAGGTTTTCCTGGAATCGAGTATTTGATACTTAACAAGAACATGTAAAACCTCTCTATCTGGATGGTGCCGATGGTTTGCAGTGGATGATTATCCTACAGGTTGGTGCTTTCGACTCTCCCAGTGGTGACACAGAAGAAAGGGCTGGCAACCTGCTTCCATCAAGATGGCAGCCGAGAAGACCCTGTGGAGCTGTCCTACTGGGTAACACGGAGTCACCAGGAGTTGGGATCAACTCAAAAGCAACAGATGCGGGATGTCTGTGAGTTGGTTCCTCGTTTGTTTGGACAAACTAAGGGAGTGAGTATAGCAGTATGAAGGGGATTCCAGGCAAGAAGAGTTCCGTTCATTTCCATTTTTGAAAGAGACTGCCCTGCAAACTGCATATGACATGTATATTGGGTAGCACTAAGGACACTCGAGCTCATATCCCCACATGGCTCCACTGTCCAGTAAATAAAATGACTCAGTAATAACAAGAAAATATAATTCTGCATACTAATTTAGGGATTTCTGATTATGGGGTTGGATCATGCCGTCCCTTTTCCATTCCCACCCCCCAAAATTGTTCTGTATTTTCATTCAAAGTGAGGTGAAGATGAGGTCAAGTGGAAGCAGAGGACACCCTGAATTCAATATGGCTGGGGTTCTTTTAATAACAGAAGAGAAAGAAACACAGAGGGGAGCTGCCCAGGTAAATATGCCTCACTCTTGACTGTCAAATCAAGGGTAAATGAAGAAGCTAAATAAATAGCAATTTCTAATTGTTTTTTAGGAAAGCAACATTACCGGGGGGTGGGGGGAGGGTTGGTAAGGGGGAAGGAGCAAAATCAATTTCCAAATCATACTTGTGACATCTGATAATACAAATATGTTTTGGACATTCCAGTCACCTGCTCACATTACAATGGCATGACTAGGTCTTGGTCAGTCAGCTTAAAAGGATGAGAAAGTCAAATCCTCAATAACTGTTAGGAATGCACTGGTGATTATAAGTGCCCCATGTTAGGACGTCAGAATTTCTCCTTTACTGGTTTACCAATAGGTAAGACTTAGTCACATGTATAGAGTAAGGCTATGAAATTGTACAGTATGCAGCAATAAGAATCTAGGCAAAGACTCAGATTTGGGGGGAAGGGGCCTTACACCCTGCAGATTTGCAACTTTTAAAAAATTTATACAGAGGGCCTGAGCCCTGGTGTTGTAGTGGTTGAGTGCAGGACTGTGGCCCACAGCGTTGGCGGTTCCAATCCAGCAGTAGCTCTCCAGGAACAAGGGGGCTGTGAAGCCCACAAAAAAAATTAAAAATTTTTATACAGAGATGTGTGTTACCATGGGAATTGCCGCCATGGCATTTGAGCTATGGTAAGTATGCCCAAAAGATGTGTCAAAGCAAACATAGAATTACCTGCTGAAAGGGGATGGACTACGGGTAGAAAGATAAAGATTCTCTTTCGTCTGGTGGTGCCCTTGTGACCAAGCTGCCCCTATTTACCTAAAGTGAGAGGCGCCCCTTTGCCATGCTTCTGGACTTTGCCCCTCTTCCCTCTGAGAAGTGAAGACAGCCTGCCCACTAAAGGGCTGCTGCTCCCCCTCCCTCACCTTCTAAAGTCATGAGGCTGGAGGGCAAGCAAGCAAACCTGCGCCCCCAGGGAGACCAGCAGCTGCAGCCCCTCCAGCCAAGATGCCCCTCCAGATCTCCCTGTACCCAAGCAGAGATGCTTAGTGCAGGGGTGCTTCGTTTATCTTCCTGCAATGCCAAACCCCCTGCCCAGTAAACATCCCTCAAGACAACCTCCAGAAGGTCAGCAGGAAGGACTGCTCTAAGGTGTCCTCTGACCCTGCGAGGGAGGGCACGGACCCCCTAAGGCCCCTGCTTGCTACTAGTCTGCTCCAGTCTTCCCAATCCAAGGTTTAAATGTAAACACCAACCACAGCAAAGGGTCTTACCCCAGCCCCAGGCGTAGAGCTCCCCTGTCCCTACAGCCACAAGAGAAGGGAGAAAGAAGAGTCTCCTCAATAAACAGTGTTGGGAAATGGGGTGTTCACTATTTCGAAAAAGGAAGCCATAGTTATGCCTTCCATCATCCACACAAAACATGGATGAGGATTTAAATGTGAAATGGGCTGTCAGTCCCAGCTCTTAACGATGGATTATCTACTTATGCAAACACCACCAAAGTCAAAAACACGAAACCTCAGAAGCATTACAAAATTGGTTCTTCAAAAGACTTTACCCCCTTCCCCCAAAAAAAGACTTTCCCCAAAAGTGGGAAGACAATGGAAAACCTGGACAGGGTCAAAGAAAACATGGAGAACTCAAAATGATACCAGATTTACTGATAAGACCGGGATTGATGGGAAAGAGTGTGGCCCTCAGTCACTCTTCTGGCACAGAACTGAACTCACACTCCCCACCCATCCCCCCGCCCCCACCCCCATGTTAGACTAACCAACCAGTTCAGATCAGAAGGGGGCAACATCTACCCAGTGGCAGTTTGAAGGAAGAGGAAAGATTAACGAACAGGAACAGGAAGGGGAAGGTGAATGAGGGGTGAATAGTAAGTGACTGATGGTCACTGCTCTGTAAACCCTTCCCTAATTCACAATAAAAAGTTACTTTAAAAAGAAAAGAAAAAGATTCTCCTTAGGAATCCTTCTGTGGAACCAGTGTGTGTTGGTTTGAAATAATCAGAAAGCAAAACTAACCTCTGAAACCCATGGAGATTCCAGAACGCTGCTGAGCCAAAGAGAAATGTTGACAGGAGACATGTGGGGCATGTTGCTGGGCGAAAATATGTCAGAATTATAAGCTTTTATCAATAGAAGAAGCCATTCCATTTTATGATTAGGAAAATCTATTCTGCTTTATTGTTAGCAGATTCTCAACAACCTTCCTACCTCTCTGACCAGGGGCCTTTCGAGGCAGAGCAAACACATCCAGCAGACGCCTCCCCACTCGCAGGGGGTGGTACGCTTCTGATGGGGACACAGTCAACAGGCTAGCAGCGGCACAAACACATGGTTAGAAATCGTGAGCAGCCCTAGAAATGAGAAGGATTCAGGAAGAGGTGATGGAACAAGATCAGGTTCACATCAGCGAGTAAAGAACCTTTATCCTGAATCCTGAAGAAGGAGTAGGAAAGTTAGACGAAGAATGGGAAAATAAGTGGTCCCAAGAGAATAAAGCATGTGTACTAATAAATATCACAGGGCAGACAAGAGTTCTGTCAAGTCAAAGAATTTTTATAAAAGTGAAAGAGCAGGGAAAAAATTATTAAAATTATTTTAAAAGAAGTGAAAGAGCAGGAACAAAATGAAGCAGGGGAATCAAGGCTCCACTGCGTCCGGGTGGTGCTGTGGGTTATGTGTTGGGCAGCCAGCCTCCAAAGTCACCAGTTGGAAACCACCAGGCATGAGAAGGAAGAGGTTTTCTACTCTTGTGAAGACTTACTGTCCCAGTAACCCACAGGGGCAGTTCGCCTCTGTTCGACAAGGTTTCCAGCTGTCACAGTTGATTCAATGGCTCAAAAAGAAATGTAATGAAGTGAGCCTGACCAGATTAGGTGACTCTTTGAAGGTCATAATTAAATATCTAGGCTTGGGGTTCAATTCAGAGAGGACCTGAGGAGCCATCTACCACACCAAATGCAACAATAAAATCAGCAGTTCCCTTGGATACCCCCTCCTCGAACTCCCTGTCAGAGAACTTGTTGCTATTGTCATTTGCTGGCATTGAGCAGCTGGGGAACTTGCTACCTAACAAAACACAGCCTGTTTTGAAATGGACTATCTCAACGAACAGGAAGCTCTCCTCTTTATTGTATATAATTTACCTAGATCTAAGCAGTAGACTGCAGAGCATGCCCATCGATCGGAAAGGCCTGCGTCAGCCCAGGCTGTGAAATGTGTTTCGCTCCCAGGCCTGCAGATGAGCATGCATCAGAGAGACACCTGCTGGGTTCTGTGGAGCAGCGGACGCGTCTGCTCCAAGCATGACTGTAGCAAAGGCCAGGTCCAAGGCCAGGGATGAGGAAGGAGAGACAACTGAGCAGGTGTCCAACCGTTAAGCAGGGCATACCAAAGAGCAAGCACTGTGTACGTTAGCGTGAGTTGGAAAATAATCTTCACTGCCGAATGAAGAACAGCCACTTCCATTTTAAAGATGAGAACAGAGAATTCTGTTCGATATGCTAAAAAGTGAGCTGGGATTTGGCAAGAGCTTGCTTATCACTCCCCAGAGTTCTAGCAGCTCCATTCCATACTTAGGGCAGGCTCCCTCTCTAAGTGTGAAAGCCCTACACCTGCCCAGCGCTACAGCTTCATCTTTCTTTTGAAGAACACAACCAGCAAACTGCCACTAGGTGGCCTCATCGTGTTAGGGAAAATTTTGAATAACTCATGGACCGCCCAAAGAGCAAACAAGCCTATGGGTCTTGGAAGGAATACAGGCAGAATATTCCTTACAAGAGAGGAGACTTCACCTCATGTTCTTTAGACAGGTAATCAGGGGCACTAGTACCAGGAGAATGACATCATGCTTGGGAAAGGAGAGCGTCGGTAAAAGAAGATAAACCTCAACAAGACGGATGACAGTGGCGACGACAATGAGCTCAGACAGAAATGACCAGGGAGGGTCTGGGCCTTGTCCGGCTCTGCTCGGCACAGGGTCACTCCACAGGACCTGAGAGCAACAATTATCCATGAACTCGCAGTACAAGGAATAAACAGCAAAGGCAATTTCACTTTTAGAATTACAGTGACTGTATGTTGTTACTCTACTACTTATCTCGCTGCCACGAGGTCCACGTCAACTTGTCAAGACCCTGTGGGACAGGGTGAAATTTCCCTGTGGGTTTCCCAGGCTGGAACCCCTTACAGGAGGAGTCAAAGGAGCAGCACCGCAGAGCGTGTTGACTTTCAACTGCCAGTCTTGGGGATTGCAGCCCCGCAGCCCGTTTCCCACCCGGGAGCGCTGGTGGTGGCTTGGCTGCGAGTTGGGCTGTTAGCTGCAAGTTCCGCTGTTGGAAACCAGCAGCCGCAAATCTAAAGAAAAGTGAGGCTTTCCTTTCCTGGAAAAGTGTCCAGTCTCAGAAACCCACAGAGACAGCTCTCCCCGGTCTTGTACTGTCTCTATGCATCAGACTTAATCCCATGGCAGTGAGGCAGCAATGTCATTTTTTTTTTTGGGGGGGGGGGACATCACTGCTCTCCGGTGGTGGGAGTAGGAGGCCCAGCCCCACTGCTGGAATTGAACCTCCATCCCAGTGGGCTGCAGTCCTGCGCACAACCACTTCGCCACCGGGGCTCAGCCCGCAGCAATGTCATTTTAAGAATAACATTGACTTTCTTCCCCTGTCCCTCTGCCCAGGTTGGTTCTGTAGTTCCTGGCCTCTGAGGATGTTCTAATTCATCAGGAAAAACCAACTTCTATAAATTAAAAAAAGACTTCCATATAAGGCAGTGTTTAGTAACCCTTCGTTTTCATTTTTCATCATGATTTGTGACACCCTGCCTCAGGACAGCAGGCCAAGTGACTTTGAATGACCAATAGAAAAACCATTCTCACCACATTTTTCTCCGCTTCCATGATTCCCTCCAAGAAAGAGTTCAGAAAGTCCACATTTTTATAGACACAAAAATTGGTTTCCTTTTCATTGCTTATATACACAAATGAGATAGCTGCCACTTGCCCTGGGTTGGTGGTTTAATGGTTATGCATTGGGCTGCTAATCTCAAGGTCGGCAGTTCAAAACCACCAGCCTGCTCTGCTGGAGAAAAATGGGTCTTTCTACTCAGGTGAAGCATGACTGTCCCAGAAACCCACGGAGACAAGGAAGCCCTACTTTGTCCTAGAGAGTCACTATTGATCGGTCTCAAATGGATGACAGTGAACTTTTTAGAGGGTCATGAGGGGAAAAGGAAAAACAAAGGAGGAGGAGAAGGTATGAGAAGAGGAGAAAAGGGCATCGTGTACAACTGTCCAAAACTTAAGAAACAAAAAGAGAAGCCTTGACGAGCTGTTTCCAGTCACACTCCCTGCCTCAAACACAGGCCTCCTAGATCATGTTTTAAGAATGTCTAATCTGACCGCAGCCCGGTGACTCATGTCCACGGACAGACTCTCTGGGCTTCTACAAAACACCTGAAGAGATAAACCTTCACCATGAAAACAATCTTCATTCCAGGATAGCCTTTCAAGGTAGGTAGGGGAATTTTCAGCATCCATTTCTATTTTGTTCATCAAAGACTCATGAGCCTTAATCTTGATTTCAGACATAGTTGTGTCTGACAGACAGAGACAATATCTAATTCAAGGGATAAACTGGAATGGACTAGGGCTTGCTTATGCCTGGAGAGGGAGACCAAAGTGAGTCAAGGATGACCTAATTGGGGACTACAAAGACCTGAGGTTTGGGGTGGGGGGGGAGAGGGCACCTGTGTAGTCAGTTTACAGAATCTGGTTCCCTGGCTCCTCTTGCCTCGTATTCCTCCCTTCCCTCAAGGCGCCCACCCAGGCTGCCCTTCGGGGACCTGTCTTCTTCATTTCACCTAAGACTCACGAAGATGATCTTTCTAACTGAAACCTCCCTGAATACACAGCATGAGGGAAAGGAAAGGAGGATAGTGAGACCTTTCCACAGGGCTTGTTTCAAAATCCATCAAGATCCATTCAGCCCACAGAAACAACAATAGCAACAAACATCATTTTTTAATGTGAAAATCACAGAGTGGGGGTGGGGGCCACCAAGACTATTTCTTTTCTGAAAGAGAACATAGGGAGTCCTAAACTGAGAAATCCACAACAAACAAATAATTGCCTAGCTGACTGGTCTTTCTAAGATAGCAGCTAGCACGAGTTGGGCATTGAGACTATTCCTGATCCCGTGCTATGAGCTTGAGCCAGTTTGGTTGTCTCCACATCGCACTCACAGAGCCAATCACATCACTGTCAGTGAGTTGATTTTGACACCCATTAACCCTGTGAGTTAATGAGACTGTCAACCTGAATGAAATCAAATAACCTCCTCTTTCTCCCACAGGGAAGCTAGTGGATTTGAACCACTAATTTGGTGGTCAGCAGTTCAGTGTTTACCTGACCCCACCAGAGATCCAATTAGTATAGCTCTTAACAGGAAAGTTGATGATCAGACTATTTTGAATTGGGAATCATCAGCCATTACATTTTGTTGAATGACTAAAATACATCCACAGTTTCCTTTATGACAAAAGCACTGGATCTTGTCCAGGAGTCACCTGGGATCACTTTGAAAACTCAGAGACCACAAGGCCTCTGCCCACTGTCTCTCAGCTACCTGTCATTTATGCCCCTGACCCAGCCAGACCTCCACCTCCCCAAGGGAAGAGGACCATAAATTGATGCTTATTTATCTCGGGTGAGGTTCAAAGATCATTTGAGCACATTTTACCAACGGTGCCATAGAAACTTAGATTGATATCATTTTAAGTGCATACAGCAATTTGAAAGAAGACATCTTTACCACTATCAAGTCTTCTCATTCACATGCGTGACAGGGTTCTTCATTGTCTTCTCTTTTGTTAATAACTCTCAGGACAATTTTGTAGGGTTCATAATTTCTACAAATTTTCTCTCGAGGTAATTTCTAGGGTATTTATTTCTTACAGTTGGCACTGCATATTGCTGGAGTCCCTGAAAGGCAGTAATAGCCAAGCGCTCAACTTGTCCTGGAAAAGTTGGCAGTTTCAAAATCATAAATCATGTATGAGTACAATACAGTTGATGAAGAAAATAAGGGAAGTGGCCTTATAGATAAGATGACTGAGTAAAGTTTCTCTCAAGAGGTGACGAACAAAGACCTGAAAGATGTGAAGGAACAAGTCATAGAAATATCTTTGGGACGAATGTTCAAGAAAGAAGACCTAACAAGTACCAAAGGCCTGAAACAGGAACATACGGGATTTTTCATGGTTTTCTAGTTAGTTAGTTAGTTAGTTGTTATTTGGGCGTGGTTA
Source organism: Nesogale talazaci (assembly GCA_004026705.1). Lineage (NCBI taxonomy): Eukaryota > Metazoa > Chordata > Mammalia > Afrosoricida > Tenrecidae > Nesogale > Nesogale talazaci. Next base: position 53,326 of record PVJH01000987.1, on the reverse strand, counting down.
ATGGTGTGGGAGCTTCAGATTATGCTTTTGGCAGCTTCGGGTCTATATAAATTTTATAAGATTGACACACAAAATCTAAAATGCTATTAGCACACCGACCGTGCCAATCCTAGGCTAGTTACCCTAAACATCAACCCTATAACTAAGAACTTAGACTCTGTGAATTGTGTATTTTAAGAGTTGAGTTCAGCCACTCAACCAGAATCTACTGAATCCAGATAAAAGACTAAATATTCTTTCTTTTTTTTCGACCAGGTAATCCCTTTGGGGTTATAAATGTTTTAAATGATAACAGAAATATCAATTGCAAGACAGAAATGAAGGTTTATCTCTTACAACCCAAAGTATTCCAGTAAGCTATAAATCAGGTGGCCATTTCTCTACTTAATGATTAACCCCTTTATCAAAGGCATCTCCTTGTTAGCTTTTATGAAGCTTATCATCTAAAGCTGGCCTCCAAAATTAGAAGCTAATAAATTATTAGCTACCCATGTCGGTGTGCAACAGCTGACTTCGAAGTAACAGAGGGTCCCTCCCTCCCCTGCTGGTTCCCTTGTCAGCTGGATAATTCCAGTGTGTCCACAGGAACGGTCTGGTAAAGATCTGGAAGTCATACTTTTAACATGCTCAATACAGCTGGGGAGAAGCTGCCTGCTTCAACTCATCACATTTATAATTCTAACACCTCTAACTCCCTCTGTCTGTAGAGATGGGCAGATACAAATATTTTAAACTGCAGTGTCAAAGGTCATTGAATTTCAAGCATGTCCTCTGAGGGTACCATCTGGGTTGAGATTTGGGAAGTCAAAATAATTGACAGCGACTGTAAAAAGCATACTTCTTGAAAAAAATCTTTTCCTTGTGAGTAAACTTTCAAAAAATAGTGTAAAAGAATTGGTAAAAGAAGTTCTCATGCACATCAGAAACTTCTTTTCTAGACCCATCTACATATATACATGTGAAAGACAGACAGACATATGAACTAGGTTTAGACCAACACACAGGCAGACAGACAGTAGTAGGTGGTGGAGTTACTGTTGCAGTGTCACAGTAATATATACATACATATATATGTATATATACAAATATATACAAATATATATATACATAAATTACTAAAACCTGGGACCCATTCCTTAGTTTTGCAAGTCTACAACTTTGATTTGCTCAGTTCTCTTAGGATTGAGCAGCCTCTGAAAAGCCAACTCAGTCTACCAAGCTCACACCAAAAAACATTCATTAAAAGTTCATGCTTGAATCCTTGTTAAAGTTTCACTCGAAAACAAGCTCCCTGATCATGACTTAAGACCAAGCTAGTGCCTGCCTTCTGACTGAAAGATTTATTCCAGAAGCAAAGTTTGAATGATGGCAGGAAAAAGTCAAAGGAGTTGTCATCTTGTGGCAGAGGGCGGTAATTATGAAAAGAACAGAAAATAGGGCTTCTAAAGAGGACTAGGAGTCCTGGTGGTATAATGGCTATCAGTTGGGCTGCAATCTAAAAGGTCGGCAATTCAAACCCACCAGTGGCTATGCAGGGGAAAGATGGGGATTTCAACTCTAGTAAATGGTTAGTCTTGGAAACTGACAGGGACAGTTCTACCCTGTCCTATAGGTCCCTGTCAGTGGGCATCAATTCAATGGCAGTGAGTTTAAAGTGGGCTAGCTGATAAAGTAGACATGCACACATGACACTACACTAGAGTTCAGTCCAGAAATTAGAAAATGAAGAAATTCAATACTGACTGTACAATCCTGACGGATCCATCAGAGGGGGGATGACTTACTCATCTAACACACAACAGGTGACTGACTAGTCAATAGTGCTCGCCATCAAATATTTCTGGCTCTCCACTCTGTAGGCACACACGAGGGTCCTTGCCCCCATCTCCAGTGATGGTCATTATGAATTTGTCTTTACTTAACCAATAAATGTGAAACAAATAGACCATGTCACTTCTGGGTAAAAGCATTCGTAAGCAGGTTGCCACATTCCCAGCAGTGGTGAAAACAGAGGCATAGGCTGAGATACTTATATGTGTGAGGAAGAAAATAAATGTTTGTTGGGTTAATCCACTAAGATTCCATCCAGGGCGATGAAACACATCCTAGCCTACCCCTTTCAGTTATGATAATAAAGTTCTATATGTCATATTATTTATTTTAAATGAAGACACTACCTTCCATATGTGCATATCTACCTTATCAGCTATACAGCCTAATTAGTACTTACCTGCTGACCTAGTGATCAAACAGAAAGAACTAGAAGCTGTTACTGCATTAAAATAGAGCATATCTTGGTAGTGACTGCAGTAGACCTGCTAGTCAAGTAGTTCATTCATTCATTCATCCACCTGCTCACTGGTTCATTCAAAAATACCTGTAGTCTGTTTTCTTTCTTCAAGAGACTGAACTGCATCATTGGGTGTTGGGGGGGCATTCCTGGCAGGACCTGTGGATCTGGAAGAAAGGCGTAGAAAATGCAGGATGCTGCTGTGTCTCCCAGAGCAGTCTTGAAGCCGCTGGGTATCTGCACCCGTAGGTAGCTGGCACTCACACTTGCAATAAGACCCCAGGCCAGTTCACCTGATATTCTTCTGCTTTAAACCTCTGAGACGCAGTCTATCAGAATGCTTCTAGCTTCCCCGTAGTAACAACTAAGCTCCTGCAATACTCTTGGACGATAGCATCCTACAATGTAATTGGACGGTTGGTCCTGTGACGTAATAAGACAAAATAGTCTTGAAAGACAATTGGACTGCTGGCTCAGCCAGTTATACCTCATTTACATAACTCAACCGGAAATACCTCATTTACATAGCCCACAGTGTGGGCCAATTGTTTTTCATGCTATAAACCTATGACTTTATAAAGATATGTTTGGAAACCAGGAAGTATTATCTGATTGGTCAACGAAACCTATATAAGCCTTGCAAAAGCAGAAATAAAGTTAGATCTGCATCATCGAGCCTGGTCTCTGGAGTCTGTGTTGGTGGATTCATCATCCTCACTTTCCTGCATGCTGGACCTGTTCCCACAAAGTGTAACTCTGGAAAGATTGGTTTCCCCATAGTAACAACTAAGCTACTGCAATACTATTAGACAATAGCATCCTACAATGCAATTGGATGGTTGGTCCTGTGACGTAATAAGACAAAATAGTCCTGGAAGACAATTGGACTGCTGGCTCAGCCAGTTATACCTCTTTTACATATACCTCAGGACTTTACTCCCTTTCTTTTGGATTCTGTGAATATACTGATTTCTGCCTACGCAGTTTGTCATAACTGCCTAAATTGCTATTCTTAGTTATGTTATTGTTGAAAATGCATGTGTGAGATGGTGTTTCTCAAACTATCAAGTGAGTTTTATTTTGGTTATCTTAATAATCTGTCAAGTCACTTTTATAGAATACAATAAAAATAAGGTATTAGAAGAATATTTCATAAACTTGAATATCATAGCAATGGCAATAGGCTATAAACAATTATATATGTTTACTCTTGATTTGGGGGGTGCATTATCCTTCCAGGTTTGCACACAGAACCCCTAAACCATTGTCATTCCTTAAACCACATTTTAAAGGAAGACTTCTCTAATTAATTCAGATAGGACTTAAGCAAACAGTGTTTTTGCTTGTTTGTTTTATGTCCATTTATTAAGTCATCTGACATCTAATCACCAACTTTATGAGGTTTTATATGGTGAGTTGGCCAATCCACTCACCAAAATGTTCTTTGATATTTTTAATAATCCACTCACCTTTATTTTTACTTTTACATTCACTTAAAAGTTTAGTCCATTTAAAGGGTAAACTCATTTCAGATAAGTGTAATTATACCATGAAGTATTATGAATAAGAAGTTACTCTAGCCTGAGATGTGTGGTTTCTCACTCTAAAAACAGAAACTTTCTGAGAATCTCATTCAACTGAAAAGTAGAAAGAGGGCTTTCCCTCAATTGGCATTTCAGTGCTAACACCCGATTCTTGTTCTGTATCAAACTGTTTGAAGGACCAAAGAATACCTTCTCTACACTTAAACAAACAAGTAATTTAATGCTCCAATTTGGGACCAACTGGTGGCTGTGTCTATAACAGCCATTCAGTTTTTCATAATCACCTGGGCACCTCTGTATATGGAACGGCACCATTGCCTTTCCCTGCATGCCCATCTTAGGGACCACTGATGCTTGCCCACTCATGTGGAGGGTCCAGTCCCTGGAACAGGGTACCGTGCTTCCTAGAGTAGAGCAGCAGGGAAAATGAGGAAAACCCTCCACACGAAGGCGCACAACAATGGACTGCAACGACGGGCTCAAACCAAAAACAATTGTGAGGATTCCCGCAGAGGACCAGGGGGTCAGTGTGCGTCAGAAGTGGCTCGGGCTGAGCCCCGGTGGCGTCGTGGTTGTGCGCGGGACTGCGGCCCACTGGGACGGAGGTTCAATTCCAGCAGTGGGGCTGGGCCTCCCACTCCCACCACCGAGAGCAGTGATGCCCAAAACAAACAAACAAACAAACAAACAAAAAGAAGTGACTCACTAGCACTCAATAACAACAACAGCAATGCTGTAGCTCCACTTCCGTTTCTGAAGTTGCCAAATTTTGGAGCCCTTGTATAGCATCTGACACACAGTGAGTACTTAACAAACTCGTATTTTCTTCACTCTTCTCTTTAGTTTCCGGGTGGGATAGAAAAAAAATGACTAAAATCCCTCCTTGGCCTCCCTAGTAGTTGGAAGGAAGAACAGATGCTTCAAGCTTGGGGCCCTCATTGATTTATTGCTAGACAGTTGTAATGATTTAATGTAAGCTCCAGGTATCCTCGCGGTGACATGAGCCAACAGACCTCTGCGGTGTGACTGAGTCTCCTTGCTTGTGATTGAGAGTCTCCTGGCTGTGATTGTGAGCTTTGTCTTGCTGTGAGGGAGCGGGAGCGTTGTGGAGAGTGATGCGTTCCGTTGTCTATTCCTGGGTACACCCGCCGCGTGATGCTAGTGCGGGGCTTCTGTGCGCAGGGGTCGAACTGGGAAACGAGCACCGGCTGGACAATTCCATGTGCGTGACATGCCCACGGCCATAACCATGAGCAGAACCTCTGTCCCCATGGCGAGATCCTGCGGCAGGCATGTTTTACCCAACACTGAACTGTTATCAAAGGATATCGTTTCTGCCCCCAAACCGGCGATTTCAAATAAAGGCTAACTCCAAAGTGTCTCCGCTCTCCTTTCAGGATATACAAACCACAGAAATCCGATGACTCACCCCCAAACAGCTTATGAATATGCCAGAGGCGGAAGGACAGCCTGTTTGGTTCTTGAAAACTTCCTGCCAAAGTGAAGCAACCGAGAAACGGAACAGATCCGCGGGGACCGGCGGTGAGTAATAATGAGACCGAAGCCCTTGCTGTCTTCACGGTTAGCAGCTCTCTGAGCATGTCCGGTTACATCCTGTTGCTGCACACATGACTCCCTGAAAAATCCAAACATCATATTAATTGCACAGTGTCTCATTGTCAAGATCACTATTATCTCTACCAAGGGGACCCAAATGTTTGTAAATCTGAAGACCAGGGCCCTGTCTTGAAAGAACTATACTGGCTTTATGAAGCAAACATATTTTCCTTGGGGCAGACCCTGAATTAAAAAAAAAAAATCAGAACTCAATATGTGGGATTTTAAAATTGTATCAGCTCTTCAAAAGGAAAGACAGACCCTGGATGGCTTAACATCTTGGCTTTGAATTTCTGTCCTTGCCCTATGTCACTTGACCTGTGACTTGATCTCCCTGTGCGTCTTTGAAGATACACAAGGAGGGAGATCACAGTGTGACCTCCGAGGGCTTGGGGGTAGATTAAATCATGGAATGGGGCAAAGTACTGGGACCCTGCATACAAATCATACCTCTGCGGACCAGAGACATGAGACGACCTGACAAAGGTCACACATCACGTGGCTCACACAATGGCAGTGCCCAGACAGGTTGTGATTGTAAACCAAGGCTCTGCAGTCAGTCTGTGCAGGTTCAGATCCAATTTCTCTCCATGCTGACTACACGGCCTTGAAGTCACATGACTTAACTTTTCTGTGCCTTAATTTTCTCACCTAGTGGTGCACTGGTTAAGCACATGGTGGCGGCCAATGAACAAGCTTGGCAGGTCATGACAGAAAAGCCTTGTGGCTGCCCCTTGGAAGCCCTTTGGGCACCGTGGGGCCAGTTCTGCTCAGTCCCACAAGGTCGCTGTGAGACAGAATAGACTCCAGAGCACACACAGCAAACCACAATATAGACCAAAGATCAGAATGATGCTTTTTTCGGTGGGTTGCTGTGACAATCTACAAAAGATAATATAAGAAACAGTGTGCGTCACACCAGAACCCCTTCATAAATGTCATTGCTGTTGTTGTTACACACCAAAATGGAGATGCATTCCCAAATAAAATGAATGTGAACAATGGCAGACTTTTAAAAACAGCAACCGTAAAGCAGGACTCTCACCTGTGAAAAAAAGTAAAGAAGAAAATTTAGGAATGGATTTGATGCCATTGAGTAGAAAGTGACTGGAGGCCTAGGAGGCACCAGTCATCTGGAGAAGTTGCTTACCTTAAAGCGGTGGGCAGGCTGGAACCCAGTCTAGGCTCTGTGGAAGAACAGCCTGGCAAACTGCTTCCCTAGGAAGCAGGCTAGTCTGGAAACATACCAGGTCCCTGGGAGGCAGGACAGGGACTAGCTCAATACAGCAGTAAACAACAATACCATAAGAGGACTTAGAATGTGGACACACTTCTCACCACCACCCCTCCCTGACAGATTACAAAGCAGTCCTGGTGGTACTGTCAGGTAAGTGCAAGACTACTAACTGCAAGGTTGGCTGTTCAAACCCACTCAACACTTCACAGTGTGGTGGGGGAAATTGTGGCAACCTGCTTCGGCAAAGGTTAAGGCCTTGGAAACCCCACTAAGCCCTCCCACTTGGTGTGATCAGACCACCAGAGTCAGACTAGACTCCACAGCAGTGCTGTTCATTTCTTCAGATCAACATATGCCTGTTCTTCAATGATATCACTGTGTCTACTCTCCTTTTCTTGAAGATGAAAACTACAAAACACGCAACTTAAAAACATTTCTAACAGTCTCAATTGCTGAAGGTTCTCATTAATTGGAGTTCAAAAAGGATGCTAAAATCCAGCTGCCTTTGGTATGTATCAAATGAACAAAGCCACTTTCATTGTCAATTCTGACTCATAATGACCCTATGTAGGGTATCTGAGACAACTTTATCTTTCTCCAGAAAAGCACCTGGTGGGTTTGAACCTCTGATCTCATGGTTCTAACCAGAGTTCCTTTCAACATTTAGAGAGGAAGGGTCATGCAATGGGCACATCACCAGACTCCCCTTTCCATTTGGGTTTGGCCTGTGACCCGCCATATCGAGTTGCTCAATCAATCTTTGAATCTCCATTTATACAAATGAGCAATAAATGGTGCTCCTTTCTTATAAATGTAATATGAAAACATGTCCATGACACACTTCATAACGGTAAGATGATCTGTCCCTCTAAAAGAGTGCTATAGTACTTGCATTGACTGATTTATATAAGATATCTGAAACAGTTTCAAATCAGAAATATCCTTTCTTTCCTTTGCTGACTACACACCTCAGAGGAGATCAAGGCTCTCATTGAAAGAAGCAGTAGAGAAGAGGGACAGGGAAAAAGGGAGACCACTCTAAATCTGTCAGCATTGCCAGGTGATAAAAAGACAAGCGAGGTCTTTTGATGGCACTTAGCGCAGATGCCTCCACAGAGATGCTTTTGAGAAGCAGCAAGTGGGCTATATCTGCCCTCCTCTGCCCACAAGGCAGAGACCAGACCTGACTCCCCCTTAACTCCCCTGTCCTTGTTCTGACCCCAGCTCTTCCTTGCACAAAACTCTCCTTTTCTGTTGGGTTCAATCAATACATACATCAATTGCATGCAGACCACATTTGCACATTTGTTGCCATCATCATTCTCGAAACATCCTCCTACTACTTAGGTCCCTGGTATCATACAGGGATGTACATATATAAATATATTTATATATAATGATAGGGAAATAGAACTGTGCACTTATATCTATTTATTAAGAATTAAGGTAGCAGGTGGGCATTGGGCCTTGACTCAGAACTACCTCAACACAAGAACACTTTGTTCTAATAATGCATGTTCACCTTCCCAACATGATCACTGAAGACAAAACAGGTGCATAAGCAAATGCAGTAAAGAAAGCTGATGGTTGCCAGCTATCAAAAGACAGTCTGGGGTCTTAAAGGCTGGAAGATAAACAAATGACCTTCCAGCTGAGAAGCAACAAAGCCCACATTGAAGGAGCACACAGCCTGTGTGATCATGAGGTGTTGCTGGGATCAGGTATCAGACATCTAAGACCCAGTGAGTGGGTTGGGAGGGACACGGAGAGTAGAGACCCAAAGTCCATCTATAGACAAATGAATATCCCCTCACAGAGAGGTTACACGGATGAGATAAGCCAGTCAGGATGCAATATACCACCCATGAAACATACAACTTTCCTCTAGTTCATTGGTGCTTCCTTCACCTCACTATCATGACCTCAATTCTACCATACAGATAGTACTAGACCAGAACATGTATACTGCTACAGATAAGAACCTGAAACACAGGGAATTCAGGATAGATAAACCCCTCAGGGTCCCACAATGAGACCAGAGATACCAGGAGGATTGGGGGCGGGGGAGTTTGGGGGATTCAATCACAAGGATAGACATATAATGTGCTTGACACAAAGGATGAATGCATGGATTATGATGAGACATAAGAGCCCCCCAATAAAAATATTTTATTTTAAAAATGGTATTTAGTCCTATTAACAGATATCATTTCTAAAACAAGAGAAGTGTCCATGTAGTTGTTGTGCTCCACGTGTGTTTTGAAACACATAAGAAACAATATGTTTTTCAATTTGGGGACAGTCAACCCCTCTCCCTCCCCACTCTAGCTCCAAGCACTACCTCGAAGAAAAACTGTCAAAGCACCGCTACTAGACCTCAGCAAATATAACACATCAAACAATCCCCTCCTGATCACCTCACAAGAAAAGACCCAGTGAGAAGATTCTTCAGGGTGTCACATTTCTGCAGGCAGAGCACTCTCAATGCCTCAGAACCTCACCTGACACTGACTCATTATTGGATGAAATCACAAGGTCTAACCTTGCTGGTCACACAGAACTTGTTCATTTCCAGCCAAGTAGTCAAAACTGTCCGAAACTGTGCAATGACTGGTTTCTCCATTCTACCCTCAAATGTTGGGAAGACCACAGCGACCACAGACTCTGGTGTTCCCCCACCACAATGCCTTTGCTCCCCGTGCTTCAGTCTGGCACGCCTCCCCTAGTACAACCCATGTCTGTGCTGCCGAAGCATGGAGGCTCTTTTTGGTGGGTTTTTTTTTCCATATATACCCAACTCCATTCAGCCACACGCAAAGATGAACAGACAGCAAGGGTTACGTGTTTCCTGAATGCATCTGAAAATCCCTTGCTTGGGTTAAGGAAGATAGAAGTTTGCTTCTTTCTGGAAACAGTGATGTGCTGAGCCACAGGACACGGACACGGTATCTCACTGACACCTAATCAGAAATTCATCAAGCCTGTCACAGCAGCTCAAAGCCCTGAAGCAGGAAATTTGACACAGTAACAGAATTCTCTCAAAGTAATGGAGGGTTCACAGACTTCAAAGGTAGAGTCCAATGCATCATAAAATATGCATTGGACGAAAAATAACAGGGAGCAGGGTTTTGTTTCTTGATGGAACTAAACAATAGGTCTGCCCTTCGGCCATGGAAGCCTTCACATCATATTAGTTTGTGTGCGTTTCATGCCTGCAAAGTGCTAATTAGCTATCAGGGAATTTTTGTGACAGACATAATGTGGGAAAGAAAAAGGAAATGAAAGAAAAAGACAAAGACAAAGCATATGACTGAAGAGCTTTATTCTGAGAATAAGTGTTTACATCTTAAATCTAAAGTAAACCAATGGACCCCTGTTCTGTGTACAAAGGCAACAAGGCACAGATAGCACCTAATCCTTAAGCTGGGGGCAGAAAGTGTCACACACGTTGTATTTTTTTAAAGGATACCAAAGTCGTTCATAATAAAAGGGGGTAGACGTGTGTGAGGATCTACCAATTTACAAAGCAATTGACCAAAAAGCAGTGGGGCTTGAAGAATCATGAGGAATCGAGTAGATGTACTTGATGAAAGATGGGATTTGAAGAGCTTCCTTGAGAAACGTATTTCTGAGGTGCATCTGTGTGGATTGACAGAAATGAATGCAAGTGATTTTGAAGAGCGAGGGAGAGAGAGAATGAGAACTGGTGGTTCTCTCGGGGCCTATAGAAATAAAATCATCTTCCTTAGTTGTTTTTTTTTTTCTAAGTGGATATAAAAACAGATCTGGAGGGAAAGGATGGGGAAAGAGAACATTGTTGGTAAGGCTGGAGTCTGACAAGGCCATTTGGGGGTAATTCGGAATGGCGAGGGCAGCCTTCCTGCCCACACCAGAGGGAGCAGTTCTCCGTTCATTGCTGCCACAGTGCTTCGTGCACACAGCGATCACAGCAAACACATTACATGTTTCCGATTTCAACTTCCTCCTGCCGATTGTATCACTTAGCATGGTGTTAGCTCAGAGCAGGTTCTTAGCAAACAATTGCTGATTAAGAAGACGTGATGCGTCCAATGATATGGACTCGTATAATGAAAGGCTTCCCAAGCAGTCTCGTTGGGCATAAGTCTAGCTGGAGGACACTTTTTTTTTTTTAAAGAACTGTGGATCTGACAATACACTTGAACCATAATGCAGTAGTAGAACAAATGGGGAAATCCATTAAGAAGAGTCTCCCAAAATGGACAAAGCTAAATGCTATTCTATTTGATGCACCTGTAACCACTTGATTCATACAGAGTTTGCCCTTTTAGTCTGCTTCACAGTCAGCTGCACAGCAGAAGAAACATCTGAGATCACATGGCTGTGGTGACTAATCTCTACAAAGAATAGTGCAGGAGATGAAAGGGAGTCACCTCAAAAGCCCTCAGATCCCAGAGCAGGCTGCCCAGGGGCTCAAGGTGCAAAGGGAAACCACAGGGACCTCGTGATGTGACAGAAAAGGAGGGGGGTACTACAGCAGAGAAAAAATCGGGTTTTTTAGGAGTTTTTCCACTTATTAACAAAAAGAATAACTGATAAATTACCAAAGGGACATGGGGCAGTGAGGATAAAAAGCAACATTGGGGATGAGAAACTGATGTCAAGGGCTCAAGTACAAAGAAAATTTTTGAAAACGATGGTAGCAAGATACATAGAGATTGCTATAAGAACTGTAAGATCCCTCAATAAAATAAATTTTTTTGTTCTTTTTTTTCATTTTTTTCTTTTTTTTAAAATTTTATTGGGGGCTTTTACAGCTATTACAACATTCAGTACATCATTTGTATCAAGCACATTTGCACACATGTTTCCACATACATTTCCCAACATTTTCCACTTGAGCCCTTGATACAAGCTCCTCTTTAAAAAAAAAACTCCCCTTTCCCCTCCCCCCCCCTTTTTTTAATGAATCATTTTGTTGGGGGGCCCATACAACTCCCATCACAATCCCTAACAACATCAGCTGTATGCAGGCCACTTTTACACACCCATTGCCATCATCACTCTCAAAACATTCTCCCTCCCTCCAGGCCCCCGTTATCAGCTCCCTATATTACCCTTCCTCCCCCCCTTCCCCTTGAAATCTTAGTAATTTACAAATTATTTTTTCATCCCGTACACTGTACAATGTGTCCCAACACTCACTTCCCTGTTGTCCGTGCCCCAGAGAGGAGGCTATGTGTAGATCCCTGAAGTTGGTTCTCCCTTTCTATTCCTCCATCCCTCCACCCTCCTGGTATAAATTTAAAAAAAAACAGTGCAATAACACTTTAGTAGATACAAAGTTGGGGGGTTGGTTTTTTATTTGTTTTAATCATTTTGTTGGGGACTCAGACAACTCTTATCATGATCAATACATACATCCATTGCATGTACATTTGTACATTTGTTGTCATCATCACACAGATTGTTTTTAAGAGTCAGTTAAAAACACCTTTGCACCTATCTGAAAGGAATCCTTAATGGTTCAGCAGCCAGGTCTCTTCGGCGGTGGTTGATTGTGTGTGCCATCAAGTGGACTCCGGCTCATAGTGACCCCGTGTGTCAGAGCAGACTGGCCCCCTGGGCTTCCTGTCATCTTTCCTGGGGCATGGCTTTGCTTCTGTAGAGCCACTGGTGTGTATGAATTAAGCATCAAAGCAGCTGAGCACTCAGGGGTCCTCAGACTTTTTTAACAGGGGGCCAGTCCATTTAAACTGTCCCTCAGACCGTTAGAAGGCTGGACTATAGTCTATATATGTGTGTGTGTGTATCATATATATGTGTGTATGTATGTATATGTATATATATAAGCAAATTCACTGTGGGCCCAGGATGAGTTGGCTGCTAAGCCAGACAGGCAGCAGCGGCAAAAACACCTGGCAGGCCAAGTAAATATCCTCGGCAGGCCACATGTGGCCCGCGGGCCATAGTTTAAGGACCCCTGAATAACTGTCAGCACTCGTGGATACTGAAGGTTATGTTTCACAGCCTCAGGAATGAGCATGACTGGAAAATTAGGTGGTTGCCCCAAACTCCATTCATTTCTTAACTCCCTGAACATGTAGTGACTTTATTCTACGTGCCAGCTGCCCTAAATGAGGGGTGGATGTGGGCAAGCAAAACAACAATGGCAAACATCTCTGCCAGGAGCAACTGTGTCCTCATCTCCTTCACGTGGTCTCTGTAATGGGGTGTGAAGACACAGAAGGCAAAACACAGGAGCAAAATGGAAAGAACACGAGGCTTGGTGGTTTGACCAAGCATGGGTCTTGGCGTCTTCCTGTATGATCTTGCGGTTGGCTGCTCTTGCATATTTATATCTCCCATTTCCATTACATCTTTCATTTCCATATGTATAAGAAAAGAGGGAAATATTAATGAATTGTTCTGAAGACAAAGAAATGTCAAATATCAAGTAGACCCAAATCAGACAGTGTGGCATTCTAACGGTCCAGAAGAATTCTCCCAATATAGAGTACTATTAAATTTTAATGCTGCATAAAATTGTATCTATACTATAGACATGCATTATATATACATAGGTTAAAATAACATATGAATCAATAAATATTACATTCCTATATCATGACATATGTTGTTTTCAACCATCAATAACATATATATGCATGTGTATAGGTAAAAAATGTCACAAAGGCCCCAAAAAGCAGAAAGCACGTAAGGAAAGGCATAATCCAAAGGGGACAGGATATGGAAACTCACCTTCTGATTATCATACCTGTGTGGACTTAAAAAAAACGTCAAAAGCTTACTTAAAAGTGTCCCTCAGTGGTTGGTGCCACCAGACACCTGACAAAAGTAAATACGAATTCTTCCTACAGGAAAACACTTTAATGTCAGGCTTCAGAGGACTCCCACAGGTCAGGTGACAAGTGATATCATGTTTACAATCAAGTTTCCAATCAAGCTTACAATCAAGCTCCCACCATAACTGGAAGACAAGAGAACTAATACATTTTAACAAATCATCAAAACTCTAAGTAAAGGTCATGTGTTTTCAAAATAGAGATGCCACTGTGTTGGGAAGGAAACACAACTTTGAAAAAATACCAAACAGATTAATTTGTTAAGTATAAAATGACCACAAATGAAAAATATACTCATTGTAAAGAAAAATAGTGCACTAGGAGAAGTGGCCAACCAACACATGAGGACTTGTTTATTTTTGCAGGCTTTGGGTTTACCAAAATCATTGATTAAGGCCTTCTTATTAAAGTGCCATAAAGTATTTTTTAAAAAAAACTTAGAGCAAGAGTTTTCTAGTGGGATCCAGGGACCCACAGGGTTCAATGGCTCATAAATGTGAACAGCAGTCCCTGGGTCCTGCAGATAATTCGTTGGCATGTTTGGATGCTTGTGGAAAGATGGAGGTTAAAATCCAGTCAGGAGTGCCTCAGAAGAAAGGTCTGGTGAACTACTTCTAAATAATCAGTCCTTGAAGCTCAGTTCTTCCTGGACACACTTGGAGTTATAATGAATCACATTTCACCCCATGGTACCTGTTTGGGGGGTTTTGATTTTGGTTAAGCATCAACCAAAATATTTGAACTTCTATTTTTACTAACTTGAGTCTAGCATGTCTTTCCATTATAAATATAAACAATAACTTTTATTTTAGACACCATTATAGTACAGAGATTGTCTTATTGTTTAATTTTTAGAGCTATTATGAAATATTATTTATACTCCTTAAAATAAGGTTATCAAAATAGTTCATAGGTTTATATTTATTTTTCCATTGTTTAATATTTTGAGTTTTGAAAATGTACTATATTATGATTTTTTATGTGCCGCAATTATATTTCATTATAAATGCCTGCCTTTCTAATCTTGTGTATTTTATTTTCCTCCCCTATTCTGAGTATGTGGATGTCATCCTCTCCCAGCCAAAGGCATCCATGAAACAAGAGTGATTAGGGAAAGTATAGTAGAGAAAAAGACTCAAAATATTTTATGACTCTGAAAATGTAAAGCAACCTTCTTTGGCTTTTTATCCTTCCCTCTATAAACAGGCTGTTAGCATGAGACCTTGCCTTTCTCTTACTTAATTCCAGGCCCCTTGCCTTTTCAGCCTCAGAGAAAGTGAATTAGTTACATTTACCACCTGACACGTCAACTTGAATTTGCTTTTCAGATGATGCAACTGTTCCCACACACGTCTGAGCTCAGGTATTCTGTGACATGGTGGACAAGGCAGCAGTTCGCCCTCAGGTATTTTTCTGCACTTTAGCATCATCCCTCTTAGATCACTTCCCCAAACACTGACGTGAAACCCAAACCGCTTGTTTCGACACTGAGGGCTGCCTCCTTGACCACCCTTTCTGCCCTTTTGAATGCCAGGCTGGCTTAGACTCTGGAGTCCTGTGTGTTTGTGTCTCGAGCTCTTTCAACTTAGCTGACCCACCACACCCTGGGCAGAACTTCAAAGGGAGTTCTGAACAGCAGCACTTGGTCTAGATGGCAGATCATCCTTGTCCCCTCCCTGTTTCTTCTCCACGTCCTTCCTTTCATCTCCAGCCCTCAGATCCCGGCATGATGGCTCAGCTCTGATGTCTGTTTCTAACCTTCCAGATGCCAGGCTCTCGCTGCAATTTTTATGCCATGTTAGTGCCTTCTCTCTCTTCTCTCCGTGAAGTTTGCAGAGAACGCCGTTGGGATCCACCAGCCTGTCTGCATGCCCATCAGGGGACCTGGAGGGATTCTGCCATTAGCCACACTTGGGAAATGATGTCTAAATGACCTATCATATGATATTATTGACACTCTCCTGTAATTAAAATAAAACCAAGGCTTCCTGCTTCATTCCCAAATCTATTTTGGCAGAGTGACATACCTAATAGCAATACCACATCCCAGAAAAAAACTTCAACAAATTCCCTTAATCAGCTTTCTCTCCCAAACAGCCATATCCTTTTCCAGGAGCCCATTTTTTCTCTCTGTCTCTGTCACTTGCTTTTACTCTTTTTAAATCTCTTGACTGTGTCTGCTCTCTAAGGCCCAGGCAAACTCCTCTATGCTCGGGAATTTGGAAGACAACTACCTAGTGAACAGGCTGGAAGAAGGCCTTACCTGTGCCCATTTCAAAAAAAGGTGGGCCAGCAGAGAGGGGAAGCTCCCCAGCTGCTCTGGAAGATATCATATTTGTCCCGATGCTCATTCAAAAACAGCTGCAGCAGCACAACCACAGAGGACTGTCACACACTCAAGGTGGATTTGGAAGAGGATCTGGCCCCAGGGATGGCATACCTGATGTCTGATGAAAACAGAAAGTTGTTCGCTTGCATTTAATTAACTGTGCAGAAACACTGAGTTGTGTGAATTATAGCCAATGATGGATAACATCAAGGGAAATGGGAATTCCAGGATATTTAATTACACTCATGCAGAACCTGTTCAAAGACTAAGAGGCAGCTATTCAAAGTGATGAAGATGACACTGTGGGGATTAAAAAGGTCCCTGGTAGCATGGTAAAATAAGCTATGGGTTAAACCGAAGGTCTGATATTAATGTTTTGGAGGGTTTGTGAATAATTTAGTAAACATTACCTTTCATATCAATAGGTACCAACTGTACATCTTTTGGTTCACCACCAAGCCGCCTCTTTTATTTCATAAATTCTCACCTGATTTACCTTTTGGTACCAAAGGTTGTCTCCTTGCCAAGAAGAGCAATAAACACTCACCACAGCTGAGATAAGTTTGAAGGGCAGTTTCGTCATTAAAAAAGGATAGCATGTTCTTCTTGTGATGGGGTGTGGCCCATCCTTCCTGGGACTTTAGTCCAGGCAACATCAGGAAATAGCATAGCAACCCCCCCCAACTAACCCACCAGCAAAACACTCATTCTGTTTCCTACTGATAAGGTCAATGAAGAAAGGAGTAGCCAAAGCCCAAGAAGTGGGGGGGGGGGGTGGGAGAGTAGGAAAAGGGGGGTAAGAAGTCTCAGAGAAAACCAAGGCAACCTTCCTAGGTGTTTGAGCCAGGCTTGTCTTCAGTCAGTTTGCCAATCAAGTCAGCAAGCATAGGTGTCATGAAAACCCCAAACAAGAATGAAATCTGGATTTTGTTCAGGTTTACTAGTGCATTTTCAGAGATCAAAAAGTGAGGTAACATTAATTGTTCAAGACCCAGAAGCTGCACACCTGGGAATAAGACCAGTATCTTCTGTCTGGATTCTAGAATTTTCTCCAAAACACAATGTGCAGTGCCATTTTTTAATAGTGTAAACTGCTTTAGTCAGATCAGATAAAACATGTGATGTACACAATTTCTCAAATGTCAATTAACACATCCCAACTCCTCAAATTCATTACAGGTGCAAATAGACCCAAGTGGTAATGTTACTTTTGGGACCTGTAATAAGAGCAGGAGAATAAAAGAAATGAAGAGGGATGTTTGGAAACATAGTGTGTTGGCACTGGAAAATATATATATAAATAGCCGAAGATTACCTGCTTCACTGACTCTACAAAGGTTTGGAGTTTGAGTGTTTTCCTTTGGGGCGAGGCAGGAGGTGTTATTGATGTGTTCTGTTTTGTGATTAAATTGCCTTATATAGCATTCTGAGGAGTCTTTCCCATACTGGGGGACTCTGACTCAGATTTTTAACCATCTTCTTTTATTTAACAGTAACCTAACGGTCAGGTACCCCTGTCTTGTAATAAAATGGAAAGGTGCTACTTTAATTACAAAACAAAATGTGGAACTCTCTCCCTTCCTCCACACTATACCCATGATAGGAAAGAATCCCCAGGAACTTCCAGAACATGGCGATCCCCTTGACGGGACAAAAAGGCACAACCTTCAGGGACATTTTTGCTAAAGGTACATGACTAGGATTTGAAAAATACTGTTATTCATCCCAGCTTGTTTGGAAGAGTAGCGAAATCATAATAATGAATCTAAATGCTGACCTGGTCCTGAGAACCAGAAGACACTCCTTGAGAAATTGAATTGTGAAGAGACTACATCAGCCTGAATACATACCCTCCTGGAATCGATTCTCATGACTGGGTCCCTTTAGGATTTCCAGCCAGTACATCTTTATGGGAGCGGACAACTTCATCACTCTCCAGGCAGAGCATCTGGTGGGTTTGAATGTCTGACTTTGTGCTGGGCCGCTCAGTGCTCAACCTGTAGCCCACTCTGTCACCAGGCCCCCCGGGTGTCTAAATAGTTGGGTTTAAGTGAAAGAGCCAGAAACTGGAAAGGTCATTAAAGGCTCGACATCATTTTTTCTGAAAGTTAAATATTTAAGCCATTCAAAACAGACATTTGTTTATCCTAGAGTTAATACTTTTCCAGCCATATCAATGACTCATTAATCGTTCATTTTGTACAACAGATTTCTGTTGACTTCCATGTTCAAAGGCAGACTACACACAGACTCCTCAAACAGTCTACTGAGAAGAGATAATTCAGCACCAGATCATTTATATGCAAGCCAGAGACACATTGCTATGCGTCCAAGTGAACATAAAGCTTAACATATGATAAAATTGCTATTATAAAATCAGGAGGTAGAAAAAGGATTATTCATGAAATGACATGGAAATAAAATGTATGGAAACAATTCTATTACTGTCTCCCCTCACACTATACCCACAAGATGAATTCCAAAGGAATAAAGTTTTTTTAATTATTATTATAGCTTAACATGAAGCAAACAGAAGTATATACTGTACAAATAAAAAAAGTGTATATTGTCTTAGAATTGAGAGATCTTTCTAAGCAGAAGTTTACATTTTCTTTTTTTAATTGGTAGGTTAGACTGGTAGGAGCTGAGTTTCTCTGACAGCACAAGACAGGAGGAGAAACAATTCCACACAAACTCGAGGTTGATTTGCCACAAAGCAAAGGTCAGACCTATCTCCATCCTCCATCTTCCTTTACCTATTCTTTGGACATTAACCACTCCGTCCCCAACACTCTACTTGCCTTCTGGGTTCAGTGCTGACCACATTGATCTAACAGACAAAACTCACGATTATGGGGGTATATTAAGAAAGATCAGGTTACAGATCAGGATCAGTAAAAAGTAATGATACAGTACATTGGTGCACAGCAATGCCTCTTCTAAACCAGCAGACAAATCTCTCTCTGGTCCTCAGCCTCTCAGCCAGGTGGTCCCTTGGATAAGGCCTTTGAGGTCCAAGGATCCCACCTGTTTCTCTGTCTCACAGCCATTGTCTCCTCTGTTGTATCTCATGATCTCCTCCCCTCTGCCTCTGGTCTCCTCCTTTGCTACTTCAGACAGAGATCTCAAGTGTGTTCCACTGGTGTGTCTCTCGTGGTGGTCCTGGGATTTTGCTCTGCTTCCAAGATGGCACTTAAGCACAAAGGAATGGTTTTGATGGAGGTGTGGCTTTGTCTTTCTGCAGACCATCCACCTAAGGAAACAAAAAGGGATGACTTGAATCACACCCCTACTCAGGTGGAGTCTCAGAATATATCACACCTCAATCCTGGAGCTGAGATCTTCCTTTGAAATGGGATTCTATCCAGAGGGATAAAAGATAAATGTTACAGTATATCACAAAAGAGATTATCACTATGGATCATATGAATCCATTGGCTACACCACAAGGGCTCTGAGCAGCTCAGATGACTAGACACTTGACTGCTAGCCAGAAGGTCAGTGAGCCAGGCAGAGGCACCTCAGAAGGAAAGCCTGGCAATCTGCTTCCAAGAGGAAAACAGGTGGAGACCCTAAAGAGTACACGGAATTCTCAGGAGTTGGCAGCAACAACCACAACGATACATCTGAGCATATGAACGTGGATTCATTTGCTCACAAAGTGACAAGAAATAAAACATTGAGGCTCATATACAAATTACTCCCCCACAAGGTCACATGTCTGTATTTTACTTTCATAAAATTTAATGAAAAAAATGCTTCTTTCCTGGGAACTGAGTTGGAAAATAATTTTTGGAGGGTAATTGTACAATAGATACACACAAAACATTAAAAATGCTTATTCCCTTAAGCATAGTAATTGCATTTGAGAATTATGCTCTGAACTCTTGACTATGTGACCCAGCTCCATCCTTGTCTGTGTCACCATAGATCTTGTTGTTTCATTGTTTCTTTGCCTTTTGTAAGTACCTTAGAATTCCCTAGTGCTCTACCATATATACTCAAGTATAAGCCAGCCCGATAATCAGTCTAGGCACCCAATTTTACCACAAAAACTGCATTTGAAATGTGCTGAACTCAGTTTATACCTGAGTAGATATGGTAACTTAGCACTCTTTCATTTATCCCACTGCCTTCCCCTTGATTCCAGAGAATTCTACATGCCCTTCATCCCAACCTTTCTAGTCTCCCCACATTTCTCTTCTTCTGGCAACCCCAGGCATAAGCAGCAGAGCTTCGCGTGGTCCCTGTGATGTTTCATGTTATGGAACAACAAGGCGGGGCTATATGATTCTCAGTGGTTTACCGCACACTATGGATCCACCGTCCATTTTGTGATCTAATATGAGCAATCAGAAAGGAAGGCTCTTTAAAGTGCCACGTGCATCCAATCTATAAATAGATACTCTCATAAAACTCAGTCTCTTCTACTCTACCAGCACCCTTCTCACACATGACCTGGTTCTTAGGATGTAATCCAGAAGAAGTCTCTAGCCTGCAAATTGCCCAACAGATTTGGGGTCATCATCCCCTGTCAAAACATGAGCCAGCCATAGTCTTCAGCCTGTAGTCTAACGGGGGCAGGCAGGGGTGGGGGGGTTGGTACTTGCCCACCCCCACAATCATGAGTCATTTCCTCACAATTGTATTAGCATTTATTTTCATGAAAGAAAATAAAGCTCTACTTTCTATATACACCTGGGTGTGCACACCCGTCACTGTTTTGTTTCTTGTGAGAAGGCTGATTATGACAGTACTTCATGTGCCCAAGACAATAATATTGTGATATCTCATTTACCCAATCTAAGCATGTAGCTCTCATAACAATATTACTGTGGAAACAATTATAAAGCACAGATTTAAAAGATGGATATCCTAGGGTGGTCTTCCCATCACCTTAGCCAGAATGATGGAAGGGGACTTCATGTATGGTTATAGGCAGAGTGAAATACCACTGAAATGCTAGGTTTTTCAAAAATATGAGTTCTCTCTTGCATGTTCAGAGCAGGTTATCTCAATTATTCTTATGCACAAGTGAAAATGAGTAAAATTGAAACCTTAAGCTAAATCAAAGAGCTCCATTTGGGTCAGTAATTTCTAAATCTCACACCAAAAATATTTTTACCCGGCTTTTACAAATGAACTTCAATTCCACTTCTTTTTCCCAATTTTCAAACATTGTGTCATTTAAAATACACTAATATTCATCTATTCCATTAAAGATGCTCTCCTTGTGATCTAATTATTCAGCAAACATTTTCCAAATATCAATTATATTCAATGTGCTGGAAAACATCAACGTGCCATAGGCATCAGTTATCGGCTCTTGCTTGCTTATTCCATGCTTGACACAATGTGTATGTATTATTTTGTGTAATCTTCATAACAACATCATGAGTTGACAGTGTCAATATTTTCATCTGTTAAGGTGAACACTCCCTCTAAGCTTACAAAAAACTGTATAAAAAGAAGTTTAGATGTATTCTCAGATTTCACTTTGCTTGGGTGCACAGTCAGTGACCATGAGGTAACAGGCAAGAAGTCGAAAGATGCATTGCATTGGGTCAATTGGCTACAGAAGACCTCTCTAAGTGTCGGAATGCAAGGATATCACTTTGAAGACTAAAGTGTTCCTGCTCCCAAAGATATTATTATTTTCTATTGCCTCATATACATGTGAACATGTGACAATTAATCAGGAATACCAGAGAAGAACTGACATACTTGAATGATAGTCTTGGCAAAGAATATTGACAAGTCTATGAGCTTCCAATCAAAGGAACAAATCTATCTCAGAAGAAGTAACACCAGGATGCTTCTTAGAAATGAGGATGGCAAGAATTCAACTCAAGTACTTCATTGAGAAAAAAGGAAAACGGTCAAGGAGATGGATTGATACAATGGCTGCAGCAATGGGCTCACACATTACAATGATTGTGAGAAAAGCACAAGACTAGATAACTCCAGGAACAAGTATGCAGAAGCTCCAGTTACTCAGAGTATGTGTCTGTGAACAGTCCTCACCACACATGTCTTAGTATAGATGTTTCATTGCTTTTTAACAATTTTCCAAGGATATAGGAAAGTATGACTATAAAAGAGGGTGGACAAGACATAGGATTTAAAGTATTCCAGAGTCTAGATTCTCTGGTGAGACGTTTGTTGGAAATAACTGGACCAATGGATAGGATGAATTCACCATATTTTCTGAGGTTCAGACTTCCTGTCGTGCAATGAACTGTTTAATATGGCTCTGCTAGCCATATAACCCACAAAATCACCAGATATTCCCATCGAATGACCTAAATTTTATGTCTGAAGGGGAAGACACAGGTCAGATTAGATAATTCTGCTGTGAATGGTTGTTAGCATGGTTTTAATTGTGACTGCCATCTTGCTGGGCATAAAATTAGTCATCACAGAAGCAGAAGAGTTGATTTCACCATTATCAAGAGAGCAAAGTCAAGAAAGGAGCACTTCATTGAACCCTAAGATCCTTTTGCATTGAACCTCCTTGAGCCCCAGGAGAGAGCTTACACACTTGTGGAGTGGCAAAGGAGCAGCAGCAGAACCAGGAGTCAGAGCAGCAAATAGTGCAGTGGACTCCCCAGCGAGCCAAACATGTATAGTTGAATGTTTTGGGGCATGTTGCTGACTTGTAGAGAAGGGTGCCTCTGAGCTGGCTTTGGTGACCCACGGAGATGAAGCTGAGTGCTCTCATGCTGAGGCATTACATTGGAGTGGCAGCCCTTTGGGGTGTTTATTGGAAGACCTAAAAGAGCAGATCAGGGCAGGGGACAGGCTAAGGGCCAGAGAGAGGTTTGCCTTCAGACACCACACAGAAGAAACTGTACTGATTGTACAACTGTAACCTGAGCAAGTTTGCACCTGAATTAACCTGTTAATTTTCCTGATAGGCCCCATGACAGTGAGCATCATCTCTGCACTCTGTGTAGCCATTGCAGCGGTGTCTATAACCCAGCTGGGAAAGCAGAGAGAGCAATGATTGGTGTCAGTATAGGGTCAAAGGAGTGGAGGGTGGAAGCACACAGATCTCTGTCTAGCAATCAGCCTTGAGTGAATGAGGAGATCAAAAGTGGCCCCCACACAGTTTCTTCACTTGCATAATGAATTTCATCAATCTAGAAACCACCCGTATTTTTTGACCACCAATGAAGTCTAGAGATTTTTTTTATTTTTTACTTCATTGGATTCATATTTTCAAAATTTTAAGCATTCTTGTTTCCATGTATGAGTGAGGAAACAATTCAGAAACAATATGTTCAAGGTAGTAAAGTTGTGTTGCTCAAGAAGTGGTGGTAGAGAAGACTAAAGACAAGACTGAGTTTGGAAGCCAGATAGCTGTAGTCATCCCCAACTGACCTCTCATTTCCATCCAATTAAATAGTAATCTCGTTTTTCTAAGTGACAGGATTATTTTTTGCCAACCTTAGATAATATTGAATAAGTTTGGGATGCTATCCTATGTTTTATTAATGAACTGGAATTTATCACATATGTAAATTGATGTATATTAGGAAGCCTGGTGGATACTGTGTTTGAATGCTTAACAACTAACCAAAAGTCAGTGAGTTAGCCCTCCAGCATTTCCATAGGAGGGAAAAAAAACTCCGTTAATCTGCTCCTGTGATGATTACCGCTAGGAGACTCGAGGGCAATTTAGTTTATCCTTTAGGGTCATTATGATTCAAAATCTACTCATCTATTTGATAGCATACAAGTGTGTGTGCAGCAAGACTTAAACAACTTTGTCAAAGAACAGCATCTAAAGAAGCTTTCCACACATTTTTGAAGTCTCCTCCTGGATCGAGGCCATTGGTTGCTCTATTTGTCACCATAAAACCAGAATGTACAGATAAGACTTTCAACATTAGAAAGTAGGAAGAAAACTCTCCCTTTTCTGCCATCAAACAAAATGAACAACTTTCCATAATTCATCACAATACCCTGTTTCATCTTCTTTAAACCTGGTCATTAAGGTTTATAAATATTGCCTCCTACAAAGAGATTATTCACTAGAAACAGAGGCATTCATTTTCTTAAGGTGATAAATTCCAGTTCATTAATAAAGCATCTGTTCATAGGTTTCTGCAATGTCAATAACAAAGCTAAGGGGCACTGGCCCTTATCATAACATAGTCAATAAAAGGATTCAATGATAATGGGACAAAAAGGGAAGTGTTCAAATTGTGACATTTATCACCTTAGAGCTGGCAGGGGCCATAAAATGCCCTGGCTACCATATGCCTTTTCCTTCTGAATATGAAGCAAATACGAACTGCAGTGCCCTCTCTTATTAATTACAGGCCTAGAGCAAAAATACACAATTGATTTTCTGGGCTTATAAAGTCACTTGTAAACTAGTGGTAACATAATAAATTTTTCACTGTCTTTGAGTATTTCTGAAGTTTTGATGAATAGACAGCATATGACTCATTTATTACTTAAATTAGTTCCACTAGATTATTTTTCATCAACTTTAAATTTCATGCATTATAAATATTATGATATACTCTTTCATTTCCTTGTTTAAGACCCCTGGAATTCTTAGCAGGGCCTATAAATTACAGAGTAATCTTCCCCCATAAAAACTTTGTCTAACAGGATTACTGGCAACAGGCATTCGCACAAATCACTTCCTCCTGCTATGTGGAAACATCCAGTAAGCCAAAGGATAACCCAGTCTGTGGCTTGATTAACCTAAAATTAAAACACTTACAAAAGTTTTGACATAATGGTGGCATAGCTTCCAGCATTACAGCAACATGCAAGCCACTACAGTAGGACAAAAAGACAGACTGCTGATTGATCTCAGTCATTTCAGTAGAGTATCCGAGTATGTTCGCCTTCCGTTCCTTGGATGCTTCTATGCAGATCACTGGGACCTACCCTCAGCAGTGGACTAACTTCTTCTCTGTGTCCTGCTAGCTGCCCAGTGAGAAGGCTTTGTTATTTGACAGTCACTTTTCCAAACTCAATTTCTCCAACTGCATCTGTTTCTCTAACATAGTTGGCAGCAGGATAGTACTACTGTCCCATGTTCCTAGGGTAACACACTCTGGTCACTTTTACAAAATTTGAAATTACTCCAAGACTCATATCTAAGTACAAGGGACATCTTGGTGTGAGCAGAACGTTTTTGAATATTTTCTATTAGATTATTGTCAAAGAGAATACATTACAGCTCTTTGGGATTTACATCTATTTTCTTCAGTTTAAGTAGGGAATTTTTCTGACACAGTCACTATAATCTAAGAGTAATATTCTTATTGGAGACCTAGAGCTCCCTGGGTGCAGATTAGGTCATTGTATTCCTTAGATAATAAGGAGAAGTAGATAATTGTTACCTCTGACTCATTCAGCAGTCCTTCCTAAGCCCCATTAATCATCCTTCTCTTGTCAACATATTTGAAAGAACTTAGGTCACCCCTTTCCCACCCCTCATCAAACACAGTGCAATGTTTATCTTTGGAAAGATAAGCTAATAAAATATGTCATCGTAATCACATAAACATTTTTAAAGGTAACAGAAGCAAAATCCTGTTAAAATGACCCAACACCAGATGAGTAAGAGCATAAATATCTAAAAAGATGCTGCCCCAACCATGTCCATCAAAGGGACCCGACCACATATATCTCAGGTGTACAACAAACACACATATGCACACACATACACACCCTCAGTCACCACCCAACAAGGAAAAGAAATAAGCCTTACGTAAGCACAGCCGGTCGTCAAAAGAGGAGCAAGTTTTCTCTAATTAAACAAAACTGCGAATCAACAGGAGGAAGCTCTCTCTTGAACAAGAAAAAGAAAGGCAAATGCAAGAAGTGGTCCATGAAGCTCAGGCACCACTCAAGAAGGAAATGCCTTAAACCTTGAACTTAGGAATTTCATCCACTGGGCAGATGATAAAGAATAGTAGCTTATATTCATCCAAATTCTATTCTGTGCGGGGCAACATTTCAGACACTCATGTAACAGTCATGAATACTGTAATTTGATACTATAATTGTTTCTATTATTTAGATTAGGAAATTGAGACCAGAGAATTTGCTCAAAGCAAGGAGCAAATATTAACTTGAATATTAACAGCTCCAATATTTGAAAGCAGTCAATCTGGGGGATGTCGGTTCCCTTTCTCTTTAGAAAGAGAAAATTAGCATTCATGGAAGACCTATGAATTGCTGAGGATTAGGCCAAGAGTTCTACATACATTGTGCTGAATGCAGCCGTAAGTCCAACTATTTCATCCCCATTTTTACAGATGTGGAAACTCGATCTCAGAGAGGTCCTTGAAGAATCCAGGTTCCTTGCAGGATCACTAAGAATTTTTCCAAATTACAGCTGTGTTTGTCTCGTCATACATAGTCTAAGAAAGCAACCAACAAATTTAATATGTTAAACTGGCCCTAGTGAGGGCCAGTCTTGAGATTTGATCTATCGTTTTCTGGTGTGATGAAACACCAGAAACAATTGATGAAACACGCACATGAAAGAAATAGTCAGTCGTTCAGTCCAGCCGTCTTCTGAGCCGATTGAGCTGAGGTGAGCAGGACTTAACCTAAGAGCTCTTTCTCCTGATTGGGTGAGTCAATAGAGGGTGCTCTGTGGAATGAGCAAGATGCCTCCGTGTCTATACAACTGAGCACGTTTTCTGTTTCCTCATGTGTGTTCAGCACCTTAGAGACTTGTCTAGGGGTAGGCAAGCAGGCCCAAAGTTTCGAGATAAGTCAAAATGGGAATCAAGATCGGCATTCCTGAGTCTTTCCAAGTAAAATGAGCTAACCAGAGACCTAAGAACAACAAATGGAAAAATTAAACCCTAAAATTCACTGGCTTGTGAACATCATGTTGTTAACTGAGACTGGGACATGTTTTTTTTTTCAATTCAGACATTTTAGATAATATTTGGATCATGTTATGTACATACAGTGGTATTTCACCTTTTTAAATAGTTTACCTTGCATATTTTCTGTATTAAATATTCTTTAAATTTGAAGGACTACCAAATTATAACATGGATTTATAGCATGGCTAGGATACAGTATAACATAGATTGTGGAATTTAGATGATCACATGGTGACAATTTAGATTGTCATCAGTTTTTATTATTATAAAACAATGAGATGGAGGGCTGAGCCCCGGTGGCATAGTGGTTGTGCACGGGACTGCGGCCCACTGGGACGGAGGTTCAATTCCAGCAGTGGGGCTGGGCCTCTTACTCCCACCGCCGGAGAGCAGTGATGCCCAAAACAAAAAACAAAAAAAAAAAATTGAGATGGAGGTTGCAAGTGTATCAACTCATGACGCCTCGTCCTCACTTCTTATTACCTGCCATTGTCCATCTATACCAATAGCAAAAAAGCTACTATTCAACTACACTGCACATTAACAATGTGTGCCTGGTGATGCTGGTCAGCAGCAAAGGCACACCAAGGTGGGACATGGAAAAAGCATAAGCTGTGATGGTTGAGGTTGTGCATGAGGTTCTCCGTGGTTTGGCAGTGAAGTAATGATGCAGTTATCCTGCATTTTGTGATCTCCTGTGGTCATCTACGTTTTTACCTAACCTTCATTTGTGCATGAAGAGCTGGGGTTGGAAACCTAACCACGTGGGTATGTGAGGAACCGATTTTAGAGTCTCACTACAAATGAGGCAAACAGAAAGTAAGTGTCTTCTGCTTTGATGCAGTAAGAAGCTGAGAACAGAAAAGAGAACCTGACTCTGGTCAAGCCTCTCACTCAGAGTACTCATTTACAGAACATAGGAGAGGCAGCAGCCATAAGTGGAATCTGTAAGATCATCTCAACAGTCTAGAAGGCAAATCACTTATTTCATTTACCAGATAAATTGTGAGAAAGAGGGGAAGGTGTGGGGATAGGAGGAGAAGCACCATCAGCATCAACCCCAGATCAGTTCTTATGAAACGTAAGTCAAACGTAGCTCCACCCTATGACCATTTTCCCACATCTGACACCAATCTACCGTCCCATGATTTCTCTACTTTCTCTGGGGGTCTAAAGCTTCACTGCAATGGTTACACAGATCTCCCAATACTCCTAACTCTGGACTTTATTAGGGCCAGTAATAGGTAACCACAAGGCAACTTCTACACTCCCAAGCCCACAGACACTTGTAAACCTTTTATCTCTACCTATTGAGTGTCCACTTCTCCAGTAACCCTAGGCTCAAGAAGTCAACAAACTAGCGTCCTTGATTAAGAGCTTAGAGGCAACCCACTCCAGCAGCAAGGGTCTGCTCCCCAGCCCCTGGCTCCCTCACTCCAGGAAGCCAATTGCTCTGTGTCATGTTCCTGATTATGCTACCCCCACCACTCACCATCGCTGGCCATTTCTGCTATCACCACCCTCTGTCTCCCAGAGCAAGAAAGGTCATTGCAGGAATCTCAGGTGCAGTGGACAAGCTGCAACCCTAGCTTTTCTTCTTACACAACAGGAAAATCCCCTTTCCTGCCTCCAGAATATTCATTTTAACCCTAGCAGGCTGGCAAAAGGACCAATCCCCTTTTAGGACACCAAACACTTTATCTGCACAGTTCCCACTTTTCCCTCATTACTCGTAAGCTATCTAATCCCCTAAGAGCCCTGGTTGTACAATGATTGTGCAATTGGACTGAAATCCTCATGGTTGGCAGTTCAAAACTACCAGCAACTCTAAGGGAGAAAGACTGGGATTTCTACTTCTGTAAACAGAGTCTTAGAAATCCACAGGGAATAACTATGAGTTAGCACTGGCTTGATGGCAGCGAATTTGGTTTTTATTTTGTTGTGTTTTTTGTATCTAATCCCTTAGGAGCCCGGGTAGAGTAGTTATACACCGACTGCTAAATATATTTATGTATGATGATAGTGAAATAGATTTACATGCATATATACTTATAGGGTTAGAATTAAGACAGAAGATGGAAATTTTTACCTCCACTCAATTGCTTCTTCAATGTAAAAACGCTATTACATTGGCATTAAATTGGCATTCCATGATGCTCACCTTCCCGACAGAAGACAAATGTGTACATAAATAAAAGTGGCAAAGAAAGCTGATGGTGTCCGATAATCAAAAGACATAGCATCTGGGATCTTAAAAGCCAGAAAGTAAACAAGTGGCCATCTAGTTCAAAAGCAACAAAGTCCACATGGAAGAAGCCTGTAAGACCACACCAGCCTGTAAGACCACAAGGTGTCAAAGGTATCAGTTATCAAAGAACTAAAAATCATATCATTGCATGCCCACCTTCCTGATATGACCACTGAAGACAAAGCTGTACATAACCAAATGTGGTGAAAAAAAAAAAGGTGATTGTGCCTAGCTATCAAAAGATAAAGTGTCTGGGATCTTAAATGCTTAAAAATAAACAAGCAGTCATCTAGCTCAGAAGCAACAAAGCCCACATGAAAGAAGCACACCAGCCTGTGCGACCATGAGGTGTTGAAGGTATCAGGTATCAGGCATCAAAGAACTAAAAATTATATCATTATAAATGAGGGGGAAACAGATTAGAGGCCCAACGCCCATCTGTAGGTGAAGTGACTTCCTCTTACAGAAGGGTCACAGGGAGGAGATGAACCAGTCAAGGTACAGTATAGCTGCAATGAAATATGCAACTTTCCTCTAGTTCTTAAATGCTCCGCGCTCCCCCCTGCCCCCTCCCCTCCCCCACACACACACACACACTATCGTGATCCCAATTCTACCTTACAAATCTGGCTGGTCCAAGGAATAAACACTGGTGCAGATAGGAGCTGGAAACATGGGGAATTCAGGACAGTTGATCCCTTCAGGATCAGTGGTGATACTGGGAGGGTGGAGGGAAGGGAAAGTAGAAAGGCAGAGTCAATTGTAGGGATCTACATAGAATCTCCTCCCTGGGATATGGACAACAGAGAAGTGGGTGAAGGGACACACTGGACCATGTACAATATGACAAAATAGTGGTGATTTTGTAAATTATCAAGGGTTTATGAGGGAGAGGGAGTCAGGAGGGAGGAGAAATATGAGGAGCTGATACCAGGGGCTTAAGCTGATACCAGGAACTTAAGGATGTTATGAGGATGATGATGGCAACAAATGTACAAATGTGGTTTGCATACAATAAATGTATGTATTGATTGGGATAAGAGTTGTATGAGCCCCCAATTAAATTATTTTTAAAAAAAGAGTTAGTCTCAGAAACCCAGAGGCACTTCTGCTATGTGCTCTAACAGCAGTTCTCAACCTGTGGGTCGTGACTCCTTTGGGGTCGAATGACCCTTTCACTGGAGTTGCCTGATTCATAACAGTAGCAAAATCATAGTTATGAAGTAGAAACGAAAATAATGTTATGATTGGGGGGTCAGCACCACGCGAAGAACTGCATGAAAGGGGCGCGGCATTAGGAAGGTTGAGAACCACCGTCCTATAGGGCTGCTATGCGTTGCTATGCATTGACTCCGTGCGTGGCAGGGAGTGTTTTGCTTTGCTTTGCAGCTGTCTTTCTCTGTTGTTATTTTTCACCTACTTCCCTGGGTGGAGCACAAGCACCTCACATTTTGTAGAGTCCTGCCCTGTCTTCTCTTGGGAGTTATCAAAGCTCCAGCTTGAAGAGCCGTGTTAAGTGACTCACCACACTGGAGAGGTGAAAGAGCATCACCATAGCTAATGTGAACAAAAGAATTTGTGGGGGGGGGGGTTGTTTTGTTTGTTTGTTTGTTTGTTTGGGCATCACTGCCCTCTGGTGGTGCTCCTAAGAGCAGCCGCTGGATTTGAACCGCCAAGCCTGCAGGCCGCAGTCTCGCACTCAACCACTTACGCCACCGGGGCTCAGCCTGAACAAGAGAATTTTGCTAATTTAATTTTTGAGTCTTTTTATTTAAGGAAATTGAACCACGGCTTTACACTGGGTCATTCCAATTCAACACCCCACTGAGAACTGCATTCTTACCCCAGATGTGCTGAGTCAGAAGAAATGGAATGAGCTGGTTTAAAGCCCTTGGATTGGAAATAAACTGGTTCAATTCTTTCAGGTGTAATAATGACATGTTGTTTTGTTTTGTCTTTGTTTATTCATGCTTTCACCATAGAGAAGTACTTACGAATCAAATTAAATGTCTTGGATTTGTTTCAAAATAGTGCAGTGAGGAGAGACCACAGGAGGGGGAGAGAGGAAGGGGAAAGAAAAACAGAGACCTGAACTATAGGGAACCAGGTTGAGCAAATATAATAATTGCTGAAGCAAGGTGATGGGAACACATAAATTTATTATAGTATTTACTCTACCTTTATGTGAATATAGAAATATGTTATAACAAAAAACTATTTATGTAACACTGAAATAATCATGTTTTATTTCATTCTAACCATATCAGTCATAATCAACTTTACAGAGCAAATCTCTCCACATCTCTGAACCGCAGTCAGAAGCTTAATCCTTGTGAGGATGCTGACAATGGATTTTGTGCTTCCACGGTCATCTATAACTTTCTGCAAACCTGCTGCTCCAAATGAAACTTCTAATACCTTCCCTCCTCGGGGTTTGGATTTTATTATCTATAATTCTTGAATTACATAGGCTGGTGTGCTTCCTCCGTGTGGGCTTAATGAACACCTCACTTAGATGGTTGCTCGTTCTGAGGTAAGTCTTTGAGGTCCCAGGTACTATTCTTTCTGATAACTGGGCACCATCTGACATCGTCATCACACCCTTCTGTAGCACTCAGATCTGCAGTGATTTCTGCATGAGGGGTCAGTATCAAAAAGGACCATATCACTAGAACTAACTGGTTTTAAATTATGGCTAGGATTAAGTGTGACCCCCAAATCCATTCATATATATATATATATATATATATATATATATATATATCCCTGATCCATTTTATTTTTCAACAACTGTATTGGCATATAACTCAAAATCATACAGCTCAATAGTCCAATCATCTTACAAAGAGTTACACAGCTATCACATTAGAACAATCAACATCAGAACATTTTCTTTGTTGCTATACTGCTATTGATTAGTTGCCCATTTCCCTCCAACTTCCCCTGCCATATACCACCAAGGACCCATTCAGCCTGTTACAGTCTCCAGAGACTTATCTATCCTCAGTTATAGATACAGAAAAACATTTTTAAAAGAAAAAAAAACCCAAAAGAAGTAGCAAAGTAAAACAGAGAACAACCTTTTCATCGAAAAGAAAGCAGAAAATATTAAAAACTAGAACAAATTTAAAATGGACCAAAGGAGAGACCAAATGATAAGGTGCTAGACTTTAACCCAGCTGCATCTGTGCTGATTTCATACTTCACTTTTCACCGATCTTGTACGTCCCTGATGGGAATCTAACTGTCCCCCAAAAGAGCAGCAAATGGGAGCAGGAATGTGTCCCCTTTTCTGTCTGAGAAACCATTAAGTGAAAAAAAAATTCAATTTTTCCCCAAAAAATTGAGGAAGAAAAGCCCTGATCAGCTTCCAAAATGCCACAGCCTCGCAAACCCTGAGAAGCAGTTTTACTTAAAACATGTGGCCTCCCCAGGAGTAGAAATGGTCTTGTCAGCTGCTGGATAGAAGCCTGGGATAGACTACAATCCAACTGTATGACTTTGTATCACCATTGCCCATTTCGATTTTTCTGTAAAACAGAGAATTTTAAATAGAAATAGCAAAATCCACACCACTGTCATAAGTAAATGGGGACGATATTGTCCTTAGAATGATCCTTAAAAGATGTCCAACCAGGGGACTTTGTATAAACTGCCATCTGTTCTTTCCAACAAAACGCTATACTCTAAGCGCCTGGCCTCAGAAGCTGCATTCTTTAAAAGATGTAGCAAGAAGGGATGAAACTCAACGGGGACCTGGGAGGCCATCAAGATACCATAGAAAGTTCTAGTGATTGCCCTTCCTCCTCTCATGCTGAGGACTTCGCAGCAAACTACAGCAAACCAAACTGTACCCTGCTTTCATCATCACTGATCCCCCACTTCTGTCATGCACCTTGACTTCTCTCTTCAGCCAGAGGCTTGCTGGCTCTTTGTTGGTTTCTCAGACTTCTGTGGCCATCACTTGGTGTGGCCAGCTTCAACCCTTAGGTCAACAAGTCTCGGCCTGTGACCTCTGAAGAGAATATGACCTTTTAGTTCATGGACTTAAAGGCAGGATATATGGTGACTAGAGGGGAATAGAACTGAATTCAAGTTCAACACAAGAAAAGTGTTACTTGGAACACTTGGCTGTTCACATATGCATTTTTTCTCATATCAGAGAGAAATGTGAGAAAAAAAAATGAATGTGTACTAAAATCGAGCAGGCACAAACAACTTCTCAATACTAAAAGCGGTTCTTACTTTTAGTAATGAAATCTCCTTATTAGTGTTAAATTGAGATCACTGAAAAAAAGAGAACATGAATAAAGACTGTATTTATAAGGGTTAGGTGTGAACTCTCAAGGAAAAAATTACTTTTATACTTTCCTTTAATTAATTTACTAGATTTGTGTTTACATGCTTGGGACTGAATTCAATGGAAACAAAACACTGACCTGTGTAGCTTACTCTAAAACCACTGCACATAAACCAGAAGCCAGTAGTGACTAACAAAACCCACAACCAAATCCACTGCCAACAAGTCAATTCCAATTCATAGTGGCTCCATCTGAGAGAATGCACTGCCCTATAAGACAAGCCTGTAAATCTTTTTTTAATTGATAATTCAGCTACTGTACAATTCAATGGCTTAAACATATTTAAGAGTAGTGCAATACTTACCTGGCAGGGGAGATACCAGGATCAGGAAGGTGGTTTTCCCAGGGTGAGGATGTACTGACCCCTGCGATTTCCCCAAGTGTGGGAAACGCGACTGCATAATTTGTGGTAGTGGGGGACAGCGTTCGTGCTCTCCCCTGATTAAAAGGAAGAAAGGAACAAACAAACAAAAAAGAGTGGTGCAATCATCACCACAATCCATTTTATGACATTTTCTTCATTAATATTATTATTATTATTAGCTCATTATTATTAGCTCTCCATTTATTTCTCTTAAATCTCCCCTGCCATAACCCTAAGAAATTATTAATCCAGTTACTGTCTTTGTAGATTTACCTATCCTGGATTTCGTATATGGAGAAAATAATACTAACAACAAAAGAAAACAGAGGGAAACCTCAATTGAAAAGAAAGCAGAAAGCAATAACAACTAGAACAAATTCAAAATGAGCCAAAAGAGGGAAACGAATGATGAGCTGTTAGATTTTGGGCGAACTACATCTGCTTTAGCTCACTTCCCAATGCATTCTATCTGCCAGCAAGGCTCTTCACATCCCTGATCGATGGTCAGAGGGGAATCACCAGAGACATAATCCACATGGGGACCCTGCAGATGGTCACCAATAACCTTCTGATCTGAAAGCCATGTGCTCAGAAGTTAACATCTAATACTGTTCCCTCCTCCATTCTTAGATTTCATTTTAAAATCCTTACATCACCCAGGATGGTGTGCTTCTTCTAGGAGGACTTAGCTCATGTCTCATTTAGATGGCTCCATGTTTGAAGATAAAGGGCTATAAATCTTTACAGATAGCAAGCACATGCTAATATGCATGCTAAATACAGCTGAAATAAATAGATAGAATCGTTGTCTTTCTTCTTAAAGCTGTACTTAAGACAACATTAGAAGTGTTTCTTAATTATATTTTCTCAAATTCCAAATAAACACCTACTACTTCCTACTTGTATAAAGAGTAGGAAGTAAACAGTCCCTGAAACCCGCAAAGGCAGTTTACTCTGTCAAACTGGGTTGCTAGACATTGGAATTGACTTGATGACAGTGAGGTTTTTGATGTGTTTTGTTTCTGTTCTGTTTTGTTTTGTTGAAAAGCATAGATAAATATTGCCCATAAGTTTCCTCGTTTAAACTGCATGATAGCCTTGGAAGGTGATATTGTCATTTAGAATTCACCCAGGTTGAAATAAAATGAAGCTTAGAACACAAGGTTGATAGAGGTCTACTAGCTACATTGAGCAGAACTGAACGTTCCACTGTAAGATCAGCTTGACTTTCCTTTTCTAAAATTTTCACTTAGTTAGACACTGCTGATGTAAAGAATGATCACCATTAGCAACAATAGCAACAAAACGGTTTTAATCCAGGTAGATGGTAGAAGCAAATCCATAGAACCTCAGATGTGTATAAGACAGAGTGCTATATAAAGGGCAATTGTACATTAAGAAAGCATCCCAACCCAGGCCAGTCTAAACCCACAAGTTCAATATTAGCCCATATGTCTGATAACAATCTATATAGTCCTCTTCAGACTCACGACACACATGCAATGACACTGAATGCAGGACGATCACAGGCCAGTGGGTGTAAAGTCTTTGGATCCAGTGGCATTGTAAGCATCTAGCTTCTCTGGCTTCAGAAGTCTGGATGCATCAGGTAGGTCCATGTGGCTTCTCCAGCTCTGGGTCCGAGAGTAGACATACATCTTGTCAGCTGCAATGTCTCCCAGGGAGGCAGCAGATAGATATAAGTGTCTACTTTCTCCAAGGAGGAAAATTCTGTGGTCTCTAGAATCCTTAGGAGAAGGCCATGCCCACCCAGAAGGCTTATTAGCTATGTCCTGACTGACAAAGTAGACTCCACCCCTTCACTATTATTTCTCTTAAGTTACAAACTGAAACCAGATTAGGTAACTACCACAAAAACAAGAAGAAATATGTGACCGCCACCCCCCAAAACAGAAAAATGCTCCGCTGGGTAGAGCTTTCATAGTCTGTATGCACTCCTCCCCACCCTACCTCACCCCTACCTCCCAGGTAAGCACTGAGCAACTCGCTCTGAGTATACACCCAGTGGCATTGCCTGGAAAGGTTCTCTATGGTCACCGTGGATTTTTTTCATCAAAGTAGTTTCACTAGAACTTCGTTTTTTGTCCCGGTTGATTTAAGAGAAAAGTGAGCAGCTGTGAAATTTTGTTTCCTGCTTTGGAAAAAATGCCGTAGAATCTGTTGTGATGCTAAACACAGCTTTCAAGGACAGCTCTATGGGAAAAGCACGTGTGCAAGTGGTTTTCTTGTTTCCAATAAGGTGAAACATTGATTGATGACAAACCTTGTTATGGACACCCATCAACTTCCTGAAAGGATGAAAATGTCCACAAAATTTGTGCATTTGTGCTCAAAGATTGACAATAGACCGCTGAAGAGATGGGGAAGTTATCTGCACTATCTTGGAGCTCAGCTCAGTGAATTTTAATGGAAGATTTGAACATGAGAAAGGTCGCTACAAAGTTTGTGCTTCGGGTTCTGACTGACAGAGAAAAAGAGTGTCAAGTGGAAACATGCTGTGCTTTAAAAAAAAACAGCTCTGAACTGAAACAGACTTTTCCCCCAAGGTCAATATACATTTCCAAGGTGATGAGATATTGTGCTATTCTTACAACCCTGAAAGAAAACATCTATCAAGCTGGTGGGAGATGCCATCGGCACCTCGCCCCCCAAAAGCTCCTCAAGTGAAATCAAAGATCAAGACGACGCTCGTTTCTTTTTGAAGGGAAACAGATAATGCATTTGGATTTCATTCCACCAGGTCAGACTGTTAACCAAGCTTTCTATTTAGAGGTTCTGAAAATATTTCATAACAATGTGACACCAAAAAAGGGTCTGATTTGTGGCAGGGGGTGGGGGAGGGGTGCTGGCTTTGCCACCATGACAATTGCACCTGTTCATGCCACCATCTCAGTGAACCAGGTTTTGACAAAAAACATGAGTCTTCCCCTTACAGAGGGGTCACAGGGAGGGGATGAGCCAGTCAGGGTAGATGTAGCAACAATGAAATATGCAACTTTCCTCTAGTTCTTAAGTGCTTCCTTCCACCATCATGATCCCAATTCTACTTTACAAATCCAACTAGACCAGGGAATGCACATTGGTATGGATAGGAGCCGGAAACATGGGAAATTCAGGACAGTTGATCCCTTTGGGACCAAAGGTGAGAATGGTAATATCAAGAGAGTGGAGGGAAGGTGGAGTAGAGAGGGGCTACCAATTGCAGATATCTACATGTGACCCCCTCCCTGGGGTAAGAACAGCAGGGAAGTGGGTGAAGGGACACATCAGAAAGTGTATGATATGAGAAAATAATGATAATTTGTAAATCATTAAGGGTTCATGGGGGAGGGGGAGTAGGAAAAGAGGGGAAATATGGGTAACTGGTGCCAAGGGTCTAGGTAGAGGGAGGATGTTTTGAGGATGAAGGCAACAAGTGTACAAATATGGTTTGCATACAATGGATGTATGTATTGATCATGATGAGTTGTATGAGCCCTCAATAAAATGATTTTTAAAAATATGATACTTCTCTTGCCCTACACCCCTCACCTCACTCTATGAGGCTTCTTTTTGTTTCCACGAATGAAGAGGGAATGAAGACAGGACAGCGATTTGAGGAAGCAGAAGAGGTAAGTGAGGGAAAAAATGAGGGAGGTGCTGTCAGCCATCCAAACAGATGAGTCTAAAAAATGTTTCTACGGATGGAATAAAAAAAAAATTTTTTTAAAGAATGGAATTGAAGATTTAACAAATGTATTAAGTGTGATGGAGAGTACTTTGAAGTTGTTTTGTTTTTTAAAAAGTTAAATACATAGGTTTGAAAAAAAATCCAGTTTTAAAAAATACTCCCTCTTAAAGCATATACTTTAAAATATGATAGTGTTTTATCTCCTATTTATAGTTGAGTCATGGATTTTCAAGTAAAAAGAAGAAAAAAGTGAACTATTCTCAATTCCATGTGATGGCAGAATAAAAGGAAAAGCAAAGCAGGGCCAAAATTCAGTCCTTGAAAAACACAGGCTCCTGTGGAGTGGAATGCTGACTTCCCCTCTGTGAGTCAGAGGGTAACCGCTTTGCCTCTGGGAGTCTCAGTTTCCTCATCTATAAAGGGGGGGAGGGGGCCAGAATTTCTCCTTCAAAGTGCTAACACAATGGTTACATTCAATACCATTTACATGAACCAAGATCATGCTCAAAAAATAGTACTCCCAATTTTTAGGAGCAAGTTGACTCATTGGCAGAGTAAAGATGAATCAGAAGTAAATGCACACACATTCCCATACATAATACTATACGCTTCCTGGGGAGTATCTTCCCCTTCTCTGCAATAAAATAGAAAAGCGGGCAGTAAAGAGCCATGATCTTTATTGCTCTGCTGGTTGCAGCTTTATCTGCTTAGCCTCCCCTTCAATACCTTTGTGTCCTTTGTCTTCGCCATCTCCCACGCCTCTGCTCTCTCTTCCGGTCCTGGTCAGGCCTGTGTCTCTTCTTCCCCTTTCATACAGAGATATGCCACTTCACATCCATTTGGGCAACATCCAACCTCATATACGTCAGAGGCCCCACAAGGTTCTAAAATAGAGTTCAGAAACCCTGCTCAAAGAACAGAAGATAGCCACTGCAACAGCTTCCTGCATGCCACCCAGGCATCTCTGTCTCTGATACACAGAGCGGTTGGATGCCAGGCCTTTGAGAATGTTATACTCTAAAATACATGTCTTGAAAGTACACACAAAACCCTGTGTTGCTGGTATGTGTATGTGTTATATTCTTCCTTCTTTAAAAAAGGAATACTGTGTCACCATGTGTGCTTCAACTGGTAAGCAAAAGGATCAAATTTCATGCGCTGCATGTCTCCTGAGTGTTATTGCCTTATCGCTCTTTCTCTTTCAGAAATGTTACCTGGAGCTGCATCATGGCTCTCGAAGGCAGCCACATAAAGAGCTAGCGGCAGCAGCAGGAGGAGGCAGAGGAAAATATCCATTTGGAAGTGAAACAATAGAGAAGTGGAAACTCTTGTATATGCAACTGTTCTGAATTCTGTCAAGTCACACTCAGCGATCACAGTTGTCTAAAACAAAGGGGAAAAAACTCTACATGCTGTTAGAACATCACCTCCACGGAAAATTACCAGACTAATTCAAATATGAGAGGAACCTGCCTAAGATGTGAGGAGATTGCTAATGCCACATGGATTGAGGACCAAGCACAAAAACAAATTCCTTTCAGTCTTTGACGATCACTGCTAGACCTGAAGTTTGTTCAAGTTGCTTGCAGAAAAAGCAGGGCCGGACTACAACATGGTGTTCACACAACAGCCACATCACTTAAGAGGTCATGGGTGTTAAGCGACACATCCATGTATGAGCTGAAGCTTTGCCTCCGTCCTATTGCAGGTCTGCTAGGAAGACAATTCAGGTCCAAGTTCCTCTCTAGCTAACATCAGTTAACTTGTCTTCAGATAATACTGAGATACTGTCATTTATTTTCAACATCGCTTTCTATTTCATGTGACTTTACAAAAACGCCATGGTTCCCTCTACTATTACACACACACACATACACACACACACACACGCACGCACACCAGGTTCCCATAATCAACATTTCGCTCTTAATTTATAGTTGATTCTTACTCCACACCTTGCCTCCCAAGTAACTATTCAACTTCTGTTGAAATACTCTCAATAGTAGGAAAAGAATTTCCTCCTGAGCATGCATCTTATTTCATACTTGAGAGCCCTGGAAAATTCCTTCCTGACATTATACCAACTTCCCTTTTAGAACAATATTAACCTGAGTTTATTATTTTCCGTGATCATGAAAAGCTCATCGAATCCCCTTCCCAGCAGCTCTTTAGATAAGACCCTATACAGTTCAGATGGCACCACAAAGGTCTTATACCAAGGCCTTATTTGTGTGTGGCATTCTGAAAGAGACAAACCTATGAGGTCAGAAGAGAACGCATTAGTGGCTGCCACGGGTTAGGGTCAAATAAGGGGAGGGCCTGTCTACCAAGAGGCAGAAGAATGGATGTTAAAATTGTTCTGTTTCCCTATTATGCTGGAGGTTGCAATAATCTGTGCACATATTAAATTCCTAGAACCGTACTCCAAAAGCTGAAAATTATTATATATGAATTAAAATTCATATCACTTATTGATCTCTTACTATGTATTTGGTTTGCATAATAATTATTTTAGTCTAATCTTCATAACAATCTCATGAGACAGTGAACATCATCATCCCCATTGGCAGATTTAAAAGCAACAACTGAGGCAAAGAAGTTCATGAATTTAACCAGGTTACAAAGCTCTATAGAGGCAGAGGTTGGATTTTAACTGTAGAAGTGTAATTTCATACCAAGTCCCCTTACCACTGTCCTATACTATCGGAAATGAGTAACAAGGGGCTTTGTTTACCCTCAAGTCAAGGAAACTATACGATCAATTTTAGGGGAGCACCACACAGAATCACATTGATATACTCTAACTTGAAAATCCAATTAAAACTTACTTCTACCCCCATGAAATTCTAATCTCTCTTTTAAAACCAAATATTCAAACATTAAAGTTCTCTTATTTCTTTGCAATGAAATTTCTTCCTCCTGACATAGTATGTAGATTTCAAAATTAAATTTTTAATGTCTTTGGAAATTTTTTTTTAGGCATCACTGCCCTCTGGTGGTGGGAGTAGGAGGCCCTGCCTTTGCTCCTGTGGAGCTGCTGCTGGAATTCAACCTCCATCCCAGGGGGCCACAGTCCCACACCCAACCACTACGCTACCAGGGCTCAGCCCTGTCTTTGGAAATTTTCATGAAAAAGGTTTCCCTCAATTGCCCCTGAACGCATCCTGATTCCAATGTAAAGGAATGTGAAAAATTTTCCATTAGAAGTTCAAGTAAAATATTTAAACATTCAAAAATCTTACTCTAGGTACTCTTCTCTGCTTCCCCAACTTGAAATCCTTCTACATATCTTTTAGGAACAAAAACCTCCTAGCAATGAGTCCAGTGGATAAGTACAGCCACTTCTGGGGCCTTGTGGGCATTCTTCCACATTATTGAGCTCTTTCGGGGCCTGCAGTCTGTATGCCCACAAACTCCATTCCACGGGTTTTGTGAATACAAAGCAAAAGTTATCTGTTGCAATAGTGGTGTAAGACACATATCATAACTCAACAGAATTATGGAAAAAGGGAAATATTTATAATGTCTTTTAAAACTAAAAGTTATTTGCAAAGATTGCTCCTAATTGGAATAAGCATTACCTTGAAATTATAAAGACTGCTTAGTATTCATGTGCAGTGTTGGTTGAGGAAAATCTGCTTCTGGATTTTTCATGTTCAATACTTGGTTCACGATGGCTCGCCACCACTTCAGACATTTGTCCCAGTCAAATCATATGAGCAGTCACATACAAGTCTCCATCCCCAGGTAAGAATGATTCAAAGTCGGTTCAAATCCAGCAGCAGCTCTCCAGGAGCAAAACTGGGCTTCCTATTTTCCAACTATTTTTGTGGCAGTGATGCCACAAAAAACAACAACAAAAGGAATGATTCAAAGTTTGTGTGAAGTTTCTGCCCTGATCCATCTTCCCTAGAATATTAAATGGTTTTTATGAAGCTACTATCAGCAGAACATCTTCACCATTTAAACATCATTAACCTGATAAACCCTCTGTACCTTATGTCACATACAATTACATTTCAAAATCACAAAAGACACCAACAAAGCATTAGTGGAAAGAATCTAGTATTTAGACAGAGGACATGTATTGAATTTTCTCATCTTTCTTCTACCAGGTGGGAGTACCTTTGTTTATACTTCTCCGGCCTACCATTAGAAACAAATAGTATGATGTGGACCTAACCACGTGCCTACCACATGGTAGGCTGTCTTTCAGTAGTAGGTATCATTACACAAGGAGCCTACAGATGATGGGGAAATGGTGGCAAGGGTACTTAGTCTGACAGTGACAAAGGTACTTAGTTTGAAATCCAACTATAGTTGAAATCCAACCTCTGCCTCTATCAAGTTTTGTTAGGGTCCAACTATGTTCATTTGCAACTGTATCTCACAGCATTGCCTTGGGAAATGCTCTCCTCTCTACCCCAATGTCAGGTTTGACCTTGCTATAAACTCATGGACTTTCCAGCATGAATTATTCGTTAGCAGCACACTTCTCCTGGAATACAAAGGAATTCAGTTTAATAAAGGAGGCACCCCACAGGCATCGAGATGGTAAATGACTTTGCAACCTGATCTAGCTAGCCGGGAGATTGCACAACCTTCATTCAAAGGCGCAAACACACACACCCACGCACCCAGGAAGTGCAGGGGTCTTGTGGAAGTCAGTAGCTTATCTGTTATGTGCAGTCTGGAGCTGTAAACAAGACCATGTGAGGACTCAGCTAGAATACTTCCTCTGAGTCACTATTAAAAAAAAAAACAACTGTTGAACTGTTAGGGAGAGAAACAAGGCCACAGGGCTACAAAGATAGCTAGGATGGGATGGCTGAAAATAAGGGAGTTTTCAGGGACAAAAGCAATAGCCAAAGTGGGTTTTGTAACCAAAAAAATGCTGCACAATAATAAATATCTAATACAACTTAGAAATCTGCTCCTGTGAAGAATGGCAGCAAGATATTCTATGAGCTGGATTCAACTCCAAACCACCAAACAACAAGAGCAACAATTTGACTAGGGGTGACTTAGCAAAAATACAGGTGAAGGGTCTTTTCAGAAGCGGCTCTCACTTACTAAATGAAATGAGGATATATTTTTTAATATGTGTGCTTTATTCCACTCCTTTTCATTCAGTAATAATAGCTTCATGTCATGGTCTCTTGGATGCTTTTGATTCAGAATGAATCAGAAGCAAGATTTCCTGACTGGTGAGAAGTAATAAAACCCCAGAAATCTCAGCTTCTCATTGTGGAATAGAAGGGGCAGAGGCTTTGACATCAGACAAGTCCTCATTGTATATTTTTGAGTTTTGAGACCTTGGGCAAGTCGCTTGTCCTTAGTAAGCTACAGTTTAATAATCTATAAGATCATGACATTCATGAGGTTCTTATTAAAATCA
The DNA here is from genome assembly GCA_004026705.1 of Nesogale talazaci. NCBI lineage: Eukaryota > Metazoa > Chordata > Mammalia > Afrosoricida > Tenrecidae > Nesogale > Nesogale talazaci. Next base: position 10,528 of record PVJH01000987.1, on the reverse strand, counting down.
AATTAGATGTTAGAGTTGAATAAGCACCTTCATAAATATGAAGCTTTAGGAGTGTGGCATATTATTATAATTGTGCACTCCCTTTAACCTCTAAATGTCCTCAAATCAACTAAAACAGTTAGAAACCAATCAAATTTGCCCAAAGGAGACAATGAGTTATAAAGCTTACATCCCTTTGGCCTGCAGTACATTTAGATTTTTAGGAAGGAAAGAAGATGGCTATCACCTAGAATTTTAAATCCCAGCTTACAACTTGAAGCCTGGGAATACAGATGCTTTTAATTAAATCAAACTTGAGTGCTGAGGTTCAGGAGACTAGCTTCAGACACAAAATTACATTAAAAACAACAAACAGTTAAAGATTTTTATCCTCATGACTGTCTACAGAGTAGGATGCTTCATTGAGCATTGTCTGGCTGTTCAGACAATAAAGGACATTACAATTTCCGGCAATCCAAAATTTGACCCTACAGTTGGATTTCGGAAGGTAAACTTCCTGAAAGGAACTTAAATACAGAGAACTTCTTCCAGTATGAAATACCAGTTATGCAAAAAACACTGTATGAAATATAGATGCTAATTTTTTAATTTACACTAAAGTCTTTAAGCCCCAAGAAAAGGCAGAGTTTGTTTGTTTTTTTATTTAGAAGGAAGTGAAATTAAAGATGTTCTAAATACTCTTTCGCTTTATGTAGGTCCCTATAAAAAATAACACCATGATCCAACATAAGTTGCTTTTTCGTCCCTATAATATTATCACTTAAACTATAATCTTCAAGCCTTAAAAGTTAAACAATGAACCAAAAGAAAAAAAAAGAAAGAAATCCACGATCATAAGATGTGCCACATACATACATCAAATTAAAGGTGAACATTATTGACCCTATTTTCTTTATTCAAGGTATCCAAGGATATTTGAATTCTTTCTTCTCTAATGTGTGGTACACTCCTGGGTTCTAAAGACACTTTGAGAGGTCAAATAAAGTCCGTCTTTCAAGCAGAGGAGTGCTCTCCTATTTTTAAAAAGACTTTTCCCAAAGGAAATACCATAAGCTTCCTCTGCTTACACATTGCAGCAGGCACCAAACCTAACTGTCTGAAAATGTTCCTTTTCTCTTATCTTAATCCCTCATGCTGCATGTTTTCTTAACCGTCTTGTCTCCTGTCTGATCCTCGATGGAGATTATCATCATCCCTCACAGGTCAAAGTTCTTCTCAATTCCTACAAGCCACAAATGATCTCCCTTCTAATGCTCTCATTTGTAGTCTTTCATGGTCTTTGCTACTCACCTGTGATTTTCTTCCAGTCTTTTATTCATTTCAAGTATTTTGAAAAGTAATTTAAAGCTCAAAAGGGAGGAAGTATATCTACTAATGTTACTACACTGAAAACACCTATTTGCAGTTTTCTTTCTTCTTGTCCCTGCATCTTATCCATACATAGGAGGGGACACCCCAAATAATGATGCTCCGTTGTTTTTTTGATGTGAGTTCATTCCACCAGGTCAGATAGTTTATCAAGCTTTTCTATTTAAAGCAGTGGTTCTCAACCTTCCTAATCCTTTAATACAGTTTCTCATGTTGTGGTGAGCCCCAACTATACAATTCTTTGTTTCCACTTCATAACTGTAATCTTACTACTGTTATGAATCAGGCAACTCCCATGAAAGGGTCGTTTGACACCCCCCCGCCAAAGGGGTCACAACCTATGGGTTGGGAATTGCTGATTTAGAGGGTCTGAAAAGATTGAGCAACCATGTGTGACCGAAAAAATGCCTTGATTTGTGGCAGACAGGGGACTGGTTTTGCCAACACAACAATGCACCTGCTCACACAGTCATCTCAGTGTGCCAGTTTGGGGCAAAACACACACACACACACACACACACACACAGCATGTCCCTCTTGCCCTGTGAGAGGGGTCAGCAAACTCTTGAGACCAAAAAGCCAATCTTGTCCCTTCTAACAACTTTAAAATCACTCAAGAGCCACAAATATGTTTTTCCAAGCAAATGAAATCACTGGGATCTGAAACAATAACCTCCAAGTGTTTTCCATGCTACTTCAGAGCCGCATGTTCACAATGAAAGAGCCACATATGGTTCACGAATCGCAGTTTGCCAACCCCTGCCCTCTGCACCTTACTCACCTGACCTCACCCCATGAGACTTCTTTTTGTTTCTGCCAATGAAGAGGGCCATGGAAGGACAGTGGTTCAATGACATAGAAGAGGAGAAGAGAAAAAATGAGGGGGGGCTGTCAGCCAACCAAACAGATGAGTTTGGAAATTCTTCCAAGAATGGAATTGCAGATTTGACAAATGCCTTAAGAGTACTAGACAGCACTTTTGAAGGTGATAAGTTTGTTTTTGGAGAAAAAAATTAAATATATATAGTCTTAGGGAAAAAAGTCTGTTTGGGAGGTTATTGTTGGGTTGTGTGTGGTGTGTGCATTCTGTGGGTTGTTTGGTTTGTTTGGCTATCCCTGCGTATGTGGGTTTCACGTCCTGTGCACTTTTACTGAACTGAACCAAGTTTTAAAATGTCCTCATAAATGTTACAGCCCAAACACATGGATAGAATGTTCTAGTTTTTCTTTGTCATTTGACAAGGCTGGTATAAAAACTGATGTGTCAAATTTTTAATCCATCTCCATTCAGAGAACTAAGGGGTTAACCATGTACTAGGTATTCTACTAAGATTCCAAGTCATTTAACACACAGTCTTTGCCTGGAAGCAGCACAAAATTAACAGACAGAATTAATAGTCAACTCATTGAAATGGAAAGATCCTATAGAAATCATTGTGACATCTTGTAGCGTAGGCTGAGAGGAAACCCTGAAGAAGTAAAGTATCGCCTGGATGTCTATAGGGCAGCACAGGAGTGACAGGTCAATTGGCACAGCTTCTACCATCTTCCAGGAGGACAGGGTCCCTATGTGCAAAACGTTCAGTGCTGTTCAGAGTTCACCCAAGCTTTTGTGGGAGGATGCTTGCTTTAACTCTGAATTCAGCTCCTTAATTAAACTTTTCAGATTATAAGAAAAGAGCATTGGGTACCAAAATAAAATGGCAAATTATTATAACTGAGGGAAAAAATTGGTTAACAGAGTACGATGACTCTAAGATAAATCATAGGTGAGAATTTACTTTGCTATTGACCAAGCAGTCCAGAATCTTTAAGAAGTCAACAGCACAAAAGGAAAAGATAAAGTTGAATCCGATACATTAGTGTGCTTCAACAGATTTCTCCTTGGGGCAGACCCCTAGTTTCCTCATCTATAAAAGCAGATGTTGTTTACAGTGTAGTCAAGGATTAAATTCCAGGAAATGAAAAATATTAAAATACTTTGTTTCCAAAACTGAACATTTTGACTTCTTCTAAATCTAGGCGTAGAAGAATAAGAAGACTATGGAATACACCAACTATGTTCTCAAGATATTTAGTTTTAAAAATTGAATACTGGTTTTTAAATACTATTAAGAGAACTTGCAGCTGAATGTATTACACCTGAAGAGCAACAGAGCCCAGTCATCTATTCATTCATTCAATAAACCCATGTTGAAAATTCACCATCTGTCAGGCAACAAACACATGTTGAGAATTCACCATGTGTCAGGCAACAAACACATGTTGAGAATTCACCATCAAACACATGTTGAGAATTCACCATCAAACACATGTTTGGAATTCACCATGTGTCAGGCTCAGTGTCCTAGAAGGAAATAGGAGCATCAATCACCAAAGCATGTGGACAGCAGACATGGAAACAGAAGCACCTTGAGCCTGGTAACCATATGGAGAAGGGACAACCTAGGTCCAGCGGTCAAAGATTATCACCCCATCAGCCTCAATCATCAAGATATATATAGAACCCAATAGCTATTGGAGAAAGTTGACAGGTGTTGAGACCAAAGACATCACCATCCACTCTCTGATCCCTATTTACAAGAACCAGACTGGAAGTCAGGCCAGGTGGTGAAGCTTATGGAGGTCAGCCTCCAAGAACTCAGAGCAGGATGAGAAATACACAGCACATCAAGGGTTTTTAAAAACACATGCACTTATTGTTCTAGTGGCCAAGAGAGACACACACATACACTACACAAGCAAATAAATAGATAATTTTAGGTAGTCCTGAATGTTGTAAAGACTTTAAAACAACGATGGGAATGGGAATATAAAAACCTTTCTGGGAAGATAATTTTGTTTAGAACTTGAAGACAAGAAAGTGCCAACTATAAATATTAGCCAGCAGAGCATTTCAAGCGGGAAGAAGAAAGAATGTAAAGATATTAATGTGGAGGGTAGCTTGCAAAGAGTGTTGGAGAATTAGAAAAACAGTCAAGTACTTCTGAATTTGTAAGATAGGGAAGAAATGTTCTTAATGAGATCAGAATGGAAAGCAGTGTCCATACTTTGTAACTGTATAGACCATCGATCAAGAATTTGGGCAGTGAGAAACTATTGCACTCTTGTGCAGTGAGAAACTATTGAATAATTACATGGGGGGTGGAGGGTGGAGAGGAAGCTTTCATCTTGTTTACATATCCAAAATATCACTTGGACTGTGTAGCAGTTGCATAATCGCCTATCACCTTTCGAAGGGGTCAATCAGGTCCCAACTTGATGGCCTCATTTGGGAGGTATAAATGGAGATAAATAGCTCATGGGAGGCCAGATACATATTCAATCCCTGTGAGACATTCCTGTTGACAAGACAGAGTATGTTAGTCTAGGTAGACAAGAGAAACAAATTCACAAACACTTATACAAGTGTTATATAGGAAAGAGTTTTATATACAAGAGCAAATGCATATTGAGAAAACACCCCAGCCCAGTCCAGATAAGTCTGTAAGTCTGATATTAGCCCATATTTCTGATACCAATCTATAAAGTCCTCTTCAAACTCATGAAACACATGCGATGACACTAAATGCAGGAAGATCACATGCCAGTGGGTAGGAATCTTTGTGGATCCAGTGGTGGTGGAAGCATCTCAGTGCTAGCATGGGTCTCCGTGTGACTGCTTCAGATCCAGGGCTCTCATTGCCATCAGCATAGCTTCATGTGTCTTTTCAGTAGAGAGTCTCTCAGGGAGTGAGTGGAGAGAGTGCATGTCTCCATCTCCAAGGAGAAAAAAGTAATGGAGTTCCCACGATCTTCAGGAGAAGGCCATTCCCACAAAAAGACCTCATTGGACATATTCTAATTGACAGGCTAGACTCCACTTCTTCACCTGTAATCCTTAAATTGACACCAGATTATGTAACTACCACATACATGAAGCCACATTGATGGAGCCAGAGAAGGCACCTGGAGACCCACACCAACACTGAGCTTCCAATGTCACTAGATCTACAAGACTTCTACCTACTGATCTGTGCTCTTCCTGCATTGGCATGGTTGCATGACTGCATGACTATAAAGAGAAATGTATGGCCTAGTATTGGACATGTGGGCTAATGTTGGACTTCTGTACTTATTCTGGACTAGGATGGGACGCTTCTCAATATACAATTACTTTTTATATAAAGCTCTTTTTTATACATGTATGAATGTCTCCCTGGATTTGCTTCTCTAGTCAACTCTGACTAATACAGGCTGCTTTGAAAATGAAAGCTAATGGGTACAAAAACAGAAGCAAGGATAGCAGTTTGGGGAGTATCTTAGAAACTCAGAATGCATTGATGTGCTTCGGAATAAGAATACTGAAAACTGTAAAGATAGAAAATAAGCCTTTGGCCAGTTTTAATTTCTTTGAAATGCAACCAAAAATTTAAAGACTACTATAGATTAACAAACATCTGGACATTTTTAACATAGAGGTCAGAAATTAACAACAGCTCTCCATCAAGGTATTATAAGATTTTAGAACACTGGGCACAAAAAGAAGATTTTACAAGCTTCCAGAAATGAACAACAACAAAATATCATGTAAAGGATTATAAGATGAATTTCTTTGGGACTCCTCAATAGCAGCACTAACAAAAAGACACGGCCTTTCAATATTTGAAGGACACAATTTCCAACCTTGAATTCCATTCCTACTCAATCATGTAGAAAAAAATTAAGTCTTCTCTAGGTTGCTGAAGGTCTCAAGAAATATTCTCAAGAAATGTACCTCCCATACAATCCTATCTAAGAAACTCTATCAGAAGTGCTCTGTGAAAGAAAGTCTGGGTTGTAGGAGATAGTTTTGGCACACGAGGACAGAAAGAAACGTCCTTAGGACAGCTGTCCACCAGATGTAGACTGGGTGGTGGAGAAAACAGATTATGCAGGCAAGAAAAAAACAGGAAAACAATCCATTTTTAACTATTTTCTGGATGATGGAGTGGATCCTTTCACTTAGCAATTTAGTCCTTCCTTCTGAAAACTCTACTGACTTATCTTTGCCTTTCATTTCTCCATTCCATTTCTTGGTATATCTCAGGGAAGGAACAAGAAAAAACAGCATAAAATGTAAGAGAAAATGAAAGCTAGAAGTACATTGGCGTGAAGGGCCTTTGTTTTAACTTAAGTTTTTCTTAAAGTTAGATCCTGAGGCAAAATATATAGGAGTAGGGAAATAGAGTGATGAACTGTAAAGAATGAGATAAAGTAGGGAAGCAGGAAAATATTATTACAATCACCACTGTAGGTCACCAGTATTCAGTCCTGCCTAGAATCTTCTAAGGAGGACAAAGAATGCCTTTTAAAGTCATATACCTCAGAATTAACCATTCTTGTCTATCAACTAATATTAGGAAGTCTGCCTTGGGCTTGAAATTTCTCCAAACTTCAAGATTAAATATACACGCTTGACTGTGTGCTTCCCAAAGGCAACTGCAGCACTGAAAAAAGGTGAAGGGAAAACATGCAAAGCTTTTGATGGTCTAAGCAAGATATCAGCCATGAAGTAAGTCAACCTGTCTCTGAATCTCCACTGAAATCAGAGATAAGGTCAAAAGAGTGTGACTTTGTAAAACAAAGGCCCCTCAGACTGTCTTCCCTTTAGACCACCTAAGACACCTCTGTCCAACAAAAAGTTCCATTCATCGACAGCTCTTCAAGTGGATGGCCACCTAAAAACTCTACATATGACTTAATAGACAAAGACTAACAGAGTAAGCCACATTCTCTGTTGCTGCAACTGGCATTACAGTTCCCACTGAAAAATAGTCATCTCCTTCCTTCGCTAAATGAGTGAGAGTTCCCTCTTCAGACAGCACTTTCACTGGTCTAGGTTTCTAGCTCAACAAATAATCAACACCTTCACCCTTGAATGGGCTGAGCCCTTAGCGACTTTGTTTTCTACAATTGCCCAGGCAACATTATCTTTGGGAATATGAACACCATGAAATGATCATAATAGACCATAACTTGCCAGTGTTGTAGTTATTTAAAATTGCTCCAATTGTTAGTTTTCAACGACCCCTCATCTCAAATGGTTCCAATGAGAGGATGATTCTATATGCGTTAGCTTGGGTTATCCAAAGAAAAGGCTAATTCCAGGCATGATTATCTTAAAGAACAAATGTAGGAAAAATAAGGAAGAAAAAGTTCATATAAGGGTGCATGCTAAGAACACAGCTTTGGGATATTGCATATTAGAACTGAATCTTGACATCTATGAAGTATATGCAAAGCATCTTGGCCTATGTATTGCTAGAACAAGGAGGAAAAATAGTTCTCCCTTTTGTTGTGGTGCTGTTGCTAGATAGACAGATTATCTATAGGCTTCCACTGTTCATTGATTGGTTGAGGGTTGCAATCAGAGTTAATTTTCACAGTTTTGAGATTCCATGAGTGAGTATTCCATCAGTAGGGTCCTATGACCAATTATAACATTGGAGTAGCCCTGCTTCAAAATGTGAAAAATACACAGTGTTCACAGGAGATGAACTGTTACTGTCATATTCTTAAAATCCAGGGTGCTCTACTGCCTACTGCTTTTAGGTTCATCTCAGAAATGAGAGTGTGAAGATGTGAGTCACTGTATATATGTAGATTTTTACAAATAAGCCTATATACATTAGTTCATATGTACATATCTATTTCCTTGCTCTGCTGCCTGGGAAGGCCACAACAGCAACAAGCACATCTTGAATTCAGATCTTGGTTTCTAATCAAAGGAAACCAGTAAAAGGAGCCAGGGTTGCTTGAAGAAATGGATGATTCTAGCACTGAGGGGGAATATACACAGGTGCATTGTATAGTATCATACAGTAACAAAACAATAGTGATTTATAAGTTAGCAAGGGTTTGTGAGGGAAGAGCAGTAGGGAGGGAGGGAAAAATGAGAAACTGATACTAATGGCTCAAGTAGAAAGAAAATGCTTGAGAATGATGATGGCAACAAATGTACAAATGTGCTTGACACCATGGATGGATGGATGGATGGATGGAGACAAGAGTTGACGAGCCCTCAATAAAATGATTTTTAAAAGAAAAAAATCTACATGGATGAGGCATTCCCAATGGTCAAAGCTGGAACAATGTGATCAACAGTGATAAGAAAAACAAAAATTATTGTATTTTAGCCCCAAATAGTAAATATACATAATGATATAAATAAGTCAAACAAATATATAGGAATTAAAGACAAATACATCATGAATAAGAATTCCAAATAATTTCTGTAGACACTCTAGCCTTAAGAGAGAAGAGCATAGCTCCTTGTTGCATCAGTGTGGGCTGCAGACAGTGACTTCTTTCCATAAAGCTTTACCTTGAAGACCTGACAAACACTGTCTGCGCCAGGTGATCAAGATCAACATCAGCAGTGGTAAATCATGTTGACAGGGGTACTCTTTATACGATGTGATGGAAATGGTATTTTTATCCTGTGACCTTCCTCTTTCAGTCTAACCATGAGAAAAGCATCAGAACACTTCAATGAGATAAATGGACACAGTGGCTAAAACAACGGACTCAAACAAGGCAATCATTGGGAGAGGAGCGCAGGGCCAGGCAGCTTTCCTGTGACTGTGGGTGGGGGTCACTGTGAGCTGGGGAGACTCCACAGCACCTAGCAATAGCAACAGCAAGGCTAACAAGTAGACAATGCCAATATAGCCACACCCACTGTCTAACCACACCCACTGTCATGGTGTTGATTTCAACCAATAGTGACCCTATAGGCCAGAGTAGGACTGCCCTTTGGATTTTCTGAGGCTCTGTACAGGAGCAGAAAGCCTTATCCTTCTATTGAGCTGACTAGTGGAATCAAACTCACAGCATCTGTACCCCCAGGGCCTACCTCTCAATGATAACGTGAGATGTTAATAGTAGGGGTGACTTGGTGTGACTTTTCTTGGAACTTTCTGGACTATTTTCTCCGTTTGTCTGCAAGTCCACTGTTGTAAAATACAAAGTCTTTTTAAAAATCAGGAGGCAATGATAAGTAACTAATCTCACTAAAGAGATACTTGATCAAATGAAAATACTAATGTAATCATTTTTAAATAAAAAAATAACAAAATACTTCCTAAATGTAACACATTAGAGAAAAAAATCATAAGGGAAGGTTTATGTAGATTATACAAGCTTCTAGTTTCTAATATATGTCTCCAATTAAAGGGTAAACAAAAATTAGGATAATATAACCAAAATAAACACCCATAAATAACTGATCATCTGAATCTAAGTAAAGTCTTAACAAATTTGCCACTCTAAAAATGTCACTTTAAAAAGTGCCAATGGTTTTAAAAAGAGAGAGAGAGGGAGAGGGAGAGAGTCTCATAGAAAAGGAAACCAACTTTGGACACTGCCCAAGGCTAGAGAGCACTGTGATGCCCAGAAAGAAATTGATGGACAGAGGTGGGCATTACCTTTGGTAGGCACAGTTTGAACAACCCATACGAGGAAGGAGAGTACTCGAGGAGCAGGTAAAGGATAAAATTCTGGAGGTGTTGATCAGTCATTTAAATTGATGATCCAAAAGGTAAACTCCTCCTAAGTAAAACATAAAGAGCACAGTTTACACTTTTAAAAATTGCCAGAGGTGCTTAAGGGACACAGACCTTTAGGCAGCGGTGATGGGGCCATTTGAAAGTAAGTCATAGTGATGGCTGAACAACACGGTGAGCAAAATGAATGCCGCTGAATTGTACAGGTGAATAATGTTGAAATGGCTCCCTGCATATTTGAAATACTGTTGAAATGTGCTACATGTATATTTATCATAATTGTATATATTGTCAGAGTGACTGCAAGAATGGGCTCAAACACAGGGAGAATTATGAGGATGGTGTGGGGCCAGGTGGTGTTTCCTTCTGTTGTCATATGTAGGCTCACTGAATCATAACCACTTCAATGACACTTCATAACAACAACAACAGGGGTTCAAAAACCGCAGAGGAAAAAGGAAATGAAAAGATAATGGAATTTTACTGAACTTTCTGAAGAATGTGCATTCACTTGTGTATCCTACCTAAAATATTGGCCCCAGCTTCATCACTCTGTACATTTTCTTCCACTTACTTGTTTATTATTTATCATGTATTGTCTGTCTTCTTGATTAAAGACATACTATCTCCTTCTT
>PVJH01000986.1:0-243332 GCA_004026705.1 Nesogale talazaci | reverse complement strand
AAGTATTGAGGGTTGGAGGGGAGGAGAGACCAGGGGAAGAGGGGAAGGAATGGAAAAGCCGATACTAGGGGCTTAAGGGAAAAGGTGGACGATTGGAGAACAATAATAGAAGTGGACATGAGAGGGTGCTTGATGAGTATGCTTATTTATATATTGTGAAAAACGATGTATGAGCCCCCAATAAAATGATTGGAAAAAAAAAAGAATGGCAGGTCTGACGATTCCTGGGGGGCACAAGAGAGGGGAGGAGATGGGGGCATGGACAAACACATGGCCGGGAAGTAGTGGTGGAAAGAGCAACAAATGGTCTGGAATCGATGGAAAGGAGGGTGTGAGAGCCCTGGTCGGGATTAAGCAAGGACAATGAATCTGTGAGGAAATATTGAAATGCCAATGAAGGTGGAACATGATGGTGGGACAGGCAGGGGATGGAAGGAAATAGAGGAAAAAGTGAGAAGGCAAAGGGCGCTAATAGAGTTCTAAACATAGGTGTGTTCATACATAGATACAATGATTTTTTATAAGGAGGGAATAAATTTAAGAATATATCTATAGGTCAAATACTAGGGTAGCAGGTGGACCTTGGGACCTCATCCAGGTGCTCCCTCAATGCAAGAACACATTGTTCTATGAATCTGGTACTCCGTGAGGCTAACTGGCCCAACACAATCACAGAAGTAAAATGGGTGCATAAGCAAATGTGGTGAAGAAAGCTGATGGTGCCCAGTTATCAAAGGCTATATTGTCTGGGGTCTTAAAAACCTGAAGATAAACAATAGACAATTTACCTGAGAAGAGACCACACCCACACAGAAGAAGTACAACAGCCAGCATGGCCACAAGGTTGTGAAAGGTCTAGGCAATAGTCATCAAATCGGGGGGGAAAAGCACACATATCACTGTGTGCACACATCTTTAAGGGGCCCACTGAGGACAGGTGGGAGCATGAGCAAGATGGGTGAAGAAAGCTGATGGTATCCAGCTATAAAAAGAGATAGCATCTGGGATTTTAAAGGCTTGAGCATAAACAAGAAGCCATCTAGCTCAAAACCCACCATAAAAGAAGCTCATTTGCCTGTGCCATCATGAGGTGCTGAAACAATCAGGTATCAGGCATCAAAGAACAAAAATCAAAATCAATGGTCCAATTGATTCCCAATATCGCTGAAGACAAATGGATACAGAGGCAAACAGAGTAGAAGAAACGATGGTGCCCAGCTACCGAATAATTGAATATCTGGAGTCTCAAAGATTTGAAGATAAATGTGTCGCCATTCAGCACAGAAACAGCAAAGCCTACATGGAAGAAGCACACCAGCCTGTGTGATCAAGAGGGGCTGAAGGGAGCAGGTATCGAGCATCAAAGAACAAGAATCACATCATCACAAATGAGGGGGAGAGCAGGGTGGGGATGTAAGGCCCACTGGTGGGTAATTGGTCACCTCTTTTCAGGGGAGTCATGGGGAGGAGACAGACTGGTGAAGGTGCAGCCGGGCAGTGATGATGCATACAAGTTTCCTCTAGTTCCTGAACCCTTCCTCCCCCAATCCTCATGGTCCCAACTCTACCTTAAAAATCCAGATAGACTGGAGAAGGTACACTGGTGGAGAGGGGAGCTGGAGATATGGGGAAACCAAGAAGGATGAGCCCCTTTGGGCCAATGGTTAGATTGGAGCTGCTGGAAGGGTAGAGAGAAGGTGGGGTAGAGAGACGGAACCAACTGCAAGAATATACACATAAGCTCCTATTTGAAGGACAGGCCTTAAAGGAGTGGGTTGGGGGAGAGGTCTGGCAGTATAAGATATGACAGAATAATAATAATTTATAAAGTATTGAGGGTTGATAGGGGAAGAGCAGGGAAAGAGGGGAAGGGATGGAAAAGCCGATACCTAGGGCTCAAGGGAAAAGGCGGATGATTGGAGAACGATAACAGCAGCGGACATATGAAGGTGCTTGGCACAGTATGTTTATTTATGTATTGTGAAAAACGATGTACGAGCCCCCAATAAAATGATTTTTAATAAAAATAGTCAAACAAAAAACATCTGGAAGTTCACGTTAGTTTCAGTTTTAGTTTAACTAAATCTCTAGTTTAGCTGGAGCAACTGGTGGATGCTAGAGGAATGGGTACTGGCAGTGGTATTTTCTGTGAGGGTGACATTGGGGTTGGAGAGAGAGAAAGTAAATGAGGAGGCAGAACCAACCATCCAGTCCCCCTGCTGTTCCACTCACTACCTGGAAAGTAAGAGTAGCCCAGGCCTCACAGTCTCTGCCACCATGCCCTGCCTGCCCCACAGACAAAGCACAAGCGCTGTGCCCAGGGTCCTGTCTTCTGCCTCACTTGCACATGCATACGCTGTTGTCCAGTTCTATAAGACTCTAACATTCAGGTCTTCAAAACCATTAGGGGAAAGTAATAACAAAATATGAGAGCTGTTTGCTTATAAACCAAAACAACAAACAAATTCCTTATGGCCATGGATACACACACATACTCACGGCCACATAACGTGTACACCCCCCCCTCCCCCACACACACACATTCATTGTTTACAAGGTTTTGTTTGGGTGTTTTTTAAACAGACATCAAGCAAACCATCCTTGTACCTGAATTAGATGTAATTAAAACCTACTTTATACTATTTTTTTCTTCTGTGCATAAAATTTTAACAAGAACTCATACAATAAGACTCATATACAGGTTGTTATTGTTAGGAGTGACCTCAGACATTTAATAATCTTATGCACAGTAGAACAAAGCACTACCTGGTCCCATGTCATCATCACAATTGCTGTTATCTTTGAATCCTTGGTTGTAGCTATTGTCAATCCATCCTACTGAGGACCTCTGACTTTTTCCTGGACCTACTTATCCAAACACGATGCCTTCTTCCAGGGCTGGTATCTCCTGATCATATGTCTAAAGTAAGTGAAACAAAGTATTAGTTCTATAGATGCCTTAAAGTGCATATCTATGCATATGCACAGATAGTTCCCAGAATATGAGTGAAATCCGTTCTTAAACATGTATTTAAGGATGTATTAGGGTCAACCTGGTTCTGTTTCAGCACTGTCATAGCACAGTAAGTATAATTAAAACAGACTCGATTTTTATTAAAGGTACAGTAAACTGGAAAGACAGCTGGAATGGGGGAAATTACAGATTGGATCCTCGTTAGAAACTTAATTTTTCCTTTTACAGAAGGTTGTTGCATTTGTTGTATAGCAACCAAATATCAAATACCGTGCCCTTAGATTTTTAGTATAGTCCAAAAGCAGTGCTGTCCCGTTAAAAAATGGTGGCAATTCCCCAATCACGGCAGCTGCACTCACAGCTTTGAATGCACATCATTCTCCTCCTCATTCTCTCACTACCATTGACTTAATTCTGACTGATAACAACCCTATGGGACAAGATAGAATTGACCCTCTGTGTTTCAAAGACTCTAACTATGGATGTAGAAGTCAGTCTTTCTCTGAGTGACTGGTGGAGTCAAACTGTTGACCTTGTGGTTAGCAGCCCAACTCATAGCCACTATGATATCAGTGCACACCCCTTCTAAGATTCTGCCAATCATTCAGTCTCATGCATCAGGCTCTTTTCTTAAAAAAAGTCACTTCATTGGGGGCTTCATAGAACTCTTATCATGTTCAATACATGCATCAATTGTATGTAGACCACATTTGCACATTTGCTGCCTTCATCATTCTCGAAACATCCTCCTTCTACTTAGGTCTCCCCATATTTACCCTCCCTCTCTTCCCACTCTCCTCCCCCATGAGCCCTTAATAATCTACAAATTATCATTACTTTGTCATATTGTGCACTGTCCGATGTACCCTTCATCCACTTCCCTGTTGTACATACCCCAGGGAGGAGGTTATATGTAGCTCCCTCTTACAAAGAGTCCCTAAGCCTTTCCTCAGTCTCTCATTCCTGGACTTCTAATAATTGTTCCCATTCCAGGTACTGTGGAGAATTTGTCAAATTGTACAACTTCGAAATGATTCCTGGTTCATGCCATAACCAGTTCAATGGACAAGTAGGAGTTATCTACTGATTGCCCATAGAGAGAAACTGCATGACTTTTTATATCATTCTCATATTAATCATGTAGAAAATATGATCTCTCACCACTGCCACTACCACTGCCAACAAGCAAAATATGGTTCATGGGGAGCCTACAGGACAGGGTACAACACTCCTTGATTTTCTAAGACAGCAAAATTTTTATGGGAGCAGAGCGTCTCATCCTTCCACAGTGTTGTTAATAGACCAACACTTAACCTGATACTTCACCAGGACTCCTTCTTTGTTTATCAGAGGTGGAAATTTAGACTTCATTGTTGATGATTTTCAATAGCTTAAAGAAGGACTGGCAAAAATAGTTAAATATCCAGAATTGTCAATCTCTAATTTTATCTGAAAGTATCCAGTCTGAAACAGAATTCCAGGAAAAAAATGCCGTTGAGGTACAAAGTCACTAAAAAAGCAAACAAAAATGTACCCACTATGGTAAAATATTTGAAAGCCTGTTTATTTATGTCCAAATTTTCACAACTGTGATCTATTTCATTTCTCTCATACCTTGCTCACAGCCTTGGTGGCCTAATGGTTATATGTTAGGCTGTTATCCACAATGTCAGCAGTTTGAAACCCCAGTGTGATCCTCAGGAGAAAGACGAGGCCTTTGAATTCCGTAAAACAAATTATAGTTTGGAGATCCCAGGCCCTTCTGCTCTGTTCTATAGTATCATTAGATGTCAGAAGGAATTTGATGGCCATGAGTCTTAGTTTAAGCAGAAGGACTGACACCAGGGTCTCAAAACTGAACTCCCTGTGTCAAAGATGTAGGACTATCTAGCTGACTTTCAGTACTAAAACAGAAAGAGAGGATATGGAATAAGAGTTCATTATTATTCCTGTAAACTCAACTACTACAGTTCATTATAATTTAGAACTTTAATTTTGGTTGCTTGGCAAGAGTCATAGTAGAACTGAATTAAGAAAACATCTTCTCTAAGTAAAAGTTTGACTAATATCTGTCCATTTCTAGAAGCTTCCTTTTAACATGTTTCTCATTGGGATGTTCTCAGCTGCTTTAAGAATATATCTGTATTTTCCCCTATATATACACTTATATCTATCTTTATGTAAGGGATACACTTATATTTTTAAATCATCTTAATGGGGACTTGTACAATGCTTATCACAATCCATACATTCTATGTCAAACACATTAGTACATTTATTGTCATCATCATTCTCAAAACACATGCTTTCTATGTGAGCCCTTGGTATAAGCTCCTCATTTTTCCCCCTCCCGCCCCACTTCCAATTAGAATTTATAAGGCTATCTGTGATGGTATTAAAATGCCATTTATCTCCGACCTCTTCTTAATAGATCTTAGTCAGTTGGGCACTGATCCAAGCATCCTCCATAAAGGTGGAAACTCAAATTTATGCTCTCCAGCCTGTCAACAAGTTCATAAGAATACCAGCTTAACCTGGAGGAAAAATGTAGGTTGGTGAATTAAAGGAATCTTCTTCTATAAGACACAATGCTTCTCTGCAAATCAGGACAGAATTCACGGGGATTTTTCACTTGCTCTTAATTGCTGAGTCTCTCCCACTTTTAAAACTGTACTGTGGCAAGCGCAATCGTGTGGTCAGCTTATCTGTGTGAGTCGCGGGACAAGGAAGAAAAGCGGCTTCTAGATTCAATGGTCACAGAGCTAGGACAGGAAGACAAGCCCTGCCATTACTAGCCCCTTCTGGGACTATGAGCAATGTAAGGAGCACCCACCCTTGGTCCCAACTGAAATTTTCTAGGCAAAGTTTCAGAATGCAATACAACTACACCTGGTGCACAGAGCTCCTTGTGCTTTCTCTGCAATTTTGATAATTTATTTAGAAAGCAAGTCTCTGGCCCAAAATGGCTCGTACATAAAGGGGACACTTAGCCAATTCTGATTCTGGGCAGTGTGTTCAGACACAAATTAGCAAAACTGAGGGAGGTTTTTGATTCGTTTATTTATTACAGAAAAATCTGACATGGCAGACAAGCGAAGGACATGTCTTCAGAGTACAGGGGGGCAATGGGACATTGAAAAACAGAAAGGACCTAACTGATGTTCACTTTGCTATCCTTTCATCTAGAATGAATGACAACCAGTGCTATTGGTGCTTATCTGTTACCACAATTATCCACAGCAATTAACCTGCATCTTTAATCAAATTTTAACTGCTCTTGAATATTCAGAAATGATTCTATCTGAATTAAGCATCTCCTTTCTTCATGTCCCACTTCCCCCAACAGAGAAACCTTAGTATATCCATGCTTTTGCTCAATTTAGTCTGATAGTCGTGTATGACTTCCATAGGCCTTTTCTACTACAGATCACTCTCCTCCTTAATCTTTCAGTTGTGTCATCTACCACTTTAACTACTTCCCACTTCATCTATCTTCCAGGTTGCTAATAAATATACTGACTAATAGTGATCCTAGTATTGATTGAACCCAAGGGAGCTCTTCTATTAATCCCTTCAGTCCTAAGGTCAGCCACTTATTCATATCCTTTGTGTTCTCCTTCATTAACTACTGATCATTGTATGTGGAGGTTTACATATTTACATCATAATAGTTTACTTTTATTCTGAGCAGTTCCATAACTTCCCTACATTTTAGAGAGTGGAATTAAGTATCTTCCATATGTATATGTGTGTGCATAATGAGCGGTTTGGATGGGGTGAAATCCTTATTCTAACACTTCAGGAACTATCTTTGTCTTCACTGAAAGCCAAACAGATGCCAACGCCTGTGACAGAGGAGAATAATTGGCAATTCCATTAATTTGTATCCTTCAAATATATCTAGTGTTAAATCTAATCATTTGTAGATATGAACAGAGCTCTATAATCTCTGACTGTAAATGATATTACATGTAATTTGACAAACATTTCTAAGAAGGTTCAGCCGTAGTCAACTTTTACATAAGTTGTGTTAGTCTTGGTAGACCAGAGAAGGAAATCCATAAAAATTCTTATGTTTGTAAGAAAGAGTTTTATATACAAGAGCAATTGAACATTGAGGAAGCTTTCCGGTCCAGTCCAGTCCAAGGTCATAAGTCAAATATTAGTCCATATGTCTGATACCAATCTATAAAGTTCTCTTCTGATTCACGAAGCATATTCAATGATGCCAGGACACTCAGAAGTCAGTGGGTGCAGAGTCTTGTGTATCCAGTAGTGGCAGAAGCATCTCAACTTTGGCAGGGGTCTCCCCATGGCTCCTCCAGTGTCCAGGGTTCAGAATCTATCATCAGTATCCAGTGGTGTAGAAGCATCTCAGCACTGGTAGGAGTCTCAATGTGACTTTTTCGGCTTCAGAGATCTGGTTCCTTTAGGATAAGCCCATGTGGCTTCTCTGGGATGTCTCACAGGGAGTCAGCCTTGTGTCTTGTCAATAGAGCATCTCCAAGGGACTGAGCCATGAGTTTCTCACCTCCCAGGGGAAATACAGACAGATTTCCCAGAATTCCAGGAGAAAGTCATAACCACACAGTGGTCTCATTGGCTGTCTCCAGATTGACAGACTAGACTCCACCCCGATACTCCCAATCCTCAAATTGACACCAGATTAGATATTGCCACATAAGTGCACATAAAAAGTTACAGTTAAAAATATTTAGCAGTGATAGAGATGCAAGAGACTGAAATTAAACCAATGATTATCACTATTTTTGTTAAGTAAAAATGTATGATCCATAAATCATTTAGATGGCATAGTGGTTATGTATTGGTTTGCTAACTATAAGGTCAGCAGTTTGAAAACACCAGAAGCTTCTCTGGAGAAAGATAAGGCTTTCTATTTAGAGTATACTTAAAGACTTAGAGTCTCAGTAAGTCACAGGGCATTTCTACCTGTCTTATAGGGTTGTTATGTGTCAAAATCCATAGTGAGCTTTGTTTGGAGGTACTTTTAAAAGTATGTTTTAGAGTTATTTAACTTGTTGCTTTTAAAATGCTTCAATACTGGTCTATTTAGTAACACCTTAGTATTTAGCTATAAATCTCTAGATGGTTGAAATACAAATGTTGATAAAACAATTTAAAAGCTTTTTTGAGCTCATCAAATCCAGAGATTCTGCATACAATTTTGCATCACTTAAATCATTTGTCATCTGACCGTGTAATCAGGTTTCTGACATGACAATGCATGTGTGCTGCCCTGTAGAGAAAGTCCTGAAGCTTGGTATAATACAAGGAAGAAATCATAAGCTGCATCACCTTGACCACAAAACAGTCTCAAAACTCCACCACCCACAAGGAGGGCCAACCCAGTCTGCCAAATGCAAAGTTTCTGTTGCCCTTCTCTGAAGCATAGCACTCCTTTGAAGGGAAACTCCGAACACATATGCATCTGTAGCCCTTGCCCTAGTTCTAGTCAGTATTCTAGCTATAAGTAGTTGCATTTTTGATAGCTGTCAAATGCAATAGAGTACCCTCTCCATCATGATGCATGCTGGTATTCATTTTTGGTACTAGAATCGCTGGAATTAGGGTGGTTACATGTTGGGCTGCTAACCCTAAAGTCAAGAGTATGAAACCAGCAGATGATCTTTGGGAGAAAGATGAAGTTTTCAACATCTATAAAGACTTGCAATCTTGGAAGCCCACAGAGCAGTTTTATCCTGTCGAGGAGTCAGAATTGACTCTATAACAGTGAGTTTTTGCTGTAGTGTACATTACACAAGGTCAACAGTGTTCACACTTGTGTTGATAATAGAAATGACCATCATGTATCAAAGCTTCTGGGATAAGCTACTTGTGTGCATTATTTTAAGGGTTCCTAAAAGATAACCACACAAGTTAAGTATCTTTATACCAATTATATACTAGGGCACACTGAGACAACAGGAAATTTTAAGAACTTGTTTCAAATCTGAACATTAGTCTTTGGTGGGGTCAGGACAGGAACTTTGGCTTACTGAACTCTTCATCTAGGTACCTGGTATTCTACCAAATCATTTTGGGATTTTAGGGGAAAAATTCATCTGTAATAGATAAGAGCCTTTTTTCCCCTTCCTTTAAAAAAAATATTGGACTATGATCCTGAGTCGCCAGAACTACAATTCATTCCCTCAAGGTGTTTGAATATGTCTAATATTGTTTAACTATCCCCCCTGTTCAATTACATTCATGGATATATTTATAGCATAGGTAAATACACATACAGAATATGACCTGAGCTCTCATTCTCTCTCTCTCTCTCTCTCTCTCTCTCTCTCTCTCTCTCCCTCATTGTCAAATTCAACTCATATGATCTTATTGGACAGGGTAGAACTGCCCCCGTGAGTTTTTGAGACTCTAACTCTTTTGAGGAGTTGAAAGTTCAGTCTTTCTCCAGCAGAATGGCTGATGTTTTCAAATTACTGACTTTATGGTCAGCAGATGGACAGGTAACCACTATAACTCTATTCCCATTTTCCTTCCCACACCTGCTCAGCTTGTGTGTCTATCTTACCTGTGTGTACATCTGTTCATAGGTTGTCACTGCTACTGTTATTACAGGTTCTGTAAATGACAGTATTTATTTTGCCATTAACTCTTGTACTTCTTCCAGTGTGTTCCTGCATCTCCGTCTCTCTTTCCTGACCTCCCTCTTCTCAGCAGCCTTCCCCTTGACCCACGTTAAATGCTATCTACGCTCGAGCTCATGCTCGACTCTTCTTTTATCTCTCACCCGATAGCAATTGAAGAGCATTTCTCTGAGTGTAGACATCTTTTCTTGCCTATTTATGATAGTGGCCTCACACAATATTTGTCCTTTTATGATGGATTTATTTCCCTGAGCATAATGTCCTCCATGTTGATTCATTCTGTGAGGGTGGCATAAACTCACAGCTCTTTAGTGTATAGTATAGCACTATGTGGGTGTTCCATGATGTGCCTATTTATTTATTCATTGTTGGGCATTTAGACTGTTTCCATCTTTTTGAAGAGAACATTATTATGAATAGCATTTCAATGAACATGGGTGTGATTACATCATGTTATGGTTTGATTTTGTCTAGGATATAATAGTGGTATTGTTGAATCTATTTCCAACTTTTTAAAGCTCTCAAAAATGTTATGCTTAGGGGCTCTACCATTTACAATCTGATCAGCAGTGTGTTAGGGGTCCACTCTCTCCATATTCTGAATAGCATTTATTGTTTTGTTTCTTTGTTTATCTCTTTGCTACTAAAACAGAAGTGAGAGAATTTCTCATTCTTGTTTTTGTTTTCATCTCTCCACTGGCTAATGATTATGAATACTTTTCATCTATTTGTTTGTTGCTTGGATATCTTCTTTCGTAAAACATTTGTTCATGTGATATGCTCATTTTTTTTTTTTACTTCTGAGGTACTGAAAGTCCTTTGACTAGCAGAGTTCACAATGATAGTGCTTTATGTATTATATTGGTGACCAGTGATTGGGGCCTTGCAAGTTTGTGAGAGACTACCCAAGATGAAATTATTGGTTGCTCCCCATTCAGATAAAAGAGGTGGGAATTAAGTCGAAAACTATATAGTGGACTAATGGATCATGTGAGATTTCACTGCAATGGTCTTGAGACCAGAAACAAAAGACAATGACCAGCTACTGTGTCTTGTCACCCTGAAAGGGTCATATGAAAAGGATCTGGATACAATGAGAGAAAAAAAATATGGAACAAAATCTCAAAATCATGAAACCCCAGGTTGACTGGTTGTATCCATAGTGGTGGAACCCCAAGAAAATGGTCTTTAGTCTGCCTCCGGACTTGGAATTACTCACATCCTTGTAGCTCAAATTTCCATAGTTTGTTTTTTCCAAAACAAAAGATCTTTAAAGTGAATAGTAACTCTCGGAAGGCATGAAATTCTTAGAACAATCATCCAGGTCAGTCCCAAGGGGAGCACATGGACCCAAAAGTTCAGAGAGCAGAAAGGCTTGGGAAGGAAGCAGGAATGAAAATAGGGTAGGCAACACAGGGGAAATGGGATCAGTGATGTCACTTTGTGGAGATTGTACTCAATGACATGAAACAAAATGGGTATGCATTTTCTTAGAGGAAAACTGGTTGGCTTTGCAATCCTTCACATGAAAAAGTTAAAAAAATAATTTAAAAATTATCGTTAGAAAACATGAATAGTTTCTCGGGATAAGCTTTTTAAAATATAGCATATACTTCCTCACGCCGTCAAGTGGCGACTTCTCGGACCGTGTCGGTGATGCTGGCGAAAGCAGAGCTGTGAATCGGGGGAGTCAGGACTCTGCCACTGAGCTTGCCTTCTCACCAGGTGCCGGACTAATGCTCTGCCTTCTCGTAATGGCAAAGCACTGACCTGTGGAAACAGGAACTATTACCCATATCTTTTCTGAACTAGTCCGATGGCTTAGTGAAATACAATGTGTCACACACTTCAGATGAAAATACGAGATATTAGTCATTATTGTCAAGGTGGGGCTACAGCAGTCATTTCCATTTGCTTTTTGGATTCATTTGTTCTTGGAAAGCCATGCGGAGAAAGTTGCTGAAGTGTTTTGGTGGTGGCATCAGTCAGACAGGCATTCATGGTGACCCCTGTTGTAAGCTGAGCGCAAGAAGTGTGGACAGGGTCACAGGAAATAGGCTGCATGGATTCTGAATCTGCACTCTGAACCAGTATCCTTTCTGCCCCTTTTCCCCCATGTGCCCTATTCTGCCTTCCACCAGCCAGGTGACTTCGTTTTAGTTCTTAGGAACATTTAGAGTAATGGTTTTCAACCTTCCAGATTCCGCAACCCTTTCATAGAGTTCCTCATGTTGTGGCCACCGCCCTAGCCATAAAATTAATTTCCTTGCTACTTTATAATTGTAATTTTACTACTATTTTGCATTGGGCAACCCCTGTGAAAGGATCTTTCCACCCTCAAAGGGGTTGTGACCTACAGGTTGAGAACCGCTGATTGAAAGCCTTAGACCCCTGGACCATGTTACAGAAGTGTATCTGTGCCTGAGTGAGACTGGGGTCCTTTGGGACACTGTAGCATGGCCAGGTCAGGAAAGTGATGCACCTCTGAGTCTCAAAAGTCAGAGCAGCCATCAAATGAGATGATGACCATCACTCATATTTCATGGCCCAGTAAGGGTACCCAATGGGTGGCTTGGGATTCAGTTTGTGACCTGGCTTTGTGACCAAGTTAAGACCATGTGCTTCATTTGTCTTCTCATTACAGTGGAAATAGCAAGGTCCATACCACTGTGTTGTACAGAGGATACATGAAAGCGAGAGAACTTGGTAAATTATAAATCGGTGCAACACTGTACCATTTTCATAGCTCATGTTTCATTCTATCTCCCCAATGTTTGTCAAATTGTGTAAGCATGGTATTATCCTCATTGCTATAAGATAGACAATAGAGACTAAATGAAATTATGGATGCTGCTTGGGTTACATGGTGAATAGGAATGATTCAAATACAGCTACACTTTTTTTTTTTTGCCTCCGGAGCCAGTGTGTGCTTCTGCCAGGCAGCAAGGACCCTCTTGGAGCAGAACTTGCACTGAATCATCTGGCTTGTTCCCTGTGTATCTTCCAGGAGCATTTGGTTTCTTTGTGCTGCTAATGGAAGCAGCTCCCCTGCACAGATGTCTGAGAACTCTGTGTGGATCTCATTCTGAAGCCCTGCACAATATAACCCTTCCCTAGTCTTTCCCATAAATAGTGATTAGCCTGGGAATCTGAACTTGCTCTTTAGCTGCTCCATCTCCCCCACTTGCCCTCTCTTCCTCATCCGTGCACACATTGTGCAAAATTCCAGTTCACTTGCCCTCTAGGCTCTGGGGACGCTCAATCCAGTGCCTTAAACACTTAGGTCTCTTTGTTCCCCCACCACACCCAACCCACCTGCGCCTTTTTTTTGAAGCAATGATAACAATGCCATTTTCTCAACGGGCTCATTGGACATGAAATGTCGCTTCACAACTGAACTGCCATAGCACAGTGTAATAAAGAATCCATAACAATGACTGTGGTACAGTGCATTACTATTCTAATCATATTTTACCGGAAGCCGTCCACCTCTTAAAACCAGCATTTCATTTGCCTCCTTTGCCTTAGAGAAACCCTGCTGTTGTGACAATGGGTAGGAGTAAAGCTAATGGTCTTTTCCAAGCTCCTTCTTAGATGGAGCGCAAGGAAAGGAAGTGATAAAGAAGGAGAGAGAAAAATCACACCTTCATTTCCAGCCATTTGTGTTAAAATACAAAGAAAACAAGGCACATTCAAAAATGGTGTGCCAGGCAGCCTCCATTAATATTTATCTTGGCATTAATATTGATAAGAAAGTACTTTGTAGCTAGCCTTTGTTGCCTCCCCTGATGTCCTCAAGCTCCCTGTTATTCAAGCTGGTGGCCATTAGCTCGCGTCCCCTCTGAGCCCAGAGCCTCCGAGACGCTTGGCGGGCCTCCAGCTCACTTATGCTTAAATGGACACTCAAGCTCCGACGGACACACAGCTAAATAGAGGCCAATAATTCAATACAGTATGACTGTACTGGGGCTGCTAGTAAATCCATCAAGCAGTAAATATCATCTGAAGCCAATGCAAGCTTTTATCTTTCCAATTTTTTTGTATGTCTGAGCGAAGCCCAGGCATTCAGCGAATCATGTAATTTATTCTGCAATGCTGAGCCGGGGCTGTCTCAGACATCATATTGACTTTTTTTTTTCCATCTGTCAGGGGCAGTCAACAGCTCCGCTATTGTGAGAGTGCATCACATTACATCTATTTATTTATTTATTTCCATGTCTTCTTTGTAGCATGATTGGGCAAGGACACATTATCTCAGATCAACGAATGCTAAGAAAAGCATCTGAACATCATTACAACAGCATGTTAAACATTTGTCCTACCCAGTTTGTTAAATCAGCAAATGTATTTCTAGCAAATGCTTGTAATTGTTCATAAAGAGCTCCCTACTGCAGGGTTTTATTAAGCTGAAAATATGGCCTGTTATTTTCTTCAGCTCTTTAGGTCAGCAGCGATGCCAATATATTGTAAATAATGCTGAACAGCTGGTGTATTTACTTGTTCTGTGTGTGTGTGCACATGAACAAATAGTCACACACCTAACTGTGTCTCTGAATGTGGCTTGAATAAATGTGGCTTGCACATAAATGATCATGTAGGGCAATATGATGAAAATTGTAATATCATCTCGATGCTTACTTGGCCAAGTGAATTATTTACTTATAGTTTACAGTGTTTAGAAAAACATCCTATGACCTAATCAATCAATAATTAGATTGAGAACAAAGCTCTTTTAGTGACTGCTGCTGTCTAATTGAAAGTTTAGGCTTAATTGGTCCTTTTTAAAAGGGAATGTCCTTCAGGTCTTTCTGTACTTCCTTCTCCCTATCATATAACATTTTAGAATCAGGCAGGAATAAAATGGTTTCCCTGAAAGTCCTCCCCCTCCTAATAGGGCTTGAAGCTACTAAGATCAAGAACAGACCTCACATTCATGCAGATGACTGGATAATGACACCCCTAGTATAGCATCTACCCTTTCAAGTCATCCCCACAGCCACCAGCCCTTTCCAAAAACCAATCAAGGGTCATGTTTCTGAGATTCAGCTTGACTCTTTGTTGAATAAATTTGAGTTTGATTAGTTGCCCACTTTGGAAGTGCACATCACAGAAGAGTATTCAGCAGTCAGTTTTTGATCTTCTCTGAGCAGATAAATATGTCTCCTGAATAGACTTAATAGAAGCCTCAATGCAGAATGTGCAAATGATGCCAGGACTTAGAATCAGCTGTACAAATTGCCTAACACTTCTTAAAAATAATTCTAAAACAAGACAGACAGTCCTTTTATATATGGCTATGAGTGAGGGCATTTCATATTTTAAAAGCTGCAAAACCAAGGTTGTTGTGAGAACCTAGCTCTTCCATATGTAGGATCAAGTTTTTTTTTAAATAACATCACAAGCCTCCAAAAGGCTTTACGTTCTTTGAAAGAAATACGTGTGGGCTATGCTTGATAGAAAATCTCTCCCTGTGGACTGATGGTGAAAAATGACTTTGTATTTCATACTCCATTATTAGTGTCACTACCTCAGAAAATATCAAATTGGTTTCCACTGCCACATCCGGCAAGGAGAATCTGGGTAAACATGAGTTTTATTCTGAGATTGGATAAAATCATTTTTCATATCCCTGGGTATATAGTTAGAAGCATTCTTCTCCACATGGCAGAGAACATCAGTGCATATGTTCAATTCCCATTTATTAACCTCCAGTTAGAAAGTCCTGCACAGTACATGCTACTTTTAATATTCTAAAGAGCAGCCAAACTGGCTTTCTAAAGAACCGCATTAAAAGGCAACTCAGTAAGCCATTTTCCAACACCTGAGAGCAATTAATGTAAGCAGAGACAGGAAACATCATCAATTATTTAAAATAAAATGAATATGTAATACTGACCTTCTCCAACTGCCATCAGCTTTATACTTACACCTGAATAAACTCATGGGAGCACAAAACCCACAAGGCACCCCACATCACAATCTGCAGCAAGACAAGGGCTGGTCACAGGGAGGGCTCCCCACTGGCTGTGTTCAGCCCTGATGAGAGTGGAAAGGACTTCTGCTTTCATGAGTACCTTGCCATCTGGAACGGCAGCTCTGTGGATGAATTGCCTCATCTCCCCAGGCTTGTCCAAATGCTATATTTGAACAAAACATATATATGTATATAAAACATATATATGTTTCTAAGAGTAACTGTACCTGTATATGTTTAAAGGACTCCTAATGGTGCCAGCATGTTAAGCATTGGGTAGTTAACTTAAAATTTGGGTGATTCAAATCCACTAGCCACTCAATGGAAGAAAACTGAGATATGTGGCTCCCATCAAGAATTTAGCCTCTGAAATTCTATGGAGTGGTTTTACTCTGCCTACTAGGTGCCTTGCTGAAAGGAGGAGATTACACAGTAGGCTGTTAACCTCAGGGGCAGCAGTTCACACCATGGGACAACCTGAGGCTTTCTACTCCTGCAAAGATGTTGTCTCCGAAACCCCCGGGGCAGCTCTACCCTGTCCTTGATCACTATGAGTTGGAACCAACTCAATAGCACCTAACCCCAATAACATTCAGACCTTGAAGAAGCTCCAGCAGATCATCCAGGCTAAGACAGACTAGCAAGAAAGGCTTGGACACCTATTTCTAAAATCTGGTCCATGAAAACCCAAAGAATCATAGTGAAGCCTACCATGGAAATGATGAAAGACCAGGCAGTATGTTATTTGAATGCACATGGAGTTGGGGCCAATTCAACAGCAGCTTACCAAAAAGGCATATGTTCTATTGCTAGAGTTGTTGAGTATCCTGTTGACTTCCATACATCGTAACTTTGTGACAGAGTTGAGCTGAACAAGGGTTTCCTAGACTGTGTCCCTATAGGAGCACATCTCTAGGTCTAGGTCCCTGGATGCACTCTGATCTGTTGTGACATTGAAGTTCCTTGTATATTCTGTTACACATGTCTATTTAATAGTATAAAGTCACTAGTCCTTCTATCTTTCTCACTCTACCTTCTTTATTTTAATCTTTTTTAGGCTTCTGCTGGCTAATTTTTCCTTAGAAAAATAGGAAGGGTGAATGTAGACCATACTTATTTGGGAAGCTGAGAAAGATGTGTTTATATAGCTGTAATAGCCATTTGCTGGAATTAAATGAATCATCTGTTTTCTGAATGGAGGGTCTTTCTGCAAATATAAGAACCCAGACATTTTCTTAGGCAGTGTTACTGACTAGAGATTGGGGGAGGCTGCATCAAGGGAAATGGAGTTTATTACCTAATGTAATTGCTGTGCATGACATATGGCATGAGCCAGGTTTTTGGCACAGCAATTGTTGAAGATTTTCAGAGCAAAGCCTATTAAGCACAAAGTACAAAAAGTCCTTTGTGACTGTTCAAGCTAAACAAGGCTTGAAGTGCTGGTGTCTATTTCCCCCCTGACTTGTATTAGTGGTTCCAAGGAAACTCACAGAGGACCTCATGCAGAATGACCCAAGCTTCCGACCTGGTCATCCTCTTCTGATCCACCTCCAGCTATGCTGGGGTTTGGCTAGCAGTCTTGGTTCCAATTCTCAGCTACAGCAATGAAAGGAGAGTCAATTATCAGTTTCTGGGTCCAGCTTTACCAAAGAACTTCTCCTGAGGCTGTTAATAATCCTCCTAGTTTTCTGTTATAGAAGTTCTATTTACATATGTTTTAGGAGATTGTCTGCTCAAATTGGCAAAGAGACCAACGGCTAACAGGTTCAGCTTGAGAAGCGGGAAACATTTGCTAATGGTTGAGAAGTGAAATTACATAGAAACAACAAAAAGTTCTTTGTCCATTTTCATAATTCTACAGCTCAACGGGGCTTGGCTTCAACAGTTCTCTTCACTTGGCATCCTGCATCTTGAACTTTGATGTGAATAGATGGTTTTGGGGGAGTATTCTTTCTCCACTTCTTTATTACAACCATATCAGAATTTCTCTTCCCACATGAGTAAAACCTGTGAGGTTTAAGAAAGTCATTCTTGAAATGTAGAGCGGAGACAAAACTCAAAGCTGAGCTCCCTGGCTTTGAGACGGTTGAGTCATAGCAAGCCTATAAGACAAGGTAGAACTGTCTCACTACTGAGTTCCCAAGACTGTAATTCTTCACAGATGTAAAAACAAACAAAAAAATCCATCTTTCCCCCTTGGCTGACCTTGATGCGATCAGCCCAATGTATCACTTGTGAAGTCACCAGGAATCCTCAAAGTTAGGATATGATTGTTGTTGCATTAAGTGCCATTGAGTCCGTTGTGACCCGATACGTACAACAGAATGAAGCAGTGCCCAGGCCTGGACCCTCCTCCCCATTGCTAGGTTTGAGGCCATGGTTCAGCCACCGTGTCAATGCTGCTCATCAACCACCTTCCTCTTTCAGTTACTGCCCCTCTTATTTATCAACTATGATGTCCTTCTCTAGGGTCTGCTTTCTCCTGGTAACCTGTCTAAAGTATTTCAGACTAAATTTCACCATTTTTGGATGTGCTTTCTCACTGTGTTTCTTTCAAAACATATTATTTTGTTCCTTTTTAAAGTTCTAAATCATTTAATTGGGGGCTCATACATCAATCACTTTTCACAATACATAGATACATATCCTGTGCCAAGCACCTTCACAAGCCTGCTGCTGGTATTATTCTCCAAATATCTGCTTTTCTACTTGGGACGTTGATATCAGCTTCTCATCCTTTCCCCTCCATCCTTGCTCTCCTCTCCCCCACCAACCCTCAATACTTTATAAATTATCATTATTTTGTCATATCTTATACCGTCTGACATCTCACCTCACCCACTCCTCTGATACCTTTCCTCCAGATAGGAGGTTTTATATATAGATCCTTGTAGCTGGCTCCCTCTCTCTACCCCTACCTTCTCTTCACCCATCCGATAAATACCCTGTCACCACTGGCCTCGAGGGGTCCATCTGTCCTGGGTTCTCTGTATTTCCAGGTCCCATCTCTACCAGTGTACCTTCTCCAGTCCAACTGGATTTGTAAGGCAGAATTGAGACCATGATAGTTGGGGGGAGGAAACCTTCAGGAACTAGAGGAAAGTTGTATGCTTCATTGGTACCTCACCGCACCTTGACTAGCCCATCTCCTCCCCGTGAATCCCCTGTTTGTGGGCCTTTGGTCCCCACCCTGCTCTCCCCCTCATTTGTAGTGATGTGATTCTTGTTCTTTTATGCTTGATATCTGCTCCCTTTGATCCCATGTGATTTTCTTTTTTTTTTTAATGAACTTTTTGACCACTATTAATCATTGTCTTGGAGGGGTTCTTACAATTTTTTTTTGAGGAATGTTGTTTATTTAATATTTCAATTTTCTGACTACACAATATCAAACTCTAGCATTTATTTGTTATCCTTTGTTTAAAAATTTAAATTCCAGCAAACCATATTTCCCTTCCCCCCTCCACCTCCCACATGGACTCCTAATAATTTACAAATTGTTATAAACTTTTCATATCGCACACTGTCCAATATGTCCCTTCACCTACCCCCCTGTTGTCCACACCCCAGAGAGGAGGTCATATGTAGATCCCTGAAATTAGTTCCCCCTTTCTACTCCATCCCTCCACCCTCCCAGTATCACCACTCCTCCCACTAGTACCGAGGGATCATCTATCTTAAATTTCCCATGTTTCAGACTCCAGTGTACATCCCCTGGTCTACCTGGATCTGTCTGGTAGAATTGGGATCATGACAGAGAGTGGGAGGAAGCATTTGAGAACCAGAGGAAGATTGCACATTTCATTGTTACTACACTGTACCTTGACTGACTCATCTCCTTGCTGCAACTCCTCTGTAAGAGGATGTCACCTCACTTATTGATGGGCTTTGGATTCCCAATCTGCCCTACCCCTAATTTATAATTATATAATTTTTAGTTCTTTGATGTTTGATACCAGATCCCTTTGAAACCTCGTGTTCGCAGAGGCTGGTGTACTTCTTCCATGTGGGTTTGCTTCTGAGCTGAATGGTCATTTAATTTACTTTCAAGCCTTTAAGACCCTAGATACTATATCTTTTGATAGCCAGGCACCATCAGCTTTCTTCACTACATTTGCTCATGCACACATTTGTTTTCAGTGATTGTGTTGGAGAGCTGCACATCATGGAATTCCAATTTAATAGAAGAAAATATTCTTGTACTGAGGAAGTATTTGCGCGGAGGTTTAATGCTCATCTGATGTCCTAATACTAACCCTATAAGTATATGCACATTGATCTATTTCTCCCTCGTCATATGTACATGCCTGTATTTAAACCTCTATAAATGTCTCTTACCTCCCCGGTTCTTTCCTCTGTTTCCTTATACCTGCTCCCGTCTCACCATCATGCTCAACCTGCATTTGAGTTTCAGTATTTTCTCTCTGTTACATTTGTCCTGATTAATCCCTATCAGACCTCTTACACCCTCTCATCACAATTCATACATACATACATTGTGTCAAGCACATTTGTATACTTGTTGCCATCATCATTCTCAAAACATTTCCTTTCTACTTTAGCCATTGATATCAGCTCCTCATTTTCACCCTCTCTCCCTGACCTACTCCCTCATGAACCCTTAATAACTTATAAATTGTTATTTTGTTCTTTTGGAAACCAAAACTTCACTGTTTTTTGCAAACACCATAACTCAAACACATTGGTTCTTCTTCAGTCTTCTTTATTCAACATCCTACTTTCACATACATATGAAGCAATTGAAAATACCAAGGCATGGGTCAGGTATATCTTAGTCTACAAAGTAATACCATTGTGTGCTGTGCAGCAGATTTGCCTTGCCTAAGGATTCTACCATCTCTCATGATAATATGCTTGATCCAGTTGTGAAGATTTAGGTTTTATTTACATTGACTTAGAATCTATCCCAAAGGCTGAAATTCCTTTTATTTTTTTAGAAAAATCATTTTATTGGGGGCTTGTCAGCTCATATCACAGTTCATCCATCCATCCATCCATTGTGTCAGGCATATTTGTACATATATTGCCATCATCATTTTCAAAACGTTTTCTTTCTACTTGATCCCTTTCTGTCATTCCCACCATCCAACACCCTCATGAATCTTTAATAATTTATAAATACTTTTTTCTTTTTCTATTAAAAATTTTTAATTGCCAGCTCATACAACACATCATAATCCATACATACATACATTGTGTCAAGCACATTTGTACATTTGTTGCCATCATCATTCTCAAAATATTTCCTTTCTACTTGAGCTATTGATATCAGCTCCTCATTTTCCTTTTCCCTCCCTGACCCCTTCCCTCATGAACCCCCTTGTTAACATAAATTGTTGTTATTTTGCCATATCTTACACTGCCTGATGTCTCCCTTCACTCACTTTTTTGTTGTCCACCCCCCATGGAGAAGGTTATATGTAGGTCCTTGTAGGTCAGTTTCCCCTTTCTATTCCACCTTCCTTCCACTCTCCTGGTATCCCCATTTTCACCACTGTCCTAGATCATCCATCCTAGATTCCGTGTTTCCAGTTCCTATCTGTCTCAGTGTACATCCTCTGGACTAGCTGGATTTGTAAGGTAGAATTTGGATCATGATATTAGAGGGCATGAGGGGTGGGGAGCATTCATTTAGGAACTAGAGGAAAGTTGTATGTCTCATTGCTACTACATTATACATTGGCTGGCTTGTCTCCTCCCTGTGACCCTTCTGCTCACTTGCCTACAGGTAATCTGCATTCCCCTCACTCCAATGATTTGGATTTTTTTTCTTTGATGCCTGGTACCTGATCATTTTCATGTCTTACACTGACCGTTGTCTCCCTTCACCCACTTTTCTGTAGTCTATCCCTCTAGGAGGGGTATATATCTATCATTGTGATCAATTCCCCTTTTCTTCCACTTCCCCTTCTGATATTGCTGGTCTCATTATTGGCCTTGAGGGGTTTATTTGTCTTGGATTCCCTGTGTTGCAAGTTCTTATCTGTAGCAGTGTACATGCTCGGGTCTAGCCAGATAGGTAAGGTAGAATTGGAGTCATGATAGTGAATAGGTGGGGGGAGGAAGCATTAAAGAATTAGAGAAAAGTTGTAATTTGCATCCCTGCTATACTGCACACCAATTGGCTCATATTTTCCTTGTGACCCTTTTGTAAGAGGATGTCTAATTATCTGCAGATGGGCTTTGGATCTCCACTCCTCACTCTCCCTCATTCACATTGATATATATTTTTTTGTTCTGGGTCTTTGATGCCTGATACCTGATCTCATCAACACCTCATGGTCTTACAGGCTGGTATGTTTCTTCCATGTGGGCATTGTTACTTCTAAGTTAGATGTCCACTTGTGGTAGTTACATAATCTGGTATAAATTTGGGACTTGAGGTAATTGAGTGAAAGGATGCTAAGTATGTGAATCAGGTCGTAACAAATCAGGACTCTTTGTGGACATGGTCTTCACTTTCTTTTTTGTTTTTTGGGCATCAATCCCTCTGGTGGTCGTGGAAGATACCCAGTGCTGCTCCTGAGAGCCGCCACTGAATTTGAACCACCAAACCCGTGGGCCACAGTCCCGCACTCAACCACTTACACCACCGTGGCTCAGCCCGGCCTTCTCTTGAGAATTCTGGGAATTCCTGTATTTTCTCCTTTGAGACAGAAGATACTTTTCTCTCTGTGTTCTTTCCTTTGGAAAGTCTACCTATAAGACTCTAGACTCTCCCTGAGGGTTTCTTACAATGCCACTGGATCCATAAGATTTCCAACCCACTGGCCTGTGATCCTCCTGAATTTGGCATTGTTACATGTATTTTGTGAGTTTAAAGATGACTTTATAGACTGATATTGGAAATATGGGCTGATATTGGGCTTATGGACTTGACCTGGACTGGGCTGGAGCATTCTCTCCATATTCAATTCCTCTTGTAGATAAACCTCTTTCTTATGCACATATGAGTGGGTCTATGAATTTGTTTCTCAAGTTGACCCATACTAACACACCACTTGCTTATCTTAAACCTTTGAGACCCCAGATACTAAATCTATTGATAGGAAGAAATTGCCAGGTTTTTTCACCCTAATTTCTTATTCACTAATTTTGTGTTCAGTGATCTTGTTAAGAAAGTAAGCATTCCAGAATGCCAGGTTATTTAAAAAAAGTGTTCTTGTACTGAGGGAGTACTTGAGTAGCTACTACCTTAATACTTAACTTATAGATATATGTACATAGATCTATTTCTCTATCATCATATATAAATATATTGATCTTTGTCAGCAAGTAGTTGAAGTCCCCCTCATTTTCAGCAGGCAAGACTGTGCCATCTGTGTGTTGCAGGTTGTTAATAAGCTTTCCTCTCATCCTGATGTTGCACTCTTCATCACATAATCTGGCTTTTCTCATTATTTGCTTAAGAGCTAGGATACGATAAACCAAGCCCCCAGTCAGTATCAAAATATATTTCTACTCTCAAATTCCAGCCGTCTAAGCAACCAGGAAAGTCGCTATATCCCAGTTGTTGTTGCTGCTGTGCAGTGAGCATGACTGTTAGACAGAAAGTTGTCAGAGATCACCAGCAGCTCCCAGAAAGAAAGGTGAGGCTGTCTGTTCCCATAAATAGTTACACCAGCAGAAAGCTCATGCACGGTTTCTATGTTGTTGCTGTTTGCCACTGAGCTGGTTCTGACCCACAGAGACCCTATGCACAGCAGAAAGAAACACTGCCTGGACCTGTGCATCTTCACACTTGTCCCTAAGCCTGAGCTCACTGTTACAGTCACTGTATCAACCCTCTTGTCAAGGGCTTTCCTCTTTTTTGCCACCCTTTTACCTGATCTAACATATGTTCCTCTCTAGGAACCACTTTCTCCTGATAATATGTCCTGTACAGAAGATGAAGGCTCGCCATCCTTGCCTCTAAAGAACATTCTGACTGTACTTCTTCTAAGAGAAATCTATATATCCTTTTAGTGGCACACAGCATTTTCAATACTCTTTGCTAACACGAGAGGCTCAATTTCAGCAGTCTCATATGCATGTGAAAGTTGGCTGCTGAAAAAGGAAGTCAGAATCAGTTATTAGCTAGAATCCATTTAATGACAGTGGGTTTGGCACTGTGGTGAGACTTACCCTTACCTTAAGTGCTTGTGTGGCCTTGGCATGAGTGGAAGATTCTTGAGTATCAAAAATCACAAGTGCAGTACTTTCACTAGCATGTGCCCATGTGTGTTCATACACTGGGCATGAAAGCTAATATCGCATTGTTATAGACAGTGAATTGAGACTGTAAAATGACATGCCGTTTAAATATGTTAAAAAGTCTGATAAAGTTTATTGTTCTGGCAAACTTGGGAGAGTTATTCAGAATGAATACCCAAGAAGTCAAATCCTTATAAAAAGCCAAGGTTTCATATGAATTTTTCTTATGTCCTTAGAGTTATGTGGTTTGTTGTTGGATGACAGCAAGTCCATTCTGACTAAAAGCAGCTCTGTGGGAAACAGAAGGGAATTCTGCCTGGTTTTGCTCTAATCTCACAATTGTGGTTACATTTGAGCCCTTTGTTGCAGTCACTAAGTTTGCTGACCCATCTCATAAGGATCTTCCTCTTTTTCATGGGCCTTCTATTTTACCAAGCATGATGTCCTTTTCCCAGTATGAGTCTCTCCCAATAGTATGTCCAAGACATGTGAGACAAGATTCACTACCTTCACTTCTAAGGACCATTCTCGCTGTACTTCTTCCAAATTAATTTGCCTGTACATGGCACTTTCAGTCATCTTCACCAGGACTACAATTCAAAAATCTCAATTTTTCTTTGTTCCTTTTTATTCATTCACCAATTTTCATGTGCATATAACAATCTTCAAATGTTTCATCTTGAGTCCTGAATTGTTCCTTCAGTTTTTCACCCAGATGGAACTGGGTTGACAAGAAAAGCAAATCTAGAGACAGACATGTATATGTATAAAGAGCTGTATATCAAGGTAAGCATATACAAGAAAATGACCAAGTCCAGTTCCAGATCAAGTCTATAAGTCGGTACTAGCCCTTAAGTCCCATACTAGTCCATAAGTCCCCCTTCAAACTCATACAGCCACATGCAGTGGCGCAGAATGCAAGAAGACAACAGGCTGATGAGTGCAAAGTCTTGTAGTGGCTGCATCACAGGACATGCAGGTCTCCGAATGACTCTGAGTAACTCAACAACTGTCACATCCATAAGGAGGCACTATCAGGCAGTGACCTGATTTATAGACTAGACTCCACCCCTATATTCTTTTTTTCCCAATAAGTTTATTGGGGGTTCTTACAGTTCTTATAACATTCAATATGTCATTTGTATCAAGCACACTTATACATATGTTGCCATATTCATTTCCAAATATTTTCTCCTTGAGGCCCTGGTATAAGATCCACTTTCCCCCCTTCTTTTAAAAACTAAATCATTTTATTGGGGGCTTATTCAACTCCCATCATGATAAACACATATATCAATTATATGCAGGCCACATTTGGACACTTATTGCCATCATCACTCTCAAAGCATCCTTCCTCCACTTAGGCCCCCAGTACCAGCTCCCCATATTTCCCTTACATCTCCCTATCCCCTCCCCCATGAACCCTTAATAATTTACAAATTGCTCAATGTGTCCCTTACTCTCTTTCCTGTTGTCCATACTGCAGAGAGGAGGTCATATGTAGATCCCTGAAATTGATTCCCCCTTTTTATCCCACCATCCCTCCACCCTCCCAGTATCACCACTCCCCCCACTAGTCCTGAGGGATCATCTAACCTAAATTCCCCATGCTTCCAACTCCAGAGTATATCCTCTGGTTTGTCTGGTAGAATTGGGATCATGATAGTGGTTGGGAGGAAGAATTTGAGAACTAGAGGGAAGTTGCATATTTCATTGTTACTACACTGTACCTTAACTGGCTCATCTCCTCCCTGCAATCCCTCTATAAGAGTATGTCACTTCATCTATTAGGTCTGATAGGGATTGATCAAGAGTAGTGCAACAGAGAGAAGATACTGAAACCCAAATGGATGCTGAGCATAATAGTGGAATAAGAGGAAAGTAAAAGGACATAGAGGAAAGAAATGGGGGGTAAAGGGCATTTATAGAGGTTTAACTACAGTGGAAATAAATCAATGAGCATATACTTATAGGGTTAGTAGTAGGACAACAAATAGGCATTGGACCTCTACTCAAGTACTTCCTCTGTGCAAGAGCATTTTGTTCTATTCAATTGGCATTCCATGATTCTCACCATCTGACATGATCACTGAAGACAAATGTGGTGAAGACAAAGGTGGTAAAGAAAGCTGGCTATCAAAAGATATTGCACCTGTGGTCTTAAATTCTTGAGTAAACACACGTCCATCCAGCTCAGAAGCAACAAAGCCCACATGAAAGAAGCACACCAGTCTGTGGGACCATGAGGTATCAAAGGGATCAGTTATCAGGCTTCAAGAACTAAAACTCATAAAATTGCATGCTCACTTTTCTTGATATGATCACTGACAACAATGTGTGCATAAGCAAATGTGGTGAAGAAAGCTGATGGTGTCCGACTATCAAAAGATAGTCTGGGGTCTTAAAGGCATGAATAAACAAGTGGCCATTCAGCTCGAAAACAATGAAGCCTACATGGAAGAAGCACACCAGCCAGTGTGACCACAGGGTGCCCAAGGGATTCAGTATCAGGCATCAAAGAATTAAAAAACATATATCATTATAAATGAGGGAGAGTACAGATTGGGTATCCTTATATTCTACATATCAAGTTAACATGAAATTATGTAACTACCACAGACCACCTCTTCTCAACTTGACACCTTTACACAAATCTTTAGCCATACATAATTTAAAACAATAATGCAATCATGTTTGTACCCAACAGGATAAAACTAAAATACATACAACTCAAAAATATGCCTGTGTCATTTAAACCTAATAGTCTATAAGTGAACAAAACAAAAATATTCTATGTCTAACATTTGAAGATAAGTGAACTTGATAGCTCTATAAACCTAGTAACATATTCCCCACTCATGAAAATTTGTAAGCCACCACTTCATGCCTTTATCCGCCCATTCTGGGGGTATACAACTTCTGTACTGTCCATTTATATCAACACAGTGCTCCGAGAAGAAAAGCATGTTCTTTGATATAAAGAACTTCATTCCAGTTGGAACCTTGTGAGTTGACATCCATAAGCAAAGTCAAATCAGGACAGGCCATCTGTAAAGTCAGCAGCAATATCCACCAATTTACAGACTCAAAAATATTTTCTTCGTCTGGTCGGGTTCTGTCCATTCAATGTGAATCTCCTCCCTTAGCCTCATTAAGCTGCTCACTGGCTGCCTCAGCCTTCGACTATGGACCCAGTCATAAATTCTCAATAACCCTAGATATCTTAGGCTAAGTCAAGCCACAGGGTCAGGTTCTGCACAACTCTAAACTTTATATAGGCTAGCTTGCTCTCATCTCCTCCTCTAGGTCTTGTGAAACAGGTCCACAACTGTCAGTGGCCAGACTCAATTTCTTGCTGCATTTCGCCCACTTCCATTCAAAAGGTGGATCCAGGGAGTCATCTAGTGAGTTTTTCAGACTGCCTGCAGACCCTCTTTGACTTTCAGTCCTAGAGAATAGTTCCTCATGGCTCTAATTCTTTCCCCAGCTTTAAGCAAAAACCACTAGTTCAAAATTCAAAAGGGCCAAATTCTTTTATTTTTCTTCAGTCTGTTAACAGCTCTCTCAGCAGTCTTTTCAAATGCAAATATCCAGAGCACTCAAGACACTGGATGGGGCTTATCTTTACAGAACCTTCTTTGCAGGCACATCTGATATCCATTTAAAGGTCCAATTTCATGCCAGCTGGCAAATGGGTCTACAAACTATTTTTATGTTTCCTAATTATCTCTATCAATCATTATGACAATAACAACAGGCAGAAGAAATCAGCATAAATCTAATGGATCCAGATACTAAATACATTCTTAAAAGTCAAATTCAAACATTATTTAAACTATTCTATTCATATGCAATATGGACTTAGGTGTGTGGCTTCCTCAAGTCAGGGCCAGGTCTTCTGTCAGCCATTTTAACTAGGACTGTTTTGTCTCCTGAGATAAAAAATTCACATCTATCAAATTCATTTTCACCATTTCAAACGTGAAAAAGCAAAGACAGCTGACAAATAAAAGAATAAAAACTTTAACTTCCCATGTTCTTACAAAAAGACAACCCCGTAAACTGCATGGATCTATCTGACATCAGACTAGACAAAAAGAAAAACTGCCATAGGGTAGAGGTTAGCAAGCATCTACTCTCCATCTTCAATATTTGTTTCTCTAATACCTCACTCCCAATGTACCACAATGTGTTCGGCAGGTCGACTACAGAGACAAATCCAGAGGCACTTGCATATATGTAAGAATGAGCTTTATATCAAGAAGTAATTATATATCAAGGAAACATCCAGCCCAGTTCCAGGCCAAGTCCGTAGGTCTAATATTATCCTATAAATCTGATACTAGTCTATAAATCCCACTTTAGACTCTTACAGTCACATGCAAGGATGCAGAATGCAGGTAGATCATATGCCAGTAGATGCAAAGTATTGTGGATTCAATGGTGGTGGTTATATCACAGGACTTACAGTGCACTTTTGACAGCTCTCAGAGTGACTCAAAAGCAGAAAGGTGAAAGCAGAGAGAGATGGAGAGATCCCCAGGACCCTCCTTATGAGAAGTCAATATCCATAGTGGGTGCTTTTAGACTGTGACTTGAGTAACAGGCTAAACTCTACACTAAAGTAACCAGATATTCCACTTTTTAACAATTTAACAATGTCCCATGGCATTTTAAAATTAAAATAAATATATTAAAATACTATTTTGTGTTCTATGAAAATTTTTGTTGCTCCATATAGACAAAAATTTTAACCAAGGACCCCTTCTCTCCCAGGTCAATGGTGTCCTGCTTAAAATCTAATCACTTTATACCTACATTTCAATATACCAAGTTGACACAAAATTATATAACTACCACAACGCTCTTCTCTAAAATATACAACTAGAGAGTGGAAAGTTTTCCCAGTACATAGAGCATAACCAAACTTTTAGGGGACACTTAAAATAAGAACTCTAAGACCTACCATTGTTAAGTGCTCTGTAGAAAATAATATTTAAATATATAGTTTCTAAGATTCTGCACTTGAGTCATCTTGGCACAGCTGCACATCAAGAGACTGAGAAGTCTTCTCAATGTAGAGAAATATGGAAGACAAAAAAGTGCATATGTGCATGCCAGTATCTTATCAGGAACATATGAAGAGGACAAAGAACAGTAGTGAAATAGAACAGACAAAGGAAAGTTGTCTTTCATAGGAATGTGTTACCAAACCCTCTGTCAGATAGAGTAGATGTTTAAGTTGGTCTTTATGTAAGGAGAAGTAAGATTGGATATGGATGGGAAGGGGTCATGGGTGGGGTATGAGGAAGAAGCACTAGTATTATTGGATTGCCATCTGTGGAGGAGCCAGCATATTTAAAAGCAAAGATATCTTCCATACCTCCTTTAGCTATGAGCTTGGTCTCAATGGCATATTTCATGTTGTTTCATGTGATGCTTTCTTAATCATAGGCATGATATACTACATCTGCATATTATTTTTAGAAAGATTGTGATTACATTTGGGAAAGGATTCCCTGCTTGTTCAGCTATACTTCTGCTCCCCCAAATTATATCCCTGAGTAGTATCATGGTCCAAAATTACAGTGGACAAGATCAAAAGAAGAGGTTAAGGGGAAAGAAAATGTACACATATGTCCTGGAGGGTACCCAATTTCAAACTCGAGAACATTAGAGCCTCCCAAATAGTCTTTGCTGTAATTTTTCCCTCCAATTGTTCAGGAACTGTGCCACTGTTGTTCAGAAGGTCTTCCAAACATATTATATTATAGATTCAATTCTTAAAATGTTTACCCACATAACAATAAGCTTTGGTATAACATCTACTGTGACATTATCCGTAAGCCATCATACACAACATTTAGTGGATGAGAGATGATTTTACATTTTGGGGAGTTATACCATATATATAACTAGATATTTTGTTCACACTTAAACTCTCTATTAACTACCTAACAAACTGATAAATCTAACTCTCTTTTAAAGGCATAAGTTAGTCATCCTCAATTAATGACGCTATGTTTAGAAAGTTCTGAGTTAGAGCTTTCCTTTAAATATTGCTACAGATCAGTGGTTTTCAACAATACTTTCATAGGAGTTGCCAAATTCATAACAGTAGCAAAATTAACAGTTTTGAAGTAGCAATGAAAATAATTTTATGGTTGGGGATCACCACAACATGAGGAACTATATGAAAGGATCACGGCATTAGGAAGTCTGAGAAACACTGCTATAGGTGGTTAGAGCCATCAAGATATAGAAATATTCTAGAATATAGAAAAGAATGAGTAGGCAGATGCTGTGAAGGAGGTAATACTATATGCTAAAAGAATTAAAAGGGAGTCATGAAGACTAGAGAGCCTGAAACAAAGCAAATTAAGGCATGAACAATAGGTAACACCCATATGAACTAAACTTAAACTCATGGCCATTGAGTCGTTTCCAACTTATAATGACTCTATAGGACAACATAGAACTCCCTCTGGGTTTCTGAAATTTTAAATCTTTGTAGGAGCAGACAGCCTCATCCTTTCCCCATGGAACTACTGGTGGATTAGAACCAGCGACATTGCAGTTAGCAGCTCAGTGTATAACCCTCTATACCACTGGACTCCTAAGCAATATCTAGATTGCTTAGTCAAAACCTGACTCTGTCCTTCTCCTTAAGAAATTGGAAATGGACTTTTTACCTATCCAGGGGTTAGGTCCTATATTGATAGGACCTAGCTATTGAGTAAATACAAAGGATGAAGATGATAGAAGTCTAAAAGAAATATGAAGATTTCTGGCTTCATTAGCTAGATGTATGGTGTCATTATTTCCTATACAGAAAACTGAAAGTAGGTTTTTGAAATAAGATCATGTCTTTGGTTTTGGATGTGATGGGTGACTGGAGAATCCCAGCGCAAATGTCCAGTGGACAGTTGGGAAAGAATTAAGAGTATCAATTCTTATAATGCATGGAACTACACATCCTATACCTGCTAAAATGATAGAGAAAAATCTCTTCTCCCTACCAGACATAAAACTTAATGTTTTATTGGATGCATATTAGGAATATTTTCACATGCATATCAGACCTCTTTTCAAAAAAAAACAACAACATTTTTTTGTAGTTTGCTAACTGCTTACTGCACTCACTTATTTCCTCTGGCTGGATTTCACCAGGTCTCTGTTTCCCCCAGTTGAGCTTCAAAACACTGTTTCTTTCCCTGCTGACCTTAAGGTATTTTTCAAAGAGAATCTCTGAACTTTACCAATGATAAAAATAATTAATTACAAAATTAAGCCTATAATTTTGAAAACAATTGAGTGTGATAACTGTAAAACTTTCTTCTGGGATAGATTTACTTTCTACATGGTAATTATTTAAAATCTTATTTTAAATCCGATGCCTGGCCTTGTTTTTTTGTGTCTGGCTTTCCCCCCCTCACAGTGCTGTTTACAACTCTGAAGCTCAAAATAGAGATACAAAGTATAAATCATCTGTTTATAGATAATAATCAAAACTGTGACACAGATGATACTGTCTAAGAATAGAGATTACATGTAAAGAAAATAGGGCTCTACTTATAGTGTACTGCCAACAATCTTGTGTAGTTGTTGGTTTGGTAAAACAACAACTAAAACTATAATGATGATTCACAGAATAAACGTGATGCCTGTATTTTTTTTTTGGGGGGGGGGGGGCACATCATTGCCCTCAGGTGGTGGGAGTAGGAGGCCCAGCCTTTGCTCCATGGAGCTGGAATCGAATCTCCATCCCAGTGAGCCGCAGTCCCGTGCACAACCACTACGCCACCGGGGCTCAGCCCGCCTGTATTTTTTTTTTTTGATGCCTGTATTTTTAATGTTATCACTCATTCTAGCTCTTTGCATCTCATGATTCTCTCTCATATATATGTGTATATATATACACACATACATACATAAAACCCTATCATATATCTATATACCTATATGTACACACACACCTATATACCTATTATACAGATATTATTTAGTCAAAACCTGACTTTTTCCTTCTCCTTAAGAAATTGGAAAAGTACTTTTAACCTATCCAGGGGTGAGGGGCTATATTGATATGACCTAGTTATTGATTAAATGCAGAGGATGAAGATGATAGAATTATAAAAGAAACATGAAGATTTCTGACTTCATTAGCTAGATGTATGGTGTCATTATTTCCTATGTTCAAAATGCATGTTTTATTATTTGGTGACACACTTTTTATTGGCATATAATTCACATATCATACAATTCAACAGTTTAATCATTTTAAGAAGAGCTGTGCTATGATTACTAAAATTCATTTTTGTATATTTTCTTCTTTTTTGTAGTTATTGTTGTTAGCTCTCCTTTTCAATTCGACCTCCCCTGCCATGTCCTTAGGTAATTCTAAATCCAGTTACTGCCTCTATAGATTTACCTATCATGGATTTCAGATACAGAAAAAAATGTACAAAAAAATCAGGGACAGCAACAACAACAACAACAACAACAACAAAAACCCAAAGATGACAATGATAAAATAAAGGAGAAAAAATCCTTAATCAAAAAGAAAGCAGAAAATATAAACAGGAACAAGTTTTAAAAGTGTCAAAAGGATATCAAATAGTAACTCATCAGCCACAATCAACTTTACAATGCTCTCTGACTGAACTTTTTGGACTATGGAAGAGGGCATTCACCACAGGCTTTCTCCTCCTGGGGACCCTGCAAATGGATTTTGGCCTTCCGTTGCCATCCCTAGCTTTTGCAAAATGGGTGTTCAAAATGTAAGCTCTGATAATGTTCCTTCCTCCAGATTTAGATTTTATGTTTATAATCCTTGGATCACACAGGCTGGTGTGTT
Source organism: Nesogale talazaci (assembly GCA_004026705.1). Classification (NCBI taxonomy): domain Eukaryota; kingdom Metazoa; phylum Chordata; class Mammalia; order Afrosoricida; family Tenrecidae; genus Nesogale; species Nesogale talazaci. Next base: position 210,684 of record PVJH01000986.1, on the reverse strand, counting down.
TTTTCTTGAAGACTTAGTTGACCCCTAACTTAGATGGCTGCTTATTTTGAGACAAGCCTTTATGACCCTTGGTATTATTCTTTCTGGACAGTTGGGGACTACCCGATTTCGTCACCACACTTTGCTATAACTCCCATACCTGCAATGATCTCTTCATTTCCACAAGTATCAAATAGGACCAAGTCATAAGAACTGATTGCTCTTAGATTAGGGATAGGATTAAGTGTGAGTCCCAAACCCATTCATAGATCTAGGGTTTATATGTGGCCCTAGTTCATTTTAGAGATAGTGTTATAATTTCATCAGAGAACATTGCAAATCATCCCCAAGGGGCACAAGGTAATTTTATTGATATTATTAGTAGGTTTGTAGTAGTATAGGATTTAAAACCCTATTGAGAAAACAAACTTTTTATATAACAATATGCAATATAAAATTATTGACTTGTAAATACTAAAAGCTTAAATGACTAGATATAATTTATACAAACAGTGATGGCTGAGGATAGGGCAAAAATTTCAATAACAATCATTCATAATGCCAGATCCATGCTTACTAGACTAACACATGTCTGGTAACCCAAATGCTGCAACCATCAGCTCTTTTCAAAACAAAGGCTTAAATACTTGCATCTGCAAGAATCCTATATAATACATGATGAAAACTATCTATAAAGTGAAGAATTGATGGCTAAAATTTATCTTCCATTCTTGCTCCCCAAAATCTTCTTTTAGAAACAGACACAGAGAATAAATAATCTGAAAAATGGAAATTCTAATAGAGGATAATTAAGAAATAACCATTAAAACAAATAAGAAGGATTTTATACATTATTACTTATCAAAGCTGTTACTCTGATTTCTTTCAATCCTAGTACTCTCTTCAGCACACATCCTCAGAAAAATTACTCCAATGATTTCTATAAATCCACTATAAGCAGAAACATAGAAAGAACTTCATTCATCATAAGAATTTGATTCTTTATGAATGGATGCTTAAAACATCAAAGAAATCTTATAAAGAGTACTTTAGTATCACTTTTGCATTAAAGAAATTTTAGTGTATGATCTGTAGCTTTATGTATGTCCTATTTCTACATGTACATCTTCATCTGTTAAACAATAGATCTTATCTGAAAGACTAATTCTAAAGATCTTATCCAAATATAGAGTGCCCTTTCTAACGGACTGAAGGACATTGCTAGCCAACCTACTTGGCCTCCTTTTATCCTCAACTTTTATCTTTCATCTTACATATTTTTTGTAGCTCATGGCTGAATTGGTCCCTTATAAACATAGCTATTTTGATAATCTTTTGTTGACATCAATTTCCTTATTTGGAATTCAACTATAATTTTAGGATATTAGGAAACTGACCAAGATAAGCATAGATAACTACCTTCTATATTCTCTACTTACTCTTTACATAGATAAGAATCGTGTTTTTAAATCTTCTTACTGTTCCAATTATTTACATAGTCCCTCAATTAATTTTAAAAACTCTAATGTGATCATATCATTATTTAACTAAAAATTAAATTAGAATCTTAATTAAGGTGGGTGAGGAGGACAAATTCTTTGGCATGCCATTCCAGCCTTTTCATATTTTAATTCCAAAGAATTTTGAAAATCTCAGGCACTTTGACCTATGAACACTTATGAACAAATTATCCTGGGCTAACAATTCCCCAAGTGCAGCTCTTAGATATATGTCTATTTTTTCAACTGTCATCATAATAACCTACTTCTCATTTGCTATTGGCAATGTTATTCTTAAGATTCACCCCAAATATTGCCTCTTTCATAATTCTGTCCTAATCCACTACGCAGAATTACTTTCTCTTTCTACATTTGGATAGTGTTCCCTTCTTATGCTCATCCTTTTGGTCCATTATTTAATCACAGTTTGATTTTTTTTAAAAAAAATCATTTTATTGGGGGCTCATGTAACTCTTATCACAATCAATACATACATCTATTCTATGCAGACTATCCCGGCATTGGGGGATGCTCTCATTTCTGGGGGTCTAAGTGGAAGGAGGATGTTTCAAGACTGATGTGTCTTAGACATATTGTGCCAGGACTACCTCTTCCAGTGTAGTCTGAGCACTTTGGAGACATCACTGATATCTTACTCATCTTTGAACTTTCAGCACCTATGCAGGGGCTTAAACAAATTATATTGAATTAGTTTCCTAAAAGGACACTGAAGTTGTGCTTTTTATTTTTATTTATAAACATAAGAAAAGCCAAGTAATGAGTTTTTCAGAGGTATACATTGCCTCTGCAATTTTAAGGAAGTTTTTTTATTTCTAAAACTCTTTTATTGCCCATTAAATTATTTCAGAGTAACGATTGGTGTATTCACTAATGCATAACTCTTCTCTAGCAAAGACAGTTTCCCGTATATGATTATATTTTACCTTTGCAGATCGATGGGGCCATGGGTAATTCTGGAAAATTTGTAAAAAGAAGAGGCAAGCATTGTTCCCTACCTGCATAGAAAACAGCTAAGGCAATATTCTCAAAAGCTTGTTTTTCTTCCTTCGTTAATAATTGGCAACTTTCAAGATGATGGGAGTTCCTTTGTAAGTCTGAGCTTGAGTTAAGATGATAAAACCACTTGCGTAGACTCATGATAATAGATAGCAGAAACACGGAATAAACTTTTATTGCAAGTACACTTCAGAAATCGGTGAGCTAGTGGTGTCTTAGTCTAGCAATGAAGGCGGTTGTGAGACAATGGAAGAATTTTCATTCTTCCATTCTAGTGGAGATCTAGGCTTGATCCCTGGCTGATGTGGTTCATGTGTAGGGTCTGTTCATCTGCCAGTGGAGGCCTGCTTGCTGTTTTGATGCTGAACATGTTCCAGTAGTGTTTCTAGACTGACACCGATCAGGAAGAAAGGTTTAGTGATCCAATCTGAAAAAGCAGCATTTGAAATTCCTGCAGATAAAAGAGATCTGATTCTACAGTGCACAGAGCTATCATGAGTTGGGCTAGTAATGGTTCCTGAGATTCTCCTAGTTTAAGAGTCATTACATTGGATCATAATGATATACTTCTGATGTATTCTTCGTAGAGCACCATCCAATATTTCTCTGTGTTTTTCCTGGACCACCTATATGTATATCATCTGGGGAGGCTATCAAGCATTCAAAATCTACTGTTTTCACAAATGCTAATCAGGTAGAATTGTAGGATGTTTAGCCAAATAATTTGCATAGTCAATAAGCCCTTTCATGGCTATATTTCAAGATCTTTGTTTCTCAGGTTTAATTGAATCAAATAAGATGCCAACATCTAAAGATCTGGAACTTTGTTTCTCTTCTTATTCTCTATATCAGCATATAACACTAAGCAAAGGACATGTTAAGTAGATAAGCAATAGGTATTTATAGTATAGATGTGGAAAGAACACTACTTTTTACTCTGCTTTTTTACAGAGAGATTTGGTGAGGGTAAAATAACAAAGTATGTGAAATGACCTTGTGTGATTTGTAAAAGAATATACAAAGGTAAGTCATGAAGTATTGTTACAAAATACAAAATATCAAACTCAGCAAAATGTCAACATGTAAATATATTGGTTTTCAACTGGTCCTCCATCTAGCTCTATATACTTCTTCAGGAAGTGTTTCCACCTCATACCTTTCCCCAAAGAATTCTGCACTGTTTAACCAAGAGCTTCATTTTGTGTTCCTTTTTAATGTTTGGAGGTTTGAAGAACAAAAAGAATGTTGTAGGAGTAGGATTAAGATCAGGAGAACTGGGGACTGAGCCCCGGTGGCATAGTAGTGGTGTAAGGACTGTGGCCCACTGGGTTGGAGGTTCAAATCCAGCAGCAGCTCTCTAGGAGAAAGGCTGGACCTCCCACTTCACCAGAGGGCAGTGATGCCCCCCCAAAACACAAACAAACAAACAAAAAACAAAATAAATGAAGATTAGGAGAACTGGGAAATGCTTCTCAATGAAATTCTGAGAGTTTTCAAAGAATAAACAAAGACCTTGTTGTGTTGAGACAAAACATTTCTCTGTGCAATTTTCTTGACTTTTTATGACCAATACAGTTTTAGGTTTTCTTGAAACTTCTTCGTCACAAGTATGTCTAATAGGTCTTTATGCTCTGATTTGCATTGGTAATACAAAACCAGTTATGATTTGATTTATAAATTTATGTTCATTGGCTTTGATTTTACTTATAAGATTGATGGAAAGAGCAACTTATTGAGCTACTTGATCTCTGGGGAATGCTTTAGACAGTCATTGCCCTGACAGCTTACTGATTCCAGTCTGGTGCTCAACTATAAATGAAAATGGTGAGTCATGTTGTATGCCTACTCCAGTCACTCTCACATATTGCAGGTTTTTATTCTTCTTCTGACTGTTTCTGAACATCAGTCAGAGATTCTTCATTCATTGAGCTTTATGGTCTTCTCTCTCTTCACTCATCTTTGAAATATTTTTTACATTCCTTAAAGCACTTCTTTTATCTAAAATAAACCTTCTTGGTGGTGGTGGCAGGAAGCTTTCCTATAAGCTTATTGCAAATCTTCAAAGACTGGGGATAATGCCCACTTGAATTCTGTTAAAAAGTCTATCTGAAACATAGCAAACCCGGCACATAACCATACACCCCTGGGCTCTTCTCTGTCAAGGTGAGAATTTAGAGCACCTTAAGGGTCAGTTCTACTTTGTAGCACATGAGGTTGTCATTAATTAAAATATACTCGGTGGCAATGAAATTTTATTGTTACTTTTAAACCCTTAACAGCTTACAATGCTAAAATGTGTTTTAAGAATTGCCTCACAATTTCCTAGATAATTTGTGTATTCATAAAAAGCACAAGTGGAGAGGACCCTTCTAAACTTAATATTTACTAGTGAGTCTGTATTGCAGATATAACAGAATTTACATCAAGTCACATTAACAGAGAGGGGCTTTTGTTTTCTTGGCAATGAGTATCACGGAGATGTCAACTTGCATGCAAATATACACATCTCTTACCAGTCTGGTCTGGGGTATATTATTTTTAAGTTAAAAATAAAGACACACAGGCTCTAAATGATACATGTTTTTCAGTCTGTTTATAAAAATCAAATAGTTTTCAAATAACAGATATTTTGCTGTGTTGTGGCACACTTGAATTGGTTCAGACCCACAACAATTCTATGCACAAAAGAAAGAAATACTGTCCAGTTCTGCACTATTCTCACAATTGTTCTTATGCCTGAGCCCATTTTTGAACCCAATGTGTTAATCTATCACATTAAGTTATGTCTGGAAGCTCTGAGGTAGGTTTTCTTTACTAAATGAAAAGGTAAATACTTGCTAGAAGATATAAATTTTCTTTTAAACTTTTCTTCTTTTTCCTGCCTGGAGCAAAGACTTAATGTAAATAGCACTAAAGAGAAGTCACCACCATTAGGCTACTTTTTTTAGGCTTCTTTTTAATGATATAAATACTTATTAGTAATAACCATGGCATGCAAGTGAAAAAAACTTGTTTTCTGAGTGTCACCAGGATTTGAAGCACTTGCTGATGAAAATAAAATGGTTGCAGCCTTCGGTATGGATTAGGACTCAATGTAAAGAACACCAAATTTCTTTCAATTGGACCAATGGGTAGTATCATGATAAATGGGGGGGGAAGGTTGAAGTTGTCAAGAATTTTGTCTTGCTTGCAATCCTAAGCCATAGTCTTGGAAGCAGCCGCCCAAAGATCAAAAGACGTGTTGCATTAGGCAAATCTAATGCACAAGACCTCTTTAAAGCATTAAAAACAAGGATGTTACTTTGAGAGCTAAGTTGTACCTGACCCAAGTTCGATTGCATGGGAAAGTGGGACTCTGGATAAAGAAGACCAAAGGAGAATCGATGCAGACCAAGGGAGAATTGAATGGTGATGCTGGAGAAGAATACTAAAATTACCCTGAGATGCTCAAAGGGCAAATCACTGTGTCTTGGAAGAAGTACAGCCAGAGTGCTCCTGAGAGGCTGGATGGCAAGAGTCTGTTCCATTCCTGGAAGAAGGGCATCATGCTTGATAGCATAGAGGGGAAGTAAGAGAGGCAATCTCTTAAGGAGATGGATGGATGGAGTGGCTGCAACCATAGACTCAAGGCCAGGAAGGATTGTGAAGGTGGTGCAAGACGGGGCGGCATTTCCTTCTGTAGTGCATAGGGTCGCTATGGGTTGGACTCAACTCAATGGCAGTTAACAACCACATCAGCACAGGCCTATCTATTTTTCTGTTAAAGAATGAACCAGTATGTTTAAAGACACTCTTCCTTGGGACACCTCTGCTAATGGCACAGCAGTTTGAAACAGTTGAATTAAACATATATATGTGTGCCTTGAAAAGGTCTTCATGGGGCTGTGCGATAGTTGTTGAGCTGCCCACCACCCGTTAGATGGTCCAAATGCCCTCGTCACTCCTCAGGACAGAGATGAGGCGGTCTGCTCCTGTAAACATATATGGTCTCAAAACCCTATGTATGCATCTCTGAGATTCAGAGTTGACTCGATGGCAGCTCGTTTGGTTTTCTTTTTCATACTTAGAGTTCTCAAGGGAAAGTAGTAATTTTCAGAGGTACTGCAATCTGAACTCCTTCTACGGATAAGGTGACTCTCCACACAACAGGGTCAGAGCAATATTTCTTCTTTTCTTTCCTCCCTCTCTTTTTAAACTGCTATGTAAGAGCACAAGGAAAAGGTCACCGCTAAGCTATATACCTGTGTCAGGCAGGGTTCTCTTAGAGAAATAAAAATCAGGACACTAGTAATTCTTTTCCTATATTTATATAGAGAGAAAGGTCTATAAGATAAGCATGAAATAGTTAACTATCTATAAAGCAGTACAGGTTACTCGGTGCAACTCACTTGCGTGAGACAGCTAGAAGACTGGCAGTCCTTCAAGTCTTGAGGGCTGCTTAGTAGTCCTCCGTAGAGCAATCCACGCTATCTGGTCACAGGCAGCAAACAGCAGAGCAGGTTGCCAACAGTCAGCCAGATGACAGAGTCCAACAGTCCCCAGCTCAAGAGATGTCTATCCCAGGAGCGTGGTGAAGTAGGGCTTGAAGGAACCGCAACTCACAGCAACACAGTCCACAATTAGGTGTCCCACGGGTAGTGTTGCTTGGAGGTCGAGGCACAGGGTGAACAAGGCAGCTCCCTGGTCCGAAGAAGCAAGAGAGAGGGCGGGACTCGCTGAGCCCTTCCTATCTCTGCCCTTTAATTCATCCCGTGTGTTCATTGGCCGTGCCATCACAACAGACCCACCAAACTTCTGTGGCCATGTTGGCATAACAAACCTACCCATCACAATACCCATCAGTGATCTCATCTTCATTTTCACGAAGACTCAATCAAAGCTTTGAAATTACTCTTAATAAGTATTGGATTAAATCTTTACTCAAGGGCCTTCCAACTCCCCTGTTTTTGTTTGGAGATGCTGTGTTTTTTTATTCCCCAAATCACATAATATTCATATAGATAGATAGATAAAAATTCATTAACCTCATGTTGCTGAGTTAAGATCAATTCATTTTAAGCCAAGAGAATTCTCTTAGTGACTTCATTCAATGGCTTGAAGAGCTATTTGGCAATTGTTTGGCTGCCCATCAGCCTCATATGTGGGAAAATGCTAAATGTGAGACACAGCTGGAATTCAGGGCTCTGTCTGTCTGCAATAACAATAGCAAAGGGGTACTTGAATTCAGTGAGTTAAATATTGGACTCCTAATCATAGCCTGGTTGTCCAGAGCAACCATTCATTTTACAGAAGGAAACGACAGTGGTCTTTTGTTTGTAAAGATTGATTTACAGCCTCAAAAACCCTATAGATCAGCTTTGCTCTTTTCTGTATGGTTGGTGTGTGTCAGAATTGACTCAGTAATAGTGGATTTTGCTGTAGACTTTGATATTATAAGTTGAAATGGACGCAGTGGCACAAAACAGCAATATTCAAATATTAAGTAAGTCACATAACCTGGGTACCCAGCAAATGGAATGGGCATTTGTCTCTATGTTTTTCCAATGTTTATTAGCCAAAGTCCTATCTTGAATCAGGAGGTTTTCACTGCCCCTGAAGTAAGACAAGTAGAGGGCAAATCAACTAGAAACCCCTGCCTGAGACTTTGTGTTTTTAATTGGTGACAGAAAGACAGAGACTTGTTTACAATTTCTTCAAGCAATGCTATCAGTATCCACCAAGCTGCTTGTCCTTGCCTGACCATCATGATTGAAAGATAATTCCACTGTTTTGTGCCTCTTGGTCCTTCACAGTGCTTTAGTCCCTGCCATTTTCCCAGCTTGCCTGTGCTTTCCCTTTCCTTCTATGAGCTCGAGACTTTCCTAAAAAACAGTTTTTCTCTTAAGTTAAACAGATCTTTCTGTTCGTTTGTGATATTGCTAACAAGAACTCCGGCTGATAAGTAACCTGAGATAGGCCTAATCTTCTTATTTGTTTGTCCTTGCTTGTGAGCACAACCCTAGTTTTGCTGGGCTTTGAGAAGATGAGGAAAGTCTCATATAGGTAGAGAAAGAAGGCTGTCATTCTATGCCAGTTACATGGATATCCAAGACAGAACACTTTTCCTTCTCACTTCCCAAATCTTACCTCCTCACAAAGTATTGTCTCTTTGGAATTAGGAACCAGAAATTGCCAGGATATATATACATATATATACACACACATATATATACTGAATATATATATTCCGTAAATACTCACACATATATGCATCTGTATTTATGAATATATGCACACATACACATATGAACATACATATATTCATAAATGTGTATACATATATTCATATTATATATATGTTTTCCCCATGAAAATCACATTTTCTCTTTTAGCAATGAGGCAATATTTCATTTAGTGTTCAACTGAATTGGAGTGTGCTATTGAAGATAAAAATTGCCTAGAAAATGTTAACCCCAAATTTGACTATAGTATTTAGTTTATTATCGAGTCAAAATCATTGTTCTATATAAGTGTGCATATATAAAGACCCATTTCTGCATACTTTCCTCTGAAAGAAATGATTAATACACAGCATAAATATAAAATCAAATAAGAAAAATGAGTTTAAGAAAAATGTGCATAGATACACAATTATATGCAAGGAAATTGTATAAATTTACTATTAGTACCATGAGCTCTGATAGTCAATCCTATAGAACACTACTCAGTAAAAAGCACTGTAACCTGCATATTAATTTATCAAAATCAATGTAAAAATTGGGTAATATATACCAGTATTTTCTCAAATAGCCTGGGCAATTTATTTGCTTTTCTTTTAGAACTATATATACAATAACTGGTATTCAACATTATATGAGCACTTTCCAGCTCTGTAAACTTTAACTACATAAATTGGTTTATGATTAATGGTAGTACCCAGAAATAACTAAAAATTAGTCATAAAACCTTGTCACTCCAATGCACTTTTATGTGACTCAAACATTGTTAAGTCGCTATGAGGATTTGGAGAGCTGCATCAATTAACACGTGAGTTCCGATGGTGAATGAACTGATCTGCTGACGTCAGGCTCTGCGGTTCCAAATCGTCAGCTGCTCCACAGAAGCATAACGCAGTCGACTCCCATCAATATGCAAGTCTGGGAAATTCTACCCAGCCCTGAAAGGGTGCTATGAGTTGGAATCTACTCAGTGGTGTGGAGTTTGAGGTTTAAAAAAGTCATTTTAATCAATGAACAGCACCTTGCTTCCTCTCGTGGAGCCCTGTTTGTTCATCATGAGGTCAGCACTTGAAATCTACCAACCACTCTGAAAGAGAAAGGTGAGACTGTTTCCATCAAGATTTAGTCTTGCAAACACCGGGGAGCAGTTCTAGCCTGCCCTGTACTGGCTCTGCGAGTGAAAATGGACTAGATAGCACTTGGTTTGGTTTGGTTTGGTTTGTTTCCTGCTGAGAACCCTAGAACTCAACTGAGTGACAATTGGTGGCAAGGTTCCCACATTTGTTGTCTCGGGCTTGTCCTGAGTTACGGTATTCACTTATGAAAAAATCACTTGGATTCTAAGACGCCAACTTGGCTTTTGAAAAGTTACAATTTAATTTGAGTTCTTTATGGCCCATGGAAATAATTTTAATAATGTTGATAAGAAGTACCCATTGCTATTGTATCCTTTAGGAGAATGTGCTCCAGAATTTTATTTGCTGAAATCTACAATAGTGTCTTAGTGAATTGTATATGCCAGGGATAAAACTGTGGTCTTTAGCAACAAGAAATTCTGGAAACAAATTCTTGGATGACAGAGAAATTCACTTTACTTTCTGAGTCCCACTTTCCTTATTTATAATTTGGGGGTGACTCTATATACCTCAGTAGTGTGAAAACAAATACGTAGACATGCACACACTCACGGGGACTTTAAAATGTTTATGGAAAAATGGAATAGGAAGATAATGGGATTTTCCCATTGACATTTGAAGCTTCCTCATAAATATAAGGTTTCTAAGAACCTGTAGAAAATTTTAGGATTTGCGAGTCTCTATATTTCTAGTGAATCTGAGTACAATGAAGATGGTGAATTATCCACTATTTACCTGGGTGCTCCTCGATACATTGATTTAGAACCTTAATTAAATTTGCTCTACTTTACAAAACAGTCACCAGGGATAGCATCAGTTTGCTTTATTGGGGACCTTTATTGGTAGTCTGTCTGTAATACAACTATTGACTCTATCTCATCAAGGAATTGAATTTACAATGGCTCCCTTTAACCATTTTAAAAATAGTAATATCTATAGCTGTATTGTGCAAATCCAATCCACTGTTGGCAGAATACCCACAGAACTTCTGACAGATTCATTTTAAAAATGAATAACATTTTACTGATTTGATTTCAATTTAGCAGATACACACTTAACACTTCAATTATATTAATCAAAATGAAGGCTTTCACATGACAGTTCCAAGCCAACAGTTTCAGTATTTAAACCTGTTCTGCCCTCTTCATTAGAGTGCAGATGATGATAATAGCATAGTTGTAAAATAAAACCTCTATTTTAGAGGTTTTTAATGTGTGTGTGTGTGTGTGTGTGTGTGTGTGTGTGGACGGGGGTGGGGGTGGGGGTGGGGAGGGTGTCTTCCTGCCCCCAGCCCCAGCCGAACTTTTATAAAATACAAAATGGTATTTCCATTTTACCAAAGGAGAAGCATGATTCTCTTTCTAACTTGCCCGGGGATGCACTGCCTTTTATTATTTCTGTATACTTGAAACTCTCTCTTCAATAAGTGGCATGGAAGTGGGCTTATCTGCCCTCCCCTGCATTCCCTATGGCCATGAGGGAAGAGTCAGACATCCCTCCCCACTCCACCCTTCATTACCTATTTTTTCACCAGCCGTTCTTCATATGACAGTCTACACCTGTGCTGGGTTCGATAATGTTTCGATGGCTACCCAGAACTCACAGCAATACTCACAATTAAGAGGCTTATTAGGAAAGTCAATAGGTCACCACACGTCAGGTGCAGCAAATAGTAAGGATGGGTCTCCTCAGCCGGGAGCCAAATTTCTCTCTCTGGTTCTGTCTCTCAGCCATTGAGAGCCAAGTATCTCTTTAGTCAGAGGTGCCTGAGCCACATGGTCCCTTCCCTTTGGCATCCATGAGTCAAGAAGGCAGCCCGCTTGCCTGCTCTGTCCCACAGTTCCACAATCTTGGGCCACTTAAGGTGAAGGTACCCCATAGTCTCCCCGCTCCTCTGAGTGCCTGCGCCCAAGCGTCTGATGCATCTGATTGATCTCAGTGGTCTTTCTCACTTCCAAGGTTCACAAAGTTTCTGTCGCTGCTGCTGCTGCTTAAAAAATAGCTCCTTACAGCCAGTCTGAAACAGGAGGGGGGGGGGCGGTGAGCCGATAACAAAAAACTGACAACCCCCCTCCATTAATGTTACATCTTCTATTTGCCTAGTCCCATCGAAGCATCTGTTAGGGCTTACAGGGATGGGTAGAAGAGCCCTATTAAGAGTTTCACCACAAGGGCGACAAGACATTTCCAGAGCGCAGCAGCTTCGGCATCCCGTGTGTAAGTGCATGGTACTGTCTCACTTGACCCCGCCTAGGACGTTCTTTTGGATCCCTTGCTGGTCCTCAATTTCTAGGTCACCGAGTCTTCCTGTTTCATCTCCCACACATTTTCTTGTTGTTTTTAATTATCTGTACCTACTTCGTTCTGGTGTAACGGTTAATTAAAATACTGGGCTCACAGCGGGAAGGTTGGTGGTGGGTTCAAACCGCTAGCTCAGCAGTTCTCCACCTGTTGAGGAGGGGGGGATTGAATGACCCTTTCACAGGGGTCGCCCAATTCATAGAGGTAGCAAAATTAGTTATGAAGTAGAAACAAAGGCAATTTTTGTGGTTGGGGGTGACCACAACATGAGGAACAGTATGAAAGGCCTGGGCATGCTGAAGGTTGAGAACCACTTCTCTAGCTGCTCTGTGGGAGAGAGATGTGTCCTTCTATTTTCTTAAAACTGAGGACATGTGAAAACCCTGAGCGTTTCCTCATCTCTGTCCTTACGATGATGATGAGTGGAATAAAGTCCACAGCAGGAGACGTGGTGACACTCCCCCTGCTGCCTTTCTCTCTTCTGTTAAAACAACCACTCTTGGTAAGAACGTTATCTTTTGTCTCCAAGAAAGTCGCTCGGCTCCCTAACCGGGGTTACTTCCCGGGTCAAACCAAACTCACGTTTCTGACTTTTAGCAGTGCTGTAGGACAGGCTAAACTGCCCCCAAGTGTTTCCCAGACGAAACTCTTTACAGGAGTACAAAGCCTCATCTTTCTTCTGCAGAGGGGTTTTGAACCACTGTTGTTGGCAGCCTAATACAAAAGCACTACACTACCATTTCCGGTGGTGTTTTTTTTCTTTCCAAATCCATCTTTAAAAAAAAAATTATTGGTGGATCTTGTAGCTCTTGTCAGAATTCATACATCTATTGTGTCAGTCTGGGTAAGCTAGGGAATCAAATCCCCAGAAACTCATATGTAAAAGAGAGAGTTTTATGTAAAGGGTAAGTGAACATTAAGAAAGCATCCCAACCCAGTGCTGTCCAAGCCCACAAGTCCAACATTAATTCATATGTCCTACACTGATCTACCGAAGTCTTCTCGGTCTCACAAAACACACGCAATGACGCCGACCGCAGGAGGAAAGCTGAATCAGTGAGCATCTCAGCGCTGGCAGGAGTCTTAGCACCACTGCTCCAGCAGACAGGGCTGCATCAGGGTAGGTCCATGTGGCTTCTTCTCAGGGATATCCTGCAGGACGTGAACCCTGCCAGCTGAAGCAGGGAACTGGCTAAGGCAGCTGCACCCTGCGTTGTCAGCTCTTATCTGTACCAGTATACATGTTCCGATCCAGCTAGATTTGTAAGACAGATTTGGGGTTGTGATAGTGGCAGGGAGCAGATAGAATTAAAGAGCTAGAGGAAGGTTGTGTGCTTTGTCAGTGCTTTGCTGCACCCTGGATGGCTGGCCTTTCTTACAGGGGTTGTCCAATTGACTATTGAGGGACTTCGGGTCTCCACTCCACTCCAACTCATTTCCACTGATATGATTTTGTTTTACTTTGTTTTACGTCTTTGATACCTGATTCCATTGACACCTCAGGATCACACAAACTGGTATGCTTTTTCCATATGGACTTGGTTGCTTCCCAGCTAGATGGGTTCTTATTTATCTTCAAGTCTTTAAGACCCCAGGTGCTATACCTTTTGATAGTTGGACACCATCTACTTTCTTCACAGTTGCTTATGCACTCATTTTTGTCTTCAGTGATTGTGTTGGGAAGATGAGCATCACAGAATCCAAACTTTTCTTGTATTGAGAGAGTACTTGAATGGAGGCTCAATGTCCATCTGCTGTCATAATATTTTATAAATAAATATATATACTTAGATCTATTCCCCCATCATATGCAAATTCATTTACATGTATACATGACTGTATTTAGATCTCTATAAATTTCCTTTGCCTCCCAGTTTTTTCCCTCTATTTCAATTTACTTTCCTCTTGTCCCACTATCATGTTCTGCTTTTATTCAGGTTTTGATAATTTCTCTTGGCTACATTGGCTTTAATCAAGTCCTCCCAAGTATCCTTTGCCCTCCTCGCCATCAAATTTAGATCACCTATTCTTTCTTGCCCCTTGGTTTGTTGGCAACCCCCTTCCATTTCCCCACCTCCCTCTCTCCCATGCCCTTCCTCCCCCAGAACCATCGGTCCTATTGTTCTCTCCTCCATATTGTTCATCCTGCCTATTTTATACACATAGAAATGTATAGACAATAATATGTGCGAAAACAAAGCAAAGTAAAACACAAAAACAATAAAAACCCCAAAAAAGCATCAATTAATACAACACCTACAAGTAAATAAATAAATAAGCAACAGCAAAAAAAGAAAAGTTCTCAATCAGTTAGGGGTCTATATGTTGACCTTTATGAATGTTTTCCAGGCAAGCACATTGGGGCTCCATGCCCTGGCCCCACCTTTGGCATTCTTTGGGAACTTCTTTGCTTTGCTCTCCTTCTGCTCTGCTATATGCCCTTGGTGTTTCAACCTAGTACAGTGGGGTCAAATCAGACACCTCTCCTGCACCATGTTCTCTTAGTGTTATGTGCCAGTGAAGGACATCGTCACGTCTCCTGGTGGGGTTGACTGTGATCCTCTGTGCATTGGCTGTTCTGAGCTGGAATAGTGTCCTCATGGCTCGGTGGTTGGAGTGTTTTCCACTCTCTCTCCTTCCCTCTTCGTTTGCTCCTAATCAGATGTGCTCCTTTCCTTGAGCTGCTGCTTCAGTGATGTCCTCTAATGTGCATTCCTCCAGGGTAGGGGGTACCCACATAGTTAGGATTGGGATGCCACCCCATGGAACAAGTCCATCTTCTACAGGCATTCCAAAAGTGGACAGTGTGAATTATGAAATTTATCTATAAATTCAAAGCACTTGAATTAAACTTGAATTAAACTCCCTATTTATTTGATTTACTTAATATGTTTGTGCATTAGCTTTTATTTTAACTAAGATTTCTAAGATTAAGACCACTTTAAAATATCTGTTTCTTAGAATGGCATAACAAAATGTCAAATGAATTCTTTAAATTAAGCCTTTCAAATATACCAATTTGAAGTTCCAAATGTCAACAAGCCCTTGACTTAACTTATTCTTATTCCCAGTCCCTGGTAGACACTTGGTGTTGGCAGGTACTATAGAGTAGATTCACTCAGAATGACCCTATGTACAACCAAACTGAACCCTACTAAGTTCCGTGTCATCTTCAAAATGTCTGTAGTGTTTCAGTCCATTGTAGCAGCCACCATAACTCCTTCTGCTTGACTTTCTGCTCTCTCTTCACTTTATCAAATATGATGCCCTTCATATAGGACATGACAATTATAATGCCTTCAGAAGTTTGTACTGATGTCCTTATCCCCAGCTTCTTGAATTCTGAGTTGGGTGAGAGACGAGGTCCACCTCACATATCTCATCAAATAAATGCATAATTTTCACTGCATTTTCCATGTTATACTGAAGATATTTGTAATTTATATGTATATATATTACATCTACCTTCACACTATATTATTCTTTAAGAACCTAAAGCCCATATTTATTTTACTGATTTTAACACATTCCAGTATGGAATATTCTAAGTATCACAGAACCTAAGAGTAATAAACACCATATATCACTTACCTTGAAACTCTCTGGTTCATCTACCATATAACATTGTCCATAGTAGATGGATTCTTGATTCGAATTCAGCATTTCTAAGTTGTTGCTACCTTATAAGTGAGCTTTTTCTTATATTATTTTAAAAATATATTAATTAAAAATGGAAAATTATTGAATATTGAGAAGAAAATACTACATGAAGTCAATACATGCTTAACTCATTTTAAAATGTAATCTTTACCCCATGAACTAGACATGTAACTATCCCCGACTCCCAGGAGGATGAACCACAAAAGTGTGGATGAAGGGAGACAGTGGTCAGTGTAAGATGAAAAACAATAGTTATTTATAAATATCAAGGGTTCATGAGGGAAAAAGGGTTGGGGAGATAGGAGGGGAATGAGGAATTGTTACTAAGGACTCAAGTAGAAAGAAAATATTCTGAAAAAGGGTGATGACCACATGCTGTAGATACATAAGTATAAGCCAACCTGAATATCTGCCAAGGCACTAATTTTAGCACCAAAACTGCATAAAAATATGCTGAAAAACTCTGTTTATACATGAGTGTAAATGGCATATACACATGTTCTTGACCCAATAGATGTATGGATTGCAAGCACTGTAAGAGTTTGCAATACAATGATTAAAATACTTCCTTTTTGTCATATACTACATTCCATTAATTTCAAAACCTCTTAATTATGTCATAATTTAGTTTTCTCCTCATCATTCTCACTATTACCATCTAAAAAACTCTCACTCATGGCCATTGAGTAGATTCTGACTCATAATGGCCTTCCAGGAGAGGTGAAAACTGACCCTGTGGGTTTCTTACTCTTTAACTCTTTGAGGATCAAAAAACCACTGTCTCCCTCCTACCTGTCTAATGATTTTGAACTGCTGACCTTGTGACCCTTAGCACGGCTCATCGTCACTACACCATCAAGCCTCTAGTTGAACATAAATCATACGTGTTTGCACTAAATTTTGAACATGTTTAGATAGATTTTAAAATTTTTTCAGTGAGCATGTGCTCTTCAGCTTGCACTGCAATCATGAGTTCTTTCATAGAACACCACTCCTGCAGTTTCATCTCCTACCTGATTCCTTTCAGCTTCCCCTAATTTTGACCCACATTATATCTCCCGTTTGACTGAGTAGTTACTTGAGCTGATTTCTTGACACCAGCTGAGTGGTCCACTCAAAGTCACTCTCAGTTAAATCTGTCGAGGTTTTCCCATCACCTAAAGTTGAGTGGTTCTCAATACATCTGAGTAGCTCAACAAACCCAAAATATCTCATCCAGGCCCATTAAATTAGAATTTTAGAAGATAGAGTCCAAGATTCTGTATTTTATAATGTTCCCAACATAATTATAAGTTACATAATTAAGAACGATTGGCCCAGAGAATAATGCCCCCTAAATAATGGACCTATGGTTTCTTGGCTCTTGTTAGCAGATATTTCAGTATCACTGCTGGGTGTTCCTTTGTGATAGGCTTTATGTGAACTTTGCTGCATATATAAGGATATATGAGTGGAGTGCAAATTCTCACTTGTGATAACATGATGAAATCTCTTTGGGTAGGCGGCCTATTTGATACACATAAAAAGATGGTCCTAAATAGCTCTTTCTTGTTGCTGGCATGAATTTTGCAACTGTTGTATCCACCTCTTGTTCATTACACTTGGGTTACAACTTGCCATATTGCTTGCCAAATTAGGGAGTTATCAGCACTGTGGAATCAGAGATCAGTCTCTGCAATCAGTAGCGATTCTCTTCCTGATTCTTCCAGCTGCTTCTTGTTTCATCAGTCAACAGCTATGTGAGTGAGGAGGGGGCTTCAGTTTAGCAGCTTACCTATGAACTGAGTTGGACTGGGCTGGCCCATTCCATAGGTGTATGAGCTGCTTTCTTGATATAAATTTCTTTGTGATACATATGTGTTACTGGTTTTGCTTCTTTGGAGAACCCAGCCAAATACACCCTCCAAGACACATTTGCATCCCTTTTATGTTCCCAAAGATCACAACCTTTTCCTGTTTTACCTAGGTCACAGATCAAGCACCCATCTCCATCAAGGGTATCTTTCCTTCTTGTCTCTCTGAAAGACATCTATACAATTCATAAGATCCAATATAGGCACCAGACACTTCCTAAAATACTTAATCCCCGAGCTGAGCCCCAGTGGCGTAGTGGTTGTGCACGGGACTGCGGCCCAGTGGGATGGAAGTTCAATTCTGGCTCCCAGGAGCAAAGGCTTAGCCTCCTACTCCCACCACCTGAGGGCAGTGATGCCTAAAATAAAAAAAAAAATACTTAATCCCCCACAGAGGAGTGATGATAAGGGCTATACATTTTTCACAACCTTCTATGAAATTGGTTTTCAAATTTAATTGAGCACACAAAGGTGCATTTGTTAAATGCACATTTTGATTCAATAGATCTGGTATGAGGCCTCCAGTTCTGCATTTTTAACATGGTCTCAGATGAAGTAACCACTGAGTGGCAAGGCTTTATTGCACTTAATGGTTTTTCATCCTTATCTTTGCTTTATTTCCTGAGAGCATTGTCCATGTCATCGTTATCTTTGTCTCTCAGCTCAATACCTGAAGCAGAGTGGAAATGCACTAAATAACTATTATGTAAATACAAAAAAACCCAAGAACCCTCAAACAAACAGACAAACAAACAAAACCTGACAAGCAAGTGAACGAGAAATATTAGGAAGTAGAGGAAGGCTCAAGAGATGGATGAAGAGAGGGAAGAAAGGATAGAGAAGGGAGGGGAAAAAGAGTTATTTTAAATGTCTCTCATTACCAGCAAACAAGTATACCTTCTCAATAGGCACATTTTTTCAGAGCCCTTTTTAGCAGTATTTTGATAGTCATGCCAGAGGTGATAATCTCTCAGAAAGCGGGTTTCTTTTTGCACTTCAAAGGAAGTAGTTGCAGTAGTTCTGAGAAAGTAGTGATCAAGATTATGGAAATCAAGGTTATTAATAGGAAAAGGATATGGAATAAAAGTTTGCACTGCCAGAAAATGTAAACATATCAGTATTTGATAACTCATAGTTGGGTAGTGAGAGGGCCAGTATATTGGAGGCAGTAGCTTCATTTTCCAGTATGTCTGTGTGGTCAGATGGAAGGTAATAAGGTAAGATGTTCCTATCTCAAGGATATGTCTTTCGTACTTCTGCATGACTTAGAAAATTTTGTGACTATGGTAAACTTATTTTATCACCTAAAGTCACAGTTTCTTCATGTATATAGTAGGAGAGCATAATGCACTTTTTACAGAATTTAATACGAATTGGGTGAGATCTTGCATATTAATGAATTGTCATTGTGTTGAGAATTTTTTTTAATAAAGGAAATGTTCAATAAATGTTCATGATGATGACCTTAGGATTCAGAAGTAAAGACCATTTAGGTGGGGAATTGGCAGACAACAGTTTTTGCTTTGATTAGTGAGTTCACAGTGCTTATTTCATGATTAAATAGCTAAACAACCATTTAAATAGATAAATGCCGGTCATAGTCATGCTTAGACAATAAGAAAATGTCATGAATAAAGAATTACAATGATTTATTCTGTTCATTCGAGATTAAAAACAAACACAAAAATCTAAAACTTATGAGAGTGACCCATGACTAAAGGTTTGACTGTGAGCTTGACACTGTGAAAGCTGAAGATTTATCCAGAACCGAAGTCTTTTATCTTTGAGTTTGAAATTGTACCCACCTCCTTATGTTCATGTCACCCTTCTTATGTACTGGAAATAAAAACAAAAACAAAACCATATAATCTGTGGTTAGAGAATCCAGGCAATATCATATTAGTTCTTATAGTTCCATCTGCAAACAGCTACAGAAACTTCTGATAATGAGGACCAAAGAAAAAATAACTTGCACTTTGCACCTCTCAGTTGCATGCTCCACAGGGGGCAATCAAAAGAATGTCAGTTTAGCAAGTATTATATTTATCAAGCACAAGGTTGGAATACATCACTATATGATGACAATCCTATAGGCAATAATTAAGTACAACAATCATATGTCAATGAAGAAAAAGATGTTAGGCATAAAATTGATAAATTTATATCCCCAAATCAATAGATTATCTTACATTAAATAATGTGGTCCAGATTCTAAAATAATAAGATGCTCCAAGTGTGCACTACTTGAGAATAAACAGAAAATTGAGATATACACATCTGAATGGAAATATAGCTTCAGAATTTTGTATCATATTAGGGTCTGTATCAATTGAAACTGACTCTAAGGAACATAACAACAAAATATGTATCTATACTTAATATCTATATCTAACTACCTATTGCTATTTTAATATCCGAATGGGATTTTCAAAATGTTCACAGAAAATGATATGCTTTTTATCTCCCTTTTCCATGAACGTTTGTTTTGTTTGGAATCATTTTATCAGTGGTTTTTATAACAGCAATTTTATCAAGCATATTTGTCCATATGTTGCCATCATCAATTTTTGTGAACTTTTTAGGGCTGGTTTTAGTACCTTTTGTTGTTTATGTGCCATCTTGTTGGTTCAGATCCATGTGACCCTATGCTAAATTGACCAGATTTTAAGCGGGACATCATTGACTGAGGGGTGGGGGTGGAGGTTCCTTGATTAAAAGTCTGGTCTATAAGGAACAACAAATACTTTCATAGAATGCAAACTTAGTATTGTAATATATTTATTTTAATTTTAAAATGTCGCAGGACATTGTTAAATTGCTAAAAAGCAAGACGTCTGTTCACTTCACCCTATGCACAACAGACCCGGCTCTGAACTATCCTCAATATTGTTCCTGGGCTTGAACCCATTGTTGCAGCCAATGTGTCCATACAGCTCTTTGATGACTGTGTTAGTCCGGATAGACTAGAGGAACTAATTTCAAAGACACACATATAGATATAAGGAAAGGGTTTATATACAAAAGGAATGTGACACTAAGAAGGCATCCCAATCCAGTCCAGTACAAAGTCATAAGTCCAATATTGACCCACATGCCCAAAGTCAGTCTACAAAGTCTCCTTACGACTCACGAAATCACAGATCAGTGGGTGCAGAATTCTGGCGCTGGCAGGGGCCTCCCCATGGTTCCTTGCTTCCAGGGCTCAGGGTCCATCAACAGCATGCCGCTCCAGCTTCAGAGCCTGGCTCCATCAGGGCAAAGATGTGTGGTCTCTCTGCTGGCTCCTCCAGCTTCTCAGACACTGCCATCTTGTCTGTGATTATTCGTCTCTGAAACTAACTCTCAATAACTGGGGAAGGTAGCTTCTCATCTTCACGAGGGAAATATCGTGAGATTTCCCAGAAGTCTCAGGAGAAAGCCATGCCCACACAGAGCCCTCATTGGCTACTCAATGTCTATCTCCAGATTAACAGGGTAGACTCCACCCCGACATTTCAATGATAAAATTAACATAAGTACATGACTGCCACAATGACCATCCTATTTTTTGCTGTGCCTCCATTTTACCAAGCATGCTAGCCTTCTCCTGGGACTGGTCTCTCCTGACAAAGTGGCCAAAATATGTAAGACAAAGCTTGGCATCCTTGCCACTAAGAAGCACTTTGGCCTTACATCTTCCAATACAGATGGGTCTGTCCTTTTATCTGGCCATGGAACTTTCAATATTCTTCTCCAGCACCACAATTCAAATGTATCTGTTCTTCTTTGGTCTTCCTTATACAATGCCCACCTTTCAAATTCTTTTGATTAATTGAAAATTCCATGACTTGAGTCAGACACTCTCAGTCCTCAAAATGACATTCTTGCTTTCCAGCACTCTGAAGAGGCCTACGCAGCAGATTTACATAAGGCGACTTGTCATTTGATCTTTTGGCGTCTGCTTCCAGGAGCATTGATTCTGGATCCAAGCAAGACAAAATCCTTTAAAACTTCAATCTTTTCTCTGTTCATCATGATGCTACCTATTGGTCCATTTGTGACGATATCGGTCTTTACATGGAGTTACCATCTTTACTGAAGACTATAATCCTTGATCTTCATTGATAAGTCCTCCTCACTTTCACAGTCAAGGTTGTGTATATTGCAGATTGCTAATAAATTTTCCTCCAATCTGGATGCCACATTGTTTTTCATATCATCAAGCTTCTCTGAAGATTTTCTCACTGTACAGATTGAATAAATATGACGAGAGGATACAATCCCTATGCATACCTTTCCTAATTAATAACCACATATGTACCTTTTTTCTAGTGACACAACCGCCTCTTGATCCATGGGCAGGTTCTGCATTAAAGTGTTCTGAAATTCCCATTCTTCTCAAGGCATGTTTATGTTTATATGTTTATATATGTTTATATGCTTATGTTTATAGAGTGTTATGATCCACACCACTGAAAGCCTTGGCATATTCGATAAAACACAGGTAAACCTCTTTCTGATATTCTCTGCTTTGAGCCATGATCCACCTGACATCAGAAATGTTATCTCTTGCTCCATCCATGTAGTCTTCTGAAACTGGTCTGAGGCGCTCTATCTCCCTGTCAGTGCATTGCCACAACCATAGTTGGATGATCTTCAGCAAAATTTTCCTTGCATCTGATATCAGTGATATTGTTGTTTAGCTTGAGCATTCTTTTGGAGCATCTTTTTTTGGATACAAATATGGATCTCCTCCAGTCACTTGGCCAAGTATAGGTCTTCCAAATTTTCCTGGTATAAGATAAGCAAGTGCGTTCAGTATTTCCTGTTTGTTGTAACATTTCAATTGGTATTCCATCCATTCCCAGAATCTTGTTTTTGGCTAAAACTTACAGCGCATCTTGGACTCCTTCTTCAGTACCATTGGTTCTTGTTTATGTGACATGGCCCCACCCACAAGCAGGCACCATCAGACTGTGACCTGAATGACAGGTTCAACTCCACCTATATCTTCTTACAGATGCCATGTTGGCACCCTGAAAAACCTATCACATATGACTACCAGTAGGCACCTCAGTAGGTCCTTTTTTCTACCTTCCTTAATCCTAATCACCACTCTGTGAAATATCTGGTACTGTATCAAATTTGCAGCTGAAAACAATGTTAATTAAAGAGGCATCAGGTTTCTGGAAAAGGGCATCATGCTTGGTAAAGTAACAGGTCAGCAAAAAAGTGGGAGACCCTCAGTGAGATGCATTGATACTGTGGCAGCAACGATAGGATGGTCCAAGATGGACAGTGTTTTGTTCTCTTGTAAATAGGATGGCTTTGTGTCAGAACTGGCTTGACAAAACCTAACAACAAAAATAACAAAACATTTATAACCAGTTAATTTAAAGTAAACTGGATAATAAAGATTATCCTCTGTAATATTCTTGCCACATCAGTTGAGGGTCTAAGAGCAAAACCTGAAGTTTCCTGGAGAGAAAAATGCTAGACTAATAGATAACTAGCTGGACTTTCCAGTTTTCTGTGCTATCAGCTTTAAACACAAGGAAACTAAAGCTTTCAGGCTATTTCCTGGATTTGCCAGTCCCAACCATGTAATCTCTCTTCTCTCTCTCTCCTCCCCCTTTCTATGAATTTCATGTCCTATGATCATAATCAAATACTGTTTGACATAGTTCTGGTAATATCATAGGTTGTAAGGGACTCACAATATACAATGACTGCAATATCAAATCTTGGGCTCCTTGTGAGAAGGATCGGAGAGGATGGGTGACAGAGCTGCTGACAAAGCACTAACAACTGCTCTATGTTGAAATCACCTTCTTCCCCAATGAGCCTCAAAATTGACTTTATGAAAATCTGTGGTTAATTATTCAAATAAAATTTATTTTGCCATTATTTAAGATTTCCCCAATACTCCAAAAGATAATACAAAAGGTACCTACACTCTACCTAGCTTCTTCTAGTGTGAACATGTACATAAACATGTGGATATTGTCATACCTAAAAACCTGATTAAAGAAAGCATAAAATTGATTACAATGCTATTAAATCCCAGACTTTAGTGTGATTTCATCATCTCTTCCCTCTAGCATGAGACTTTCTGTTCCTGTAAAGATCTGTAGCTTCAGGAACCCCAATAGACTCAATGGCAGTGTTGTGACATTTGTTTTTCCTTTTTAGCAGTATGCATGCTGTGCTGGATACAACCCAAGAAACCACATGGCACTTTGGTTGATTTTGAAGCAACCCTTGCATCAAGCGTGGAGAGGTGGGCAAGCCACTCAGATTGAAGGGGCCTTTGCCCAGAGTAGCCAGCTTGGATAAGATTTTACTTTTCTTCAGCTACTTATTGTAATTTGTCTGAGTGTTTCCAGAGCAAATTTGTTTTCCAATTCATTTGCACTTTGTTTTGTGATGTTGATTTCTACCCCCACAATGTAACAGTCCCTTTTTACTTCCTTCTTGTGTTTAGTATATCCATTCTTTCTTTCTTCTTTTTTTCCCTGACTTCTGAATTTTGTCTCTGGGCAAATGTTGCTCTTTTATCTTACATGGTTGAGTTCCACCTACCTGCTCTTACAATGCACCTAGAGAGCCATCTCTAAGGTTCATAGTGGAAACTTAAGCCATGGGCATGATTGGCGTTTCATGTTTGGAGAACGACTCAAGTTCATAGAATAGGGGATTCTACCAGTCTTTACATAACAAGTGAATGTGGTCTTTGATTTTGAATTTTGTTTCCCATTTTTCTCCCACTCCATCCAGACAATCTGATGGTCTCTTCAGAGCAGTCAGTAGCAGTAGCTGGGCAGCATCCAGGTTTTCTGGGTCCAGGATTGTGGAGGTTGAGGTTCCAATGGTTCATTGATATTTTGTTCTAATTGTTCCCATATAGCTTTAATTTTCTCCAACGTGCTTGCCCTATCTGCACAGATAGAGACAAATAGTTGAGTAGTTGCACCTTAGATAGCCTCTTATAAGCTTTGAAGGCCCCAGTCTTTACTTACTAGTGCAGGAAATAAAACATTGCTTTTGTGATCATGTTGTGTTAATTGACCTTGTAGGTTAGGATAGTTGTGTCTCTTTTGCAGCTGTTGCATAGATGCGCAATACTGTGTTTGGGAGAAAGGCTCTTCGAGCTAGAGAATACAATTCAAATTGAAATGTAAAGTGTGAGAACATATATATATATAAATAATGAGTAACATAAGGTAATGAATGTTATATATATATATTCAAATGTAAGACAATCTACTAAAAAATTGAAATAGAATTCACAATTTTCCAACAACCAAAGGACAAATACAAGGGGGAAGCAAGAAATTAAAAATAAAATAAGAAATAAAAAGGCACACATATATACAAAAAGCTAGTCAATGAGAACAATGAAAGTACAGTAAATAGAAAACAAAATAATAACTCAAATATTAAAGTAAAATTAGCATCCAGAAAATGTGACTTGAAGTGGTTACTCCTAGAGAATGGACAATATGTGTAAATGGCCTGGGGGAAGTTTAGAGCTACTTTTCTTCCCTGTGTGTGTATGTGTGTGTGTATGTGATCCTTCTCTCACCCTCTCTCTCTTAAAAAAAAACCCTCTATTTAATTATTTATTGTTTTTAATTTATTAATTTATGTTATACTATTTTCCTTAATACACTTACAAACTAGTGATTGTGAAGCAAATCATAAAAAAATAAATTTTGAATTAGCTCTATGTGAAAGTTCTATTTAATTCTTAAGATATGAAAATATGCTCTTTACAAAAAATATAATTTTTTATAAAAAAATTTTTCATGACACGAAACTGAAGGAAAAATTTACAACTCTTTCTTTAAGACGATATTAAGCCACTCCACATTCACTAGACCAATCTCATTTCTGAACCAAAATATGCATCTATGGGTAAATTAACAAATTAAACCTAGTAATATTATAAGAACCTCATAATGACCAAAAAAAAATACATCTCAGGAATGACAATGGTGAATATAAGATATCTAGAGATACAATTCATAAATTTCTAGATGAAAATTTAACTCTTAGCTTCAACTTTATATTATATACTACAGAGGAAAGAAAACACATCCTTTAAAACAGACATATAACTGAAATCTATAGTAAACAAAATATTTGGTGGTAAATTATTGAAAGTATTTCCATTAAAATCAAGATGTAAACAAGCATATAAAACAAATCCATTAGGTCCCAACATGATCTTTATTGTTGTAATCAATGGGGAGATAGAGAAAGGAAGGAATTTTAAAGGGGGGCGGGAAAGAAACCCTCAGTATTTTTACCCATTCTGTACTTAGAAAGTCCAAATTGTTGAACATAAATTAAATATTGTTAGAGAAGTCAGTAAGCTATTTTGATGTAACATGTAACTGCAAAAAATTTGGCACACATCAAAATTAATTTAAAATAGACTGACTAAAAAGCACCTATCTATAGCAGCAAACAATAGAATTATTTTTTAAACCCACAAAATACCTGCAAATACATCCACCAAGAAATATGTAGCATGTATAGGAATTTTTAAAATCAAAAGTCCTAAAAGAAAAGCACTGGTAAGTTTGTTTCTAAGAGAGAAAATAAGCATAATTTGTAAATAACATTTTATAAAATAAACCAAAGAGAAGGGCTTCCTCTCATATATCAAACCATACTTCAAAATTAAAGTAATTGTTGCAATGTTATTTTTGATCATGAACAAATGAAAACATCAAAATAGTATAAACTAACTGCCATTGCGTGGATGCCAGTTCATAGGGACCCTACAGGACCTGGAAGAACTGCCCCTGTGAGTTTCTGGGATTGGAGCTTTAAGGATTAGAACACCCCCATCTTTGTCCCACAGAGCAGCTGGAGGTTTTGAAATGTGTACTTGTTGGATTGTAGCACAATGTGTAACCACTATTCCACCTGGGCTCCTATAAATAGTCTATTAAAAAAAAACCTGAAACAGACCCATATTTAGTTGTTTTTTTTGTTGTTGTTATTTTAAATCATTTTACTAGGGTCTCTTGCAACTCTTATCACAATCCATACTTCAACTGAATCAGGCATATTTGCACATGTGATGCCCTCCTTTTTTTCTAGACATTTACTTTCTATTGAGCCCTCAGTATCAGTTCTTCCCCCCGCCCCTCATAACCACCTGATAGATTGTACATTGTTAGTATTTTCACCTCTCACACTGACTGCTGTCTCCCTTCCTTCATGTTTTCTGCTTTTCTCCCCCCTTTAGAGTGGTGTAGGGTTATGAGTTGATCATTGTGATCGGTTCCCCCTTTCTCCCTTCTTCTCCCCATCCCTTCCTCCAACCCTTCTGGTATCACTATTCCCACTCCTTTTCCTGGATTCTGTGTGTCATGGGTTGCCATTCTTTTCTATATCTGTGTACATGTTCTTGTCTAGTTTGAATTGAGAAGGAGCACTCATAGGAGAGGAGAGTGAGGAAGCCTCAAGGAACCAGAGAAATACAATATGTTTCATCTATGTTCTACTGCACCCTGGTGACTCATCCCCTCCCTGTGGATCCTCTGTGGGGCGACTGTTCCACTGTTTACAGATGAATTTTGAATCTATGCTCCATCCCACCTCATTCTCAACTATATGTTTTTATTTATTATGTGTCTGCTGATGCTTATTACCTGGTTCCTATGACTCCTCATGATCGCACCAGTGGTGTGCTTCTTCCAGGTGAACTTCTTGCTTCACTGCTGAATGGTGGCTTGTGTAACTTCAAGCCTTTAAGGCGACAGATGCTAGATCTTTTATAGCCAGGCACCATCCACCCTATTCAACACAATTGCTTATGCACCCATTTTGTTTGCAGGGAGAGTCTTAGGAAGGTGAACATCTCAGATTGCTGATTGCTTAGAGCAAAGTGTTCTTGTATTGAGGGAGGGTATGTCATTGGCTGCTGTCAGCCAGGTCTGACTCATGGAGACCCCAATGTGTGTTCCACAGGATTTCCACAACTGTGATTTTTTGGGAGTAGGCTGCCAAATCTGATTATAAGGAATTTGTTTGTATTCAAACTAAACAACCACAACAATGGCAACAAAATCCCTTCACAGGAGTCCATGTCAATTTACAGGTGTGTGTGTGAGTGTTTTTTGGCTTTTGTTCTGTTTTTTTGTTTAATTAGCAGAAATTATTTTTCACAACCCTCCCCCACAGATGTTTCCTTTAAAAACTCACTGTTTCTAAGTTGATTGCAATTCTTAGAGACCCTACAGCACAGGATAGAACTGCCTCTGAGTTTCTGACCCTGGAGTTCTTCACAAGAGTAGAAACCTCTGGCTTTCTGCCCAGACGAAGCTTGTGTTTTTGAACAGTGTACCTTGAGACTAACTGCATAATGTGTAATCAAGATGCCACCAGGGTTTCTAAATACCTCTTATCTAGCCAATTAAAGGTTTGATTTTATAACCCATCTATTAAAAATTACTTATTGAATTTTTTTCACTGGGTATTTGAAATGTCACATTTCTCATAAAGTTTATTAACTATTAGCCAAAATGTTGATGAGTTTCTGAGGCTGTAAATTTTTATGGAAGCAGCATCATTTATTTCCCTCAGAGGGGCTGGTAGGTTTGAACTACTGACCAAGCAGTTTGCAGCCCAATGCCTGGCCAAGATAGCACCAGGACTCCTAGCTGACAAATGGAATAGCAAAACATGTAACAAGTGTATCTAAAATAATACTGTCTAAAATATTGAGGTGGTAAAACATATTATGAGTAAGTTGCAAACCTGAAAATACAATAGATTGAAGTGGTAAATTGAAAAAAAATTGAAAGAACAAATCACAAAAATTAAAAGACTGTTAGTAGGGATAGACTAGAGAAACAAATTCATAAACATACATATATATGTATACATGGAAGAGGTTTATAGACAAGAAGAATGGAACATTGAGAAAACATCCCAACCCAATCCAGTCCAATCCCACAAGTCTGACATTAGCCCATATGTCCAAAGCAGTCTATAAAGTCTTCTTCAGATTCATGAGTCACTTGCAATGCACAAGGACAATCACCAGTCAGTGAGTGCAGAGTCTTATGTATCCAGTGGTGGTAGAAGCATCTCAGCACTGGCAGGGGTCTCCCATGGCTCCTCCATTTTCCAGGGCTCACAGTCTATCAACATGCTTCCATTTTATCTTGTCAGCTGCAATGTCTCCCAGGACTGAGTCTTGTCTCTCACATCCAATTGGGAAAAACTATGAGATTTTCTAGAATTCTCAGGAGAAAGCCATGACCACACAGAGGTCTCATTGGCTATCTCCGTATTGACAGGCTTAACTCCACCCTTACACTCCCAATCATCAAAGTGACATAAGAGCACATGACTGCCACAAAGCCACTTGAGAAACTGAAATAATTTAAACACATTTAACAAACTATGCATTCATATGTGAAATAATTTCAAAATTCCAAAAATATGAATTAGGAAAAGAAAATAGAAAAATCAATGGACTCAATGTAAACTTTGGAGGAGAAATGTAAATTATTGAAAAACACAAAAATAACTTCTCAATTATATCCATAGTCATTCAAATGCCAATTAAGACATGTAATGAACTAATGACCCCCATTATAATGATGGATAATATCAGGTGTTGATGATAAAGTGAGACAGCAAGCAGTCCCATACACCATTGATTCCACAGATCCATTTTGGAAGAAAGTTGGCCCTATCATCAGTTAGATACTATGACACAGAAATTCCTCTTCTAGAAAGTTCTGCTGTGGAAAAGCAAACACAATGGTCATGGGCACATAGGTAACCAAATGACATTACTTTTATCTCTGGAAGAGTCACTAACATTGACAAAAGAATATTAAAATAAAACTTTAAATATAAGAAGAGTTTAAATGGATTGAAATATTTTATATTTTGAAATGATGTAGCAGTATAAAGAGATTCATCTACATGTATTAATATGGTATGATATCCAAGTAAAATTAAAAAATTAATTAACAAACTATCTACAGTATGATTCCATTTACGGTAAAATAAATCACAGTACTTTTGTATGAAAGGAAACAATTCATCTCTGAAAAGTAGTGGGAATTGAAGTAAGTCATGAATAGGAACATGAGAGCAATTTTTTTTATATTCAAAACTCTCCTGGTAATAAGCGATTCATCAATTACTTAGAAAAGGAAAAAGGGAGAGTAAGACATAAAATACTGTTGATGAAGACAAAATAACTTTTACTGAGAATGCTTTGCAATGAAAGAAATGAAAGGTCTGACCAACAACATACCAGCTTGTCACTCTGTAATTGCTTATTGCAATGATTTTGGCTCCTTTGCCACCAGCATTACTTACACACTATTTCCAAACTCTCAGGGTCACTGGATGGGCAGTTTCCATAACTTGTAGCCCATGGCACATTAGGAAGAAAGGACTGGCGATAGACTTTTGAAATTTAGCCAAGGAAAGTCCTGTGACTTCAACAGAAGATTGTGTCACCTCAGCAGACAGGTCATATAGATTGAAAAGTGCTCAAGATACATGAAAGCCACAAGAGAAAGTAAAAAACCTACAAAGATCCTGGAGATAGCTCAGGGCTAGGCAGTGCTTTGTTCTGTTGTATAAGAGATCAGAGAAAAATTGTTGGTAACCAACAAGAACAACAAAGGAAAGTTTATAAGTTTGATAGATGCTAGCTTGAAATATACAATGCAGAATATAGGCAGCAAATATAGGCTACATGGAATAGACCTGAAATGAGGTTGATGAAATTGACTGAGAATTTAGACACTTTATATTCCTCATTGCATTCTTTCAGCAATGTCAACATGTAGCCATTATGGTATACCCCATTTTACAAATGAGGATCTGAAGATTATATCTTTTTGCTTTGTTTTTTTTTTTTGTTTTTTGGTGGGCCATCACTGCCCTCTGGTGGTGGGAGTAGGAGGCCCAGCCTTTGCTTCTGTGGAGCTGCTGCTGGAATTGAACCTCTATCCCAGTGGGCCGCAGTCTCAGCCCCTGAAGATAATTTTTTAAGAATTTTTTTCCTAAAATAATTTTGCTAAGTCAAAGGTATTATTTTAGCTCCAGCACATTCAATACTTTGTCTTCTTTGAGACTTCTGGGTTGTTTGGGCGGTGTGTGTGTTAAAATAGTTTTATTGAGTTACACTTCACATATGTAATGCAATCAGCCAATCACATTAAGAAGATTTGTATAATCATCACAATTTCAGAACATTTTCTTCTTGTACTCATAGTTGTTAACTCCCCATTTCCTCTGAGCCTCTCCTGCCATGCCCCTATGTAATCCTCGATCCACTTGCTCTCTCTGTAGATCTCTCTCTTGGATTTTATACACAGAAAATCATAGAAAACACAAGCAACCTTCTTTTATCTGTTCAGAAACTCACTCTTGTTTTTCCAGCAGAATCTCTCACTTTTAAGTATTCTTAGTCCCTTCCTTAGTACTTCTATGTGTTCTCCTTGGGATAACTCATTTATGGCCATGACTACCGTGTTTTCTTTTACTATTTAGATCTCTCTCTCTCTCTCTCTCTCTCTCTCTCTCTCTCTCTCTCTCTCTCTCTCTCTCTGGAGAGTAAGACTTCTATATTGAGCAGACTACAAGACAGCGTCATCCAAGTATCACACAACTAGATCAAATTCGATCTTTCCAGGGTATCCTCCTTCTATTTTCTCCTCTCCTCAGTTCTTTGGGGGTTAATTTTCTCCTTTTCCTTCCATTAGTTCACCCCCCATATTCAACTAGTCATTTGTTTTCATGCACATGCCTCTTCAAACTCTCTAAGAAATATCTCTCTTCCACTAAGTAAGCAAGGTAAGCATGGGCTATTTTTGCTTACTAATGCATAGTGAAGAGATCTTTCATCTGTTTTCCACCACATTAAAGTTTAGTAAGTAAGCACTAGTCAGCCTGTACTAACCTTGTCTATTGAGTAATCTGCTCCTTCTTCTACCTTGTCTAATATTATGTTCTTCTTTCAGGCTGCCAGAGGACTGTGGTAATGATGCTCTATTTTATGCCGCAAGTAATCTCTTAAATCACTTTCTCAGAATCTTTAAGGAACAGACATAATCCTGTAGCCACCTCATTTGACTACAAAAAGGAGAAAATGAATCCAGCTCCTTACCTTCAAAGTCCTACTGCCATGAGGCAGAGGTCAGCTGGGTCTCCTCCCTCCATCCTTCTTGTACCCGGGTCTGATGTCAACTGTTCCTCCCCTAACACTCGACTTCTCTGCAGGCTCTGATAACCCATTACAAGGGTGATACAGCAGTCACAGACAATACTCATAATTACACAGGCTTATTACAGAAGTTAGCAAGTCACTATAAATCAGGATAAAAACAAAAGACATTAAAAATAGCCTGTGCACAGCAGTGCCTCTTCTCGATTAAGAATCGTGCATCTCTTTGCTCCTCAGCCCGTCAGTCACATGGTCCTTTGACCTCTGCCATGTATTGTGGGCCAGGAAGTGCCCTGCTCTGCTCATTTGTCTCACAGTCTCTGTGTTCCCTCTAAGCTCCCCAGCATGTCTCAGTCCAGTAGACTCTGCTACCTCTAACACTTTAGACAGGTGCCTTACCTGTGCTCCGTGCTGGGCTGGTAACTTTTCTTTGTTGATGATCATGATTCCCCACTCCTCTTATTTCCTTGTTTCTGAGATGGCTCTCTTTTGCTTGGATTGAAACAAAGAACTGATGTCCGTTATGAAAGTTCACACACCCAATCACCTGGTGGGTGTTACAAAGAATTATGGGAGGAAGAGGCTTAAGTAATTTCACTTTATCATGGACCTTTCATTAAAAAGTAGCATGAAAAGGAGTTGGGTTTTATTTAGGCAATCAAAAAAGGAGTTGGGTTTTATTTAGGTATTGGAAAGAAGAAGAAATAGTTGTGTGTTTCCATCACTGATTACTGCCTGGGTGCAGCAATTATAGTTTCATATTAATAGCTGTTGAAAACTTTCTTTGGTCTTGTTAACCACAGGTTAATTAGAAGAACACGTATATCTAAATCAGCTGGAATAACTTGTAAGCAAAGAAATCGAAGCACCATTTTGTTTTCAGGTGGCTTAAGTCCTTCTCAGTTATAATGATATACAATACTTTGTTGTTGTTGTTGTTTTGGGCATCACTGCCCTCAGGTGGTGGGAGTAGGAGGCCCAGCCTTTGCTCCGTGGAGCTGGAATTGAACCTCCATCCCAGTGGGCCACAGTCCCACGCACAACCACTATACCACTGGGGCTCAGCCCCTAATATACAATACTTCTTAACAAGGGCAACCTACTTTAGTATGCTTTACTTAAATCACTGGTCACAGTGTACTCTCTGGTTTATTTTCCATGATCTAGTTTTTATATGGCATTAACAATTGGGCTGAGCCCTGGTGGCATAGTGATTGTGTGCAGGACTGCGGCCCGCAGGACTGCAGCCCACAGGGCTGACAGTTCAAATCCAGCAGCAGCTCTCCGGGAGCAAGGCTGGGCATCCTACTACCACCAGGGCAGTGATGCCACAAAAAAAAAACAAACCAAAAAAATCACTTGTCCAAAGAAGTCTCCGTAAGAAGTGATTTTTAACAAATGCATTAACAAATTAAATGACTTAGTCATCGCTTTATCTCTATGACCTGGTAGGAGCTCTACAGATATTTTTGGGAACATATGTGAAGTAAAGATGGGATGAATGAGAATATGTAGATAATAAAAGATGAAATATATTTATTTGTGAAATATAATTATACAAACATGTTTTATATCAGTTACTATTCATTGTTGAATGAATTCTGTGGCAGTCATGTGCTTATGTTAATTTTATGATTGAAATGTAGGAGTGGAGTCTGGCCTGTTAATCTGGAGGTAGCTATTGAGTAACCGATGAGGCTTGAACTACCCATCGTGAACTGGGTATTGTCTGACCCAAAGAATCATAAAGTTGGATGTGCGCAGCAATGCTCCATTGTTTAATGGAAGTGGTACATACGAGATCAGGCCAGAGCAGGACCTGAACCTTCAGGGAGTAAGCTGCATGAAGAAGTGGCCCAAATGTCCACAGTCCCCATTCCAGTCATATTACCTTCTCTTTCCAAATCTGCACCTATGGCCTCCTGGGGAGTTCCTTACAATAATTTAACTAAAGAACAGAAAAGTCATGCCTGGTTCATGGATGGCTCTGCACGATATGCCGGTGCCACTCGTAAGTGGACAACAGCAGCGCTATAGCCCCTTTCTGGGATCTCCCTGAAAGACAGTGGTGAAGGAAAATCCTCCCAGTGGGCAGAACTCCAAGCAGTGCACCTCGCCGTTCAGTTTGCCTACCAGGAAAAGTGGCCAGATGTGAGACTGTGAGTTAAGGTTCCTTCAAGTTCTACTTTGCCACGCTCCTGGGATATACATCTCTTGAGCTGGGGACTGTTGGACTCTGTTATCTGGCTGACTGTTGGTGACCTGCTCGGCTGTTTGCTGCCTGTGACCAGATAGCCTGAATTGCTCTACAGAGGACTACTCAGCGGCCCTCAAGACTTGAAAGACTGCCGGTCTTCTAGCTGCCTCGTGCAAGTGAGTTGCACCGAGCAATCTGTACTGATTTATAGATAGTTAACTGTTTCTTTCTTATCTTATATACCTTTCTCTATATATAAATATATAAAAAGAATTACTAGTGTCCTGATTTTTATTTCTCTAAGAGAACCCTGCCTGACACAAATTCCATTATAGTTTATTCTATATTTATTGTCGTTTAAAGAATTGTATTAAAGTCCTTGAGAAATAATGGTAGGGAAATTAAAGGGAACCCTTATACCTAATATGAGTAGGGCAGATAAGGTGCCAGAAATGATTATACCTTACAGAGCATCATAGATTGGTTACTTTATTCTTGATAGAGTTCACATTTTATAAATTTAAACACAATATGAATACTTCTCATATAAATGCAGTGCGAGATCAGTTGTATATATTCTTACACATTGGAACAATTAAAAAAATCATTCTATTGGGAACTCATACAAACTCTTTTCACATACATCCATTGTGTCAAGCACTTTTGTACATGGGTTTCCCTCATCTTTCTCAAAACACTTGCTTTCTACTTGGTCCCCTGGTATCTGCTCCTCATTTTTTCTCTCCTTCCTCACTCCCAACTCCCCCATGAATTCCTGATAATTTATAAATTACTATTATTTTATCATACCTTACAGCCTCCTTACAGTTTACAAACAAGGGTCAATAACAGAGAATATGGGAAAAGTAAAACAATTTCTGATATTTTTAATTCAAAGCAGTCACGGAAACCTCTCAAATGAAGGGGTAGGTGTGAGTACATGCAATATCATTCTGGTTTTAGCCTTTGTGACCTGGCTTGATGGACAATGAAATTAAGTTGGCCAAGTGGTACTGATTAGATTTTCATATATAAGTACATTAACTTTTTCCCCAGAGACCCACATTGCAGGGTCTCTGTTTAATGAGAGACAAATATAGAAACAGATACTTTTCTTTAGCATTCATCTGGACCAACAATTGCTTTCTAAAGGAGGGTGAAACTGTCTTTATAGTGAAGTAGCAAAGCTCTGACCTTTAGAAGGCCAGGTATCTTGTTGCTCACACTAAGCTTCATTGCTTACGATGTGTATTCATTATTTATAGCTTCAGGAGTAGAATTACCTCAACTGTGGATTTAACACAGGAACTAATTTTCTCAAAAACCTCGCAGGCTAGAAGCCTGAATTCATGGAGCTGACTCCTGGGAAGGCTTCCTCTTTCTTTTGACTATGGGAAGATCTCATGTGATATGATGTGTCTGTCACCCTTTATTTTTGTGTGAGGTCTTTGTGAG
Organism: Nesogale talazaci; assembly: GCA_004026705.1. Classification (NCBI taxonomy): domain Eukaryota; kingdom Metazoa; phylum Chordata; class Mammalia; order Afrosoricida; family Tenrecidae; genus Nesogale; species Nesogale talazaci. Next base: position 175,172 of record PVJH01000986.1, on the reverse strand, counting down.
CATTTATAAGTGTGTAACTACACAAAGAATTTTCACAACTCTCTGAGCCCTGGATGTGGATTTCAGGATGGGTGTTCAAGCATCTGCTCTGCTTGCTGCTTGAGCACACAAAAGTACACATAAAAGCCGAACAACCTTGCAACTGATCTATTCTAGCCATCAGCCCACCAAAGATGTCATGTAGTCATGAAAATCATTAACTTCTTGTGTATTTGTTTATATTGACATCAACTAGAGCATTAGAAAAACAATACTTCATATGTGCAATATTGAAACATTTTCCGAAAGCTTTGATGAAATATCAGTGACAGATTTTTGTTCTGAGAAAATAAGTTCCTCTTTCTACAACTAAGTGAAAAATAATGTTAGAAAGCTTTTGCTAAGGTAGCACAATGCAGCAGTTTATGAGATATATAAATTATATATGGAAGTTCTAGTTTTTTTGTTTTTTATTCACTTTTACTTTTAACATAATCTGAAAAATAATGATGAGATTACTTTGGTTCATTTGGGGTAGATTTTTAAAACATGTCCGAAGCTACAGTTTAAACTAAAAATAAATGAAATAATCTTGTAAGGTTATTTCAGAAGTCATGTGGATCAGTAACACAGATAATTGAATATCTTAAATGAGCATTTAATTGAGACTTAATAAAAATGGAAATGGTCAGTGGTTCTAATAGTTACTTCAATAGCATTGATTGTTAAGAGTATTTATTGAAATTTAATAAGTATTATATGTAGGGATGTCCCTAAATTAAGTAAAATTATGCACACAATGAATATATAATTACATTTATATTAATATATAGCAATTGTATGAATTTTAAGGCATGTTTCATTGAACAAGATAGAGGCAAATTAATGTCATAAAACAATAATCCCAATATTGACAATGAGTAGACATCCACTTATGTGTTAATATTAATAAGATCTATATTACCTACATAATGATTACGTGATTTGGGACTTGTTATAAACTAGTGAGACTAATCTTTTTTAACAACAAGTAATGTCAGTGTCTTGAAACATATTGAATGTTTTCCACAGCTGGTCTCATTTTAAATATCATGCTCTAGGAGCCTCTTCTCCTGCTGGAGAATTTAAAAAATGTGCCTCTTTATTTCCATAGCCAATACAAATACATAAATAATAATTGTCAATCATTGCTTAGCAATAGAGGAAATGCAAACAAGTTTAAATTTTCTTAATTAAAATCTTGTCATATAAAATGAAATCAACACTACATTTTACGTGGTAGATACAGCACAACCAAATAGATGCTTTCAATAAAATATAGTAGCATAATATAAATTATAATAACCTGTAATTACTTTTATACTGCTTTTTATATATTTGGCTATTTTTACTTATATTGTATTTGTCTCTATATGCACATAAACCACCCAAACCAAATCAAACCAAACGTCCTCTAGTTGATTCTGATTCATAGAAACCCAACTATACAGGTTTCCTAAAATTATATCTTCCTGGAAACAGACAACCTTATTTTTGTCTTAATGCATGACTAGGTAGGATTATCAAAAAGGAAGAGTACATTCAACATATCTTAAGCTAAAAGAACTGAAGAATAGAGATGGAAAACCTTAAGTTGTAATATTAAAACATTCTATAACCAAAGTATTGAAAGATGTAGGAAGCATCAAAAGAAGAAGGAATATACTGAGTAGATGTACCAAAAAGTATGAGTCCAATTTCAACCATTTCAAGAAGTAGTATATGATCAATAAACAGTAAAACCAAAGGAAGACATTCAGTTGCACTGAAGTCATTAGAAAAAGCAAGGTTGTGGGAATTGATACAATACCAATTTGAAAGATTTCAACAAGGTGATGAAGTTCTGGAAACACTCATTTCTCTATACCAGACAATTTGAAAGACAACTACTTGGCCAACTAACTGGAATAGATTTATATTTGTACTCATCTAAAGAAAGGTAACGTAACAGGATAGTCAAACTATATAAAAATACCCAGGATATCACATGCTAGGAAAATTTTGCTGATGATCATTTAATAGCTTTTAGTCACATACTGAAGAGGACTTGGAACAAGAGATAGTTATGCCAAGTGGATCTTGATTGAAAGCAGAAAATACTACAAATATGTTTGCATGTGTTTTATTAACAGTGCAAATTCATTTGACTGTGTGGCTCATAAACAAGATAGTATGGAGAAGAATGGTGTGTTAGTCTGGGTAAATTAGAGAAACAAACTCATAGACATGCATATGGATATAAGGGAAAGTTTTGTATACAAGAGGAATGTGGCATTGAGAAAGCATCCCACCCCAGTCCAGTTCAAAAATCATAAGTCTGATATTAGGTCATATGCCCAATATCAGGCTATAAAGTCTCCTTCCGACTCACAAAGTCACAGGCCAGTGGGTGCAGAGTCCTGGCACCGGGAGGGGTCTCCCCATGGCTCCTCACTTCCAGGGCTGAGTGTCCATCAAAAGCATCCAGTGGTGGTAGAAGCAACTTAGCACTGGCAGGGGTCTCCACATGCCTTCTCCAGTTTCAGAGGTCTGGTTCCATCAGAGTAAGGCCATGTGACTTTTCTTCTGGTTCTTCCATCTCCTCAGACGCTACTATCTTGTCTTGTCCTCAGTTCATTGTCTCTGAGACTAACTCCCAACAACTGAAGAGATAGCTTCTCATCTCCATTAGGGAAATATCACGAGATTTCCCAGAAGTCTCAGGAGAAAGCCATGCCCACACAGAGGCCTCAATGGCTACTCAATGGCTATCTCTAGATTAACAGGCTAGAGTCCACCCCTACATCTCAATCATGAAATTAACATCAGCACATGACCGCCACAAATGGGAATCTAACAGCACTTCATTGTGCTCGTGTGGAACCTGTACAGGGACCAAGAGGCAATCATTCAAACTGAATAAGGGAATACTGTTTCATATGAAATGAGGAAAGGTATCTGGCAGGATTCATTCTTATCACCATGCATACTTACTCAATCTGTATGCTGAGCAAATAATTACAGAAGTTGAATTATATAGGAAGAACATGACATCAGCATCGAAAGAAAACATATTAACAAACTGCAATAGGCAAATGACACAACCTTGCTGGAAGCATTTGCTCAAAAAGATCAAAAATTGCAACCTCCACTATGGGTTGTAACTCAATGTAAAAATAGCCAAATTCCTTACAATTGGATCAGTAGCTAAGATCAAAATAAATGGAGAAGGAATTGGAGTTGTCAAGCTTTTCAACTTGCTTGGATGCACAACCAACGCTCGTGGAAGCCACAGTCAAGGGCAAAAGGATAAATCTGCTACAAGGTATCTCTGTGATGTTTTGCAAGGCTTTATATCACTACCTGACTCAAATCATGGTATTTTAAATAGCTAGCCTCAAACGTTTGTGAGAGGTGGACAATGAGGAAGGAAGAATCGATGTATTGTAAAGATGATGCTGATGGAGAATATTTAAAGTACCAGGAGCTGCCAAGACAAAACAAAGAAGTTTGTCTTGGAGGAGGGACAGCCAGAATGCTCCTTAGAGGTAAGGAGGATGAAGTTTATTTCACTTACTTTGGACATGGTATCAGGAAAGACTAGAACCTGGAGGAGAAGATTGTGCTTGGTAAAGTGGAAGAGCAAGGGGAAAAAAATGGAGATCCTCAAGGTGATGGACTGACATGGTAGCTGCAAAACAATTGTTTCAAATGTAGCCATTGCGACCATTATGGAAGACTGGGCAGTGTTTCATCCCCTTGTGGATTGGGTTTCTGTGAGTTGGATCTGAATTGATGGCTCCTAACAACAATGAATATCTGTTGAATTGAATAAATGATTCATAGTATTTAGGAAATAAAGCCACAAATGTGGTTTCAAAGCAGAGTTGAGCACAAACCCCTTTTAAATGATAAATCACTGCCCACATGCCTCCTATCTTTCCTGAATTTATTTAATTTTTACTCTTTTGTCTTTAAGATCATTTTATTAGGGCTCTTTGAGATGTTCTAACAGTCAATACAACAATTGTAACAAGCCCCGGGAACAGAAATGGAGGGTAGATGGAAGGTAGGAGAACCAATCACAATGATTAATCAACACATAACACCCCCGGCCACCCAGGGAGGCCAAATAACAAAAATGTGGGTGATGGGACACAAAGTTGTTGTAAGACATGAGAATAACAATAATGTATTATTTATCAAGTGTTCACAAGTGGTTGAAGGTAGGGCAAGAAAGGGAAAAAGAGGAGCTAGTACTAAGGGCTCAAATAGAAAGTAAATGTCTAGAAAACGATGATGGAAACATATGTACAAATATGCATTTTGCCTGCCCCACCCTCACACTCACCCTCTTCTGCCTCTTAGTAATTTCTCTTAGCTAGATTGCTGTTGCTCCAACAACATCAAGAGCTCTACCTCCTCCTCATTATTGGTTTCAATTCCCTATTTTCTCACCACTCTCTTCCCCTCACTACTCCTCCCCCAAGTCCCTCCGGAAGCATCAGTCCAGTTGTTTTACCTCAACTTGTTTCCCATGCCTATCTTACATAGGTAGGCAAAACAATGATAACAGAGGCAAAACCAAAAGAAAGCAAAAGATCTAAGGAAAAAAATAGAGACATCAAAAAAAGGAAATGTATACATAATTCCAGGTCTATTTGCTGACCTATATGATTATTCCCCACACTGGTCGGGGGTCGGGGGGAGCACCAGGAACTGCCACTCCTAGCCCGAAGTCTATTCTGGGGTCTCCTCAAGGGCTTTGCAGTTTCATTTTGTTACCATTGCTGATGTGTCATGTTGCCTTGTTGATTTTCCCCACTGTGTGTGTGGTGGTGGTGGTGGGGTGGGTGTCAGACCAGACACATCCTGCTATGTGTCCCCAGTATTATCCTTTGTTGAGGTATGCTCCAGTGAGGAGATATAATGTCTCAAGCTGTTGTGGGCTCAACAGTCTTCTCTGTGCCTTAGCACCTCCGTGCAGGGACAGAGGCCTCAGGTGTGTCAGTACGGGGTCTAGTCCCTTGTTCTCTCATTTTCCTTCTGGTTTGCTTCCATGAAAGTGTGGAAGGCTGACCCTTCTCCCCATCCTATAGGTTTAATGTCATCCTCTCTAGAACATACTTCTGGGTATATGTATGGCTCTGATTGGGGCTAGCTCTGTAGACCTCTCTGATCACAAGTTGCTTCATGTAGTTACATTGTCCTCATGGTTATATTTGGGGGACCATGGTAGGGTCTGAACTCACATTCCCATTCTGTGGGAACATAAACCATACCCTTACCCTGGGTGGATTAGTGCCCTGTTCCCCAATGCCATCTTCTCCCATTTCTCTTCGCCCTTCTGTGCCAGCCCCCAACCCCAGCTCCTTTCCCCTTCTTTGTGTGGGAATGGGTGATTTTTAATTTTCTAACATTACATCTGAAGAAGCAAAAATCAAGGCATGCTTTATAATTACTGTCATAATTCACTCCCAATAAAGTATCTGTGTGTATGTGTGTGTGTGTGTGTGTGTGTGTCACATCCATAAATTTCAGCAGGTCTCCTAATGAGGAATCTGAACATGGAAGAAACGTCATTTCCATAAATCAAACTACAGAGTGATTTATTTGAAGTTCATGCCTTGTTTTGATTCCTTCCCTCTAATGTCTATGGCTTCACTTTGTAGAGGTTGCTTCCTTCCCATTGGGTGCCAGCGATTCTCAAGAAATTGAATTCTGTTAAAACTGTTCAAAAACAAAAACTTAAAAATATATGGAACATGTATTGAAAAAGGGAGGTGTCACAGAAAAAAATGGAGAGAGAACATATAATGTATACACCAGGCTGAAACTTTCAGATTAAATGGAAAACACTCATATTTCTTGTAAAAATATACAATTACGTTAAACCACTAAGCTACAAACACACTTTAATGGTGTGTTCAAGTGATATCTGACAGCAAACACACACACATCCAATCTGACACAAGGTTGACTGAGGTCAAGAGTCTCATTAATTAGATTCAGTGGCAGCAGCCTTTGCTTTCTAATTGTACAAAATACACTAGCATTTCATAATCCATCACCCATTCCAGTCATTCAACCTGCACATGCGTATGTTTTCATGCAATCTGCCCAGTAGGAAGGTCATTATCATACAACGGAAGGTGCAGAAGCAAATGGAGTGACTATAAAAGGTATCACACACTCTATAAGATGAATAATAATCCACACACTCAAAGTCACCTCCAAAGAAAGGTAATGTTAGCACTAGTCCTTCTGGGCAGAGTAGATTATTTGTTGAAGAGTGAAAATAGTAAGTGGGGCTATTAACACAGTGTACTCACATTTTCTTTACCAACAACATGTAAATGTTGTTATTAAGTACTACTCCTTCTGTGATGCTGTTTTTCTCCACAGAAAACTACAAATCATTCAACAAAAGGCTCTTTTAAAAAATCTTCAATCAACTCTAGGTTAGGCACAGCATCCTTCTATGTTCCCCATCCCAATGGGGTCATATCAAGACTCTAAAATGGGAGAGGTCCCTTTAATAGAGTGAGAGCCTCTCCTTAATAAGAGCAGTGGTTCAGCCACAAATAAACAATCGTGAATTGACACTCCGGCAGAAATGTGTATAAATTATTCAGAATGAAATGTTCAAGTAATATTAACCTAAAGGTATAGTCATCAATTTTCTCCTGACGGGTGGCATTGGGTAGTTAGTATTCAAGTGTTACTACATAAATAAAATTGATTTATGCTAACTGAGAAGACTGAGAAAAATTTTTATCAGGATGCCCAAATTCTGTTCCTTCTGGCTTGATCAATCACCTCTCTACTGAACTGTGTATCGCTTTCTTGCAAAATTCTTAGTTGAGAAATTGGGCTAAGGCAAAAATGAATAATACATTCGCTGCGGTGTTAGACTAATGACCCTTAAGTGCTCTTAAAAAAAAAGAACAGCAATCACTGCTTCTCTTATGAACAGATTCTGCCTCTCTTTCCCTGTCTCTCTTTCTTGGAAAGCAAATAATTAAGTCTTGAGTTGGCTGCCTGGAAGGTGGAAAGGACCAGGGGTGAGGAATTAAACCAAGCATTGGAAGCAGGCATAGTGTACAACGGTTTGATTTCTTTTCTTACTGTCGCTCTATCAGCCTACGTTCCCCTCCCACTTCCTACTATTCAGCTCCATTTTGGGTTGCAGAGATCTCATTTTGTTAATCATCTTCATATTTCCTTTTGCTGTTTTCATACGCTATTGTGTTATCATAAAGACATTGATCAAATGGTGACAGGCAAGACAGAACGCTATTTACTTTGCAAAAGTAGGAGGGCTCTCTGACAGGGCTTCATGGTTTAAATCTGCCTGGGATGGCATTTGTGATGCAAGAACAATTTTTATCTCCTTCTGAGTGGGTCCCTAAAGAGACACAATAGTGGCTCAAGTTTCCATACCCCAAATGTCTTTTTTGAAATCTGCATAAAGCAGCAAAGGAAAGACAAATGCCTACATTAAGCATGCTTAAAAGGAAGCTAGCACAAGGGTAATTAAAGAGAAAGGCAGAACCCCTGGCAGAATAATATAGGATTATTTTGAACTTAACTTGCTTTAAACCCATTGAAATTGCACTTGAAATAGAATTGTAGTATTTGGGGATTTAGAAAGGAAGAGGGCTTCAGTCATTGTGTGTGTGTGTGTGTTATGTGTGCCAGTTGAGAATGTAATCGGCAGATTGCTATTGCAAATGAAATTGTTTCCTAAAAAAGCAGTCACTTGCAAACTCTCGTGGAGTCCAGTCACCTCCTTCATCCATTTGCAGTCCCCATTAGGGCAATCTCTCTGCGATCACTTCCATTTTCAGAAGTTCACTCTAGGTTTGCCCTTTTAACTTGAGCTTTTTATTCTGAGAAAGATTAGACCCTGCATCACTGTTGTTTCTTTTTCACGTAATACCCATTTTATTTTTAACGGAAAGCAGTCTCGAGGTAGGTTATTTTTATGTGACTGAGAAATATTTCTTTTTTTTTTAAAAAAAAGGAAAAAAACGATGAGTCTCTTTCAATAAGGCAGCCCCAGTCTGAGGGGACTTTCAAAGTCAAAAGAAAAACAAACAGATGAACAGCAGGCACAAAACCCAGACAACTTCATCCAGTGAAAAGGATACATGATGTTATAGTAGGCAAATCCCTTAAGACTAATGGGGAGCTCATTAATGCCTTGTTTTTCTTAGGCACCTCTTCTTTTGAATAAAAATACCAAGGAAATTATTTTAAGTTGTAGTGAAGTCACCAGGCAAGATGCTAAAAACCATGTCTTCTTATTGTGGAAGCTAAGAAAACATATGCCCTGAGTTATATTTAGATTTCAGCCCAGTCAAATTTTCCAAACTAGATGTATCCATTCTACACACACACACACACACACACACACACACACACACACGGAATCAGACAATAATATGCACAAAGTCATCCAGATAGCCCCACTCCCAATTTTTCCAAGGCTCCATTGCTCAAATTTTGGGTCCGTTCATGACTGAGAGAAATATTAGTAGCTATTAAATTGGAAGCATAATAAGAGCCTCTAGCTAATAGTAGCACAGCAACTGCCACAAACCTTTCTACAGAGCGACATAAATGTCTTTTAAACACCTGTTTCCTTCTGCCACATCCCTATTTCATCTGTCATTATGGTCTAATGGTTTTATTATAAGGATGAGTCTTTCTACAGAGGTTAAGTGACTCCAATTTACATATAATGATTTCATGGGAAAGGGAGTGGTGGAGGGAAGTGGTAACCATGCATAATTGATTTATTTAAATTCCCTCAAAAATTCTAAACAGCAAAAACTGCTTTGGCAAAGTTGTAACTGACCAAAAGCAAAATAAAACTCAAACCAAATAACAACAACAACAAAAGCCCCCAAGACCCCAATGTATCTAATTATTTATTTATATAAGACCCACTTGCCAAAAATAACTTTCTGTAACACATAAGAGTCCAAGTTCCTTTTAGCATGCACATACAGTTCTTCAGGGAAATAGCATACCTTAACCAGTTGCTGGTTCCAGAAGTCTATAGGAAAGTTGGATTTTAAAAATTGGGGGAAAAACTTAAGTCTTCACCAATTTTCCTAGAAATCTGACTTATCATCATTTGTAGGTTTTATCATGTTATTATTGTTATTTAAGAAGCATAAAATTGCTGTGTCTTCTATAAGCCTGGGAGGGATGGGTGCTTATTATAAAGTCCACTTGTTTGATAAAAATAAAATACAAATAATCTTAAGTAAATAAAATCGTGAGGGAACACCATATAAATTTTATTGTCATTGTTTGTGATTTAAATGTGTGTGTGTGGAATGTCTTGATTCTAGATTTTTTGTAGGAGGGGCATAAAACATGGACTGCTAAAGAAAAATGTAAATGCCTTTCTTTCCCATCACTTAGTTGTTGTTTGCTTGCACTGCAGAAACATGTGTTGCTCTGATGTTGGAAGCAATGACACTGCTATTTCAAATACCAACAGACTAGCCCAAAGTGAACAGACCCCAGCATAGCTTCCAGATACAGAAGTGACTGCAAAGAAGGAATAATCTGTCCACTTTGGAGGAATTAGCCATCGAAAACTTGAAGGATACCATCCATAGGGTTGTCACTTACTAAAAACCTAATGAATAGAAGCAAAACATCTTCTAAAACAGAAGGGGAGGTCCTCAGGTCTGAAGGAACTCAGAATAATTCTTAAGGAAGAACTGCCTTGTAAAAGTAAAACTGACCATAATGACATGGATGAAGTAAACACCGTGGGAGTAAAGCCTTCAGGACTTTCCTTAGCTATTGGGCCATGAGACAACATGAGAAGAAACTGCTAACATCTATTAGTAATTTGAGCTTGGAATGTATGAATTAAGGATCTTGGTAAATTGGAAGTTATTCAAAATGAAATGGAATGCGTAAAGACTGATAGTTTAGGTAGCAGTGAGCTGAAAGGTACTAGAATTGAATTTTTTATTCTGAAAATCATATGCTTTACTATGCTGGGAATAACACAATCAAGAGGAATGGCATTGCATTTAATGTCGAAAAGGGAATTTCATGATCTATGATGAAGTGCATCATATCCTGTCAGTGAAAGGATAATGTCTATCACATACAAGGGAATCCAATCAATAAAATTATTATGCAAAAGTATGCACAAACCACTAACATTCTAAAAACAAACAAATAAGTATTGCCTTGAGTCCATAGTGACCCAGCTAGCAGAGTGGGTTAGAAACTTGAAACAAGCAGCCATTCCTTGAGAGAAAGATGATGCTTCCTACTCCTGCAAAGAGGTATAATCTCAGAAACCCACAGGGGCAGTTCTACTGTCTTAATAAGATTGCTATGAGCTGTGTGACCCAAGCTAGTGATGAAGAAATGGAAGAATCCCACCAACATCATCAGTCTGAAATTGCTTAGGCATGCAATACAGGTGCATTGATACTTATTGGAAATTGGAAGACAAAAAAGAGAGAGAGAGAAAGAAACATAGAGGAAGGAAGTGCAGTTGAAAAATACAGTCATGGTGACAGAAGTAAAGCATGAGATAGCATGATTGAATTCTGCAAGACCAATGACTTGTTCATAGCTGAAATCAGATCAGGGGTCAACTCTATAACAGATCATTAATTATTCGTATGTAAATCCAGTTTGAAGTTGAAAAAAAAATTATAGCAAATCCACAAGAGCGAAAATACAACCTTGAGTATATCGCTCCTGAATTTTGATAATAGATCAGAACAAGAACAGATTTGACACACTGAACATTAATGACAGAAAACCTGTGGGAGGGTATCAAAAAATAATTCATAGAGAAAACAAAAAGGCATTTAAAAGATGGGAAATAAAGAAAAGATCTAAGGAATGTCAGAAGAGATTCTGAAACTTGCTCTTAATCATAGAGTAGCTATGGCAATTTGAAGAAATGAGAACTGAACAGAAAATTTCAAAGGACAGCTTGAGAAGATAAAGTGAAATACTATAATGAATTGTACAAAGACCTAGATAGAAAGCCAAAAAGAAATAGCACATTTGTCATATCCTAAACTGAAAGAACTTAAGAAAATATTCAAACCTAAAGTTCTGATATTGAAAGTTTTTATGTGCAAAATATTGATTGATGCAGGAAGCATCAACATATGATGTAAAGACTACCGAATGATTGCACCTAAAATAGCAGGACAATATTCAGCCATTTTAAGGCGTAGCATATGATGCAAAACAGTGGTATTGAATTCCAAGCTGCACCAAAAGCATTAGTGAAAAACAAAAACTCCAGGAATTGATGAAATACCATTTGAAAAGTCTCAGTACACTGATGTAGCTGGGGAGGCACCGACTGTCTATGCTAGCAAATCTGGAAGATTTGGTCAACTCACTGGAAGACAGTCACATCTATACCAATTCCAAAGAAAGGTACCCCAACAGTATGTGAAAATTATAGCACTCTATCACTAATACCATCCATAAGTAAAATGTTGCAAAAAATCATCCAATAACAATTGCAGCAGGACATTCCAGAGGTTCAGTCTGGATTCAGGGGAGGATGTGGAACAAGAGATATCATTGCTGACATCAGACAGATGTTGGCTGAAAAGGACATCAGAAATATGTTTAGTTATGTTTTATGTATCATGCCGAGGCACTGGATCACAATGAACTATGGAAAGCTTTGAGCAGAATGGGACTTTGAGAACATCTTGGGGTTTTTTTGTGCTGGACTTCTTTGTGGATCAAGAGGCAGTTGTGCAAACAGAGCAAGGACACAGTGCATAGCTTACAATCAGGAAAGGTGTACTTCAGGGTTGTATCCTCTCACCATGCTTATTTAGTCTGCATGCTGAGCAAATTATCACAGAAAGCTGGCTTATATGAAGAAGAATGTGGCATCAAGATAGGAAGAACTGTTTTTAGCAACCTGCAACATGAAAATGGCACAAAGTGGCTTGTGAATGTGAGGAAGACTTGCAAAGCTTGCTGATAAAGGTCGAGTCTAGCCTTCAGTATAGATTATAACTCATTGTAAAGAAGACCAACATACTCACAACTCAACCAGTAGGTAGTGTCATGATGAATGGAAAAAAGATTGAAATTGTCAAGGATTTCATCTTGCTTGAATTGGATCCACAACTCATTCTCATGGAACTAGCTGTCAAGACATCAAAGGACAGATTACATGGTGACACCAGACCTCTTTTTGTGTTGAAAAGCAAGTATGTTACTTTGAAGACTAAAGTGTTCCGCTCTAAGCCATGGTAGTTTCCATTGCCTCTTATGCAGGTGAAAGTGGGACGTTGAATAAGGAAGACCAAAGAAGAATCGATGCATTTGTACCGAGGTATTGCTGAAGAATATTGAAAGTGCCATGGACTGCCAAAAGAACTAACAGTTCTACCTCGTAAGATAGCTTCTTAGAGGCAAGCGTGATGCGAATTTGTCTAGGCGATACTGGTTATTTTACTGGGGAAGGACAAAATGCTTGTTAGAGGGGAGAAGCAGTGAAAAAGAGGAAAGCTGTCAATGAAATGGATTGACAGTACAATGATGGACTCCTGCCTAAAAAGCGATTGTGAGGGTGGTACAGCCTTGTGTGATGTTTTGTTCGTACGTTTGCTATGAACCAGAATCTACTGACTGGCTCCTGTAGTAGGCCGAGTTGACAGAGAAACAAATCCAGTGACACTCATATATGCATAGGAAAGAACTTTATATCAATAATAATTATATATTGAGAAAACATCCCAGCCCAACTCAAGTCCATAGTTCCAATACTAGTCCATTAAACTCTTTTCAGACTAACAAAGGTATATGCAATGATGCGGAATGCAGGGAAATCACAGGCTGATCCATGGTTGTTAAGTCCTGTGGATCCAATGGTAGTGGCTCTCGCTGCTCTCCAGGTCAGCCAACAAGAAGGTGAAGGCAGAGAGAGGAGAGAATTTCCATATGAGGAGGCAACACCCACAAGGAGGTACGCTTGGATTAATGTTTTTCAGATAAAAGCTAGCACATTCAAGTATGTTCAATGTTGCCTCGCTTGTCCATGCTGCTCCATACAGCAATGTGCTTGTCGTGACAATGTGCTCTTGATTTTTTTTTAAAAAAGAAGAAAATAAAAAAGCACCCATATCCATTGAGTGAATTCCGACTGGTGGTGATTCTGTGTGTGTTGGAGTAAATTGTGTTCTCAGGTGGTTCCTTATGGAAAGAAGCCCAGGTGGTACCTGGTTAAGCATTCAGCTGCTAACAGAAAGGCTGGTCACTTAAATCAACCCAGAGGCTCTTCAAGATAAAGATACAGCACGTGTATATCTGATTCTATATCGAGTGAGATAGCAAAGAAAACCGTATTGTGTGGTTCTACTCTGTCATATGGAGTCACTCTAAATTGAAATGGACTCAACAGCACCTAAGAACTATAACAATATTCTGGGCATAGGTCACCAGTCCTTTCTTCAGTGGCACCACTGAGTGGATTCAAGCTGCCAACCTTCTATTTAATAACAAATGCAAACTCTTTGTTCCACTCATCCCTCTAGTAAACAAACAAACAAACATCTTTTTGGAGTTCCTTCTGACCCAAAGAGACCTTAAAAGACAGATTAGACTGGTTTCATCACATTATCAAGCCTATAAATCTCTCTAGAAGAAGACTGCCTCCTGCTGTTCCCCTGGAGCAGCTGAGTTCAAGTCACTCACCTTCCAGTTATCTCTACCCCACTGAATCAACCAAAGACTGCTCAAAGACCAGTTAACTGCTCAGCAGCTGTGGGGTTGATTGCATGCATCGCATGGTGATTCCATGCATGTCCTAGTAACTCTGTTGGTTCATCAAGTTCTCCACACTGTAACCCTTCAGAAACAGATTGTCAGGCCTTTCTTTTTTCTAACTCTGAGAGAAGCTTCGAAGGTAAGCATTTATACTACCCAGGGACACCCATAGGATGCATTCTATATTGTTCAAGTCATATTTTAGCTTTATATTCCCAAAAGGGAATTGAAAAACCTTCTGGTGTTGATAACTTTTAGGAGACATCCTAGTCCTTGATGCAAAAGATGTACAAATCATCTTCAAAGGCATCAGGCCCTTTGTAGGTGTTCATCTTTAACATTGTAAGTCGATGCTTATTAGCTCCACTTTAATATATATATTTTTAAATCTTGTCCTCAATTCCAGGAGTACTCATCATTCTGTCTTATATTTTCCAATTTACATATTACACAGGGAACCGATAGGATACATGAAGTCTGTTTTAAAGTATTTTGTGATATTAAAAAGCATTGCTGATATCATTTGTGGAGCAGAACCCGGCACAATTGTTTTAATCTCCATGTGGCTTCTCCAGTTGAGCTAACCTCAGCTTCCCACAGCTTTCTTCTGCATACCCCACTTTGCTGTGAATGGTCTCCAGCTGTAGTTGGCTTACTTTAATAGTTTCACTTTACCCTCTCATCTCTCATCTCTGAAGTAATTGCAAAGACTATGGAACTTGAGACACTGCTTAAGTGAGTAATAATGACAAGTTAGTCCCTTGGCTGAGCAGCAGGCTACCCTACAGCAGCGGCACCTGTTTTTGTAAACTACAGAAGAAAGCAGGAAGGTCTCACCAACTCTTCTCTAGCTATACCCTCACTTAGAGGAACCCTGGGAGCAAAGTGGTTGAAACAGTCAGCGGCCCATCAAAATGTGAGTTGTTGGCATGCACCAGCTGCCCTCCCTCCCCCGAAAAAAGCTGTGGCAGTTGGCTTAAAGATTTACCACTTTGGAGATGCTTTGTGGGCATTTGTATCCTGTCCTACAGGGACATGACGAGCACAAATCAACTGACTGGCAATAGGTCTATCTTCGGGTTTATATCCTTAGGAAAAGTCATGTTGAAATAAAATATCTAATCCCTGAATCAACATTATTTAAAACTGACCATATCTGTTCTTCCGAGTCTCAAATTAAATCTATTCAATGAGTGGCTATGGAAACTTACCTTATTGGTGCATGAATACTCTCAGGTATTGCGCTCCATTTTTTTTTTTTTTTTTTAGGATTCTCTACAAAACTGATTTTAAGGTCCATCACTTCTCTGTCAGTTTGTTGTCATCCTGTGATGGCTTGTGTGTTGTTGTGATGATGAAAGCTATGTCATCAGTATTTCAAACACCAGCAATGCCACTCAAAATGAACAGGTTCCACCATAGCTTGCAGACTAAGAAAAGACTACAAAGAAGCAATAGTCTTTCCACTTTAAGGTATGAGCTGCAGAAAACCCTAAGGACATCCTCAAAACTAAGTTTTCGGTAGAAAACTTGATGACTAGAGCAGAATATTGTCAGAGCTAGTGCCAGGTGATGAGCCCCTCTGATCTTAATCAACTCAAAACATGGCCAAAGATGAGTTGACCATAATTATGTGGACAGAGCAAAGTCTTCAGGACCTTCCTGTGCTGTTGGTGCACAACTCAAAATAAGAAGAATCAGTTCCAAGTATCAATTAATAATTGGAACTTGGAATGTATGAGTTTGAACCTACAAAAATTGAGTGTTGTTAAAAACAAAGTGGAATGCATAATGATCAATATTCCAGGCATTAGTAAGCTTAAATGGAACAATATTGGCTAATTTTAATCAGAAAGTTATATGATTTACTATGCTGAGAATGGCATAATCAAGAGGAATGATATTCATTCATCATCACAAAGGGCCTTTCAAGATCTATCTTGAGGCACCATGCTGTCTGTGTAAGATAGTGTCTATCAACACACAAAGAAGCCCAATCAGTATAACAAGTATCCAAATTTATGCACCAATTGCCAATACTAGTGATGCAGACATTGAAAACTTCTACCAATATCTTCCTAGAGCTCCTGGGTCTTAGAAATTATATGAGAAAACTGTCTGAAGTTGATCAGATATGTAATCAAGGAGTATTGAGAATTATTGACAATTGGAATGCAAATGCTGAGGAAAGAACATTAGTTGGAAATATAAAGTCTTGGTGACAGAAACAAGGCTGGAGACTGCATGATTGAATTTTGCAAGGCCAACAACTACTTCATCACAAATACCTTTTTGCAACAATACTAAAGGCTACTATCCATGTTAATTTCTTCCTTTTCACTTGAAGTTTTCACTTGCTAAATGGAAAAAAAATCAAGTGGTGAGTGCCCTTGCACTTCTGATGACATTATGTTTACTATATATTCTTGAAATACCAAGACAGCAAAGTTTAAATAATTGATTACTCATATATTCATGCCTTTAAGTAGTCCAACTGAGTAATTAAGTATATCCAATTCTAGATAATTTCACTGGTTATATGGGATTCTTCCAGGCAGATATCTATTTAATTTGTTTTGTGTACACTAGTGCTTCCAGATTGATAAATGAATCTAAATGAGCAACTGATATTTTCCAAAGAAGCTTCAAAACATTTATTTTATCCAATGTGAAAAATAATTTGCTTTCAATGTGTTTTTAGACTGAATTGTTGATAGTTTCTATTAAAATTTTGTAAAATAAAAACAATCTTTTAGTTTCCACTTTCAGAAGAGCAAATTGGTTCTTGGGTTACTTACTGAAATAGTCACTTACCTGCTTTATCAAGCAATGATTTTCAGGGAAGTACTGTAGCACCTGTGTGCTTTTATGTAGTAGAGCAGACTGATAGATTTTTATATATCTTAAATTTATTAGCTTCCATTTAATTACCCCAGTTTTCCTTCCCTCCCCATATCTTTCTTGTACATGCCTATGGATTGTAAATTTATAATTAAAACACAAGCAAAAGCATTCCAGCTTAATGCAAAGAAAACACCATCTTTATAAGCTGCTTCCCTGTCCACCTACTCTTTTGCAGAGCCAGTCTAATTATGATACCCATGAAGAATGATCCAGTAGTAGAGATTTTAGTATAAATTTCAGTGTAGGTGTTAGAATCAGTAATAGCAAATACACACAAATAAAAAGACTCATCTGCAGGAACAAGCATGTCAACCATGGCAGATGATAACCACATGGGGGATGCTGCAGGTGAAAGTAAGATTCAATGAAGTCAAGTCTTTCAGTGAAACACATAATTTGACTTAGAAATAAACAGTCTGGTCCAGAGACACCAAAAGATTTCCTGGATCTTAATTTTATGAGAGCATAGAATATAAAGCATAAGACTTATTACACTTTTCACTTGAAGATATCATAAAAACACTGGGGCTATTCCAATCTAGCAATGGAAGGAACTACATGTCAGAGCAGACATTCTGAAAAACGTTTGGTGATAGACAATCTAAGGGCAGTGAAGTATCTAGGTTAAGAGATCCATTTCTAAATCCTCTCATTTTCAATTTATTTGAAAGTCACTCAATATTTTTCAAAACATGAAAGAATCACTCACATGGAGGTGATGGAGGTTACTAATACTTGATAGGCTTCTGTCATGGATCAATTAGGTCTTTCAATAAGTCATTTATCACAGTGCCAGACACATAGTAAATATGCATAATTGTTATGTCTTACTATTGTTAATGGGGCAATGACAGAGACAATACTTTGAAAATAACCATAAAACTAATGAGTTATGAAAAAATTGTAAAAATACTAGCCAAGAAGCACTTTTTTCTTTTATATTTTTGAAATGTTGAATTCAGTGCTGGAAGGTGAACCTTTTGGGTTGGAAGGACTCCTCAAAGCACAGTCAATCTTAATGATGAGAATGAAGGAAGGCTTTGGAGAACTCCATTTGCTGATGAGGAACAACTCACCTTGTGAAGAAATTGCTGCAAGCCTCTACTAGTTGGAATGTAGATGGTGTGGAGCTAAGGAATATGACTATGCATTATTATGGAAGCATGAATCTTGGAAGAGTCATAACTGGAAGTTTCATAATCGGAAGATTCATCATTCAAAACTGGAAGTCATAAAAATAAAATAAGAATATATGACATTTTATATCTTTGGCAAGTAGTGAGCTGAAATGAAGTGGTATGAGCAATTTTGAATAGGGCATCTCCTGTAATAATAAATTGAAGAAGGATGTTGTAACATTCAGTGCTAAAAACAATATTTCAAGATCTCAAATAGAACATAAAAAACACACACACAAAGAAAAAAAGATCTCTTCTGAAATCCACAGAGCAAGACCAATAGTGAACATTGTGATAAACAGAGAAAAGAATAAAGTTGTTCAGGGTTTCATTTTGCTTAAATCCATAATCATTGCTCATGAAAACAGCAATCAAGAGACTAAATGATGCATAACGATAGGTAAATCTCCTGCACAAGACCTCTTAGAAGGAGGAGGATTGAGTTTCCCTCCTTCTATAAAGAGTTACAGTCTGAGAAACTCAGGGGAAGTTATACTCTACCATAGAAGGTCACCATGTTTGAGAATTGACTTCAAGGTCATGACTTGAGTTTATCACTTTAAAGTGTTTTAAAGTAAGGATATTTCTTGGAGGAATGAGATGTGCCTGACCCAAGTCATGGTATTTTCAGTTGCTTCCTGTGTGTGTAAAAGTTAAATAAGGAAAAACAAAGAATCGATGCTGTCAAAATATTAAACTGCAACACATTTGGGGCTAGCAAAGGATATTGCTAAAAGAACTGCAAAAAGAACAAATAAATCTGTGTTGGATTAAGTACACCTAGACTACTCCTTAGCAAAGATGGTGAGATTTCATCTCATGTACTTTAAGACTTGTCAGTAGATATCAGTCAGACCCTAGAGGAGAACTTATGCTAAGTAAAGCATAAGAGCAGCAAAAAAGACAATACTGATACCCTCAAAGAGATAGATTGACACAATGGATGCAACAATGGACTCAAATAAAGGGGAAAGGTGTAAGCCTGGCTCAGGATCAGGTAATATTTCCTTCCATTGTACACAGCATCACTATGAGACCGAATCCACTGGCACCCAAAAACAGCACCAAATATCTCAAAGTACAACACTCTCAGAGATACATATTTTCCCTTTGAGTACAAAGAGAAACTGTTTGTATGACTTTTATTTAAATTTATGTATCAACCACAATAGCAATGTACATCGAAAATATCCAACAAATGTCTGTAGTCAGGAATTGATACACATGCGATAAAGAAACAATGTGTGAAAGTTGGAAGTAAAGAATAAGGATTGCAGTTGAACAATAAATCTTGCACATATGCCACACAGATCTATACCCTCTGAGGAAAAAATAGCAACTGAGATTAGCTTGAGAATTTGGGTATTAAAACTAGGTGAAGCAACCAATATCATTTCAAAATTTGGGGAATGGATATTTCCCAAGAAGTGCTTCCCTGGTTTATACATCCACACTCAACAAGGTAGTTGGCTGTCTATGGCAGCAGGAAGAATCATTATGAACTCAAAGAGCCTCATCTTAGAAAGGGGTTGTAAGCAACTCAGTGACTATGAACTATTTTGCAATTAAATGAATGAACTACCTGAATTTTAAGTAGATGTTATTTTCCCCCTCCCATGATAGTGATATCAACCAAGAATTAAATGTCATATTTCTATGAACACAGAGATTGATTTTTAAATTGCTGTCTGTATAAGATATGATTAGCATTTCTATGTGAACCAAGAGGCACAAACTCAGGTGCAAATTCAAGTGGAAAATGCTGTGCCATTACGGTTAGTGTTGATTCATGTCAAATTAGTGATTACAGTGCCACCCATCCTACCTAATACTACAGGCTATAAATATGGGGTGTGCAAATTGTCATGAGCGCCAGAAAAAGATGTGCCACTTAATACACAGGTGATGTCTAGAATCCATTTCAACATGAGCTGGAAATGTGTGAGGCAATGGATACTCTCAGTGACTCAACTACTCCCTTACTACCAGTAGACAATATAGATAAGCTGCAAGTATTCCTCCAGTTTACCATGTAGTATTTAGCAGGATTTTCATTTCAGTAAATTGCCTTTGCAGTGTAGTAAATCGTACCTAGGAGACTGAAAATGGTGAGTTCAGCTTCCCCAAAGTAGCTAGCTTATAATAAGGTAGTAATTAAGACATTAAAAGAATATGACTCTACTAAAGAGCAATGGAACCAAGTTAATACAAAGACTCGCCAGGTCCAAATGCTGTTCTTTTTTCAGCAATAGGGAAGAAAGGGGGACCACTTATGTATTCGCTCATTCATATCTCCATGTACTCCTCTTGTAGGACTGGAGCATCTGGCTCTTCAGATAAACTACACAGTTTTATATGCTGGCTCTATTAGGATTCATCAAGTTGTCTCCCAGTTTCCTCAAATGTGCTGTGGGGTTTATTTCAGCTCATTTCAACTTTTTATGACAGCACAGAACCACCGTTCCTCTTTTGCTAGTACTAGCAAAAGTTGCATTGCCTCTTACTGTCTATGAATCACCTGTCCACCTTGAACCATTCTGAATTGTCAGAGAAAGTGAGTCTCTGGATGCTAAGTCCTGCAATGTCCTGCACTGAGTTTTGTCCCACCCTGAACCTCTTTCCCAAATGTGTACCTCAAATGTCTTGGGCCATTATTCTCCGTGCTTTAATAGTTAAAATATGATGTGATGTGACAGTTTTGTCTTGAGCCCCAAACATGTGATAAACCAATACAAATATTAAAGTTGAGATTTTTTTTAAAAAAATCTTAATTGCCTCACAATCCTAATCAGATGTAAGGTGAGATTCCTTAAGGTGTGACCTGCCACCGCATATATTTTACAAGTGATAAAAGAAAGTCAAAAGATCAGAGGGCTTATCAAGAAAGAAGAAGCAGGCTGAGCCCCGGTGGTGTAGTGGTTGTGCACGGGACTGCGGCCCACTGGGATGGAGGTTCAATTCCAGCAGTGGCTTCACAGGAGCAAAGGCTGGGCCTCATACTCCCACCACCAGAGGGCAGTGATTCCCCCCCCCCAAAAAAAATAGAAGAGGCAGTGTTTTCCAAGAAAGAATGGAGTGTTTTCTTTGACCTGTGCCTCTGGTACTATGCAGCTCCTAGATTCAAGGAAAATTTTATGCCAGGACGCATAAAGAGATGACGAAAGGAGACAAGGACTTTCCCCCAGAGTCAAGAGAGATAGAAGACCTTCTCCTTAATCTGGTCTTTGGAATTTTGACTTTTTGCCTCCTAAGTGGTGAAACCTTCAGTATTAATTATAACTCAATGAAAAGTAAACCAAAATCCTCACAACTGAACCAATAGGTAACATGAATGGTATTATTAAGTGGAGAAATGATTGACGTTGTCAAGGATTTCATCTTTCTCATGGCTACAATCCATACATATAGAAACAGCAGACAAGAAATTAAAGGACACATTGCACTGGGTAAATCTGGCTGCACAAGACCTCTTTAATAAGCATGGATGTTACCTTGAGACATAGATGCAAAACTAGACATTGAATACGGAAGATTAAAGAAGAATCTATGCATTGGAACTATGGTGTTGGTGAAAAATATTGAAAGGACCATGAAATTTATAAATAACCACCAATGATGACTTGGAAGAAATAAAGTCAGAATGCTTCTTAGAAGTAAGGATGGTAAGATTTTTTTCTCAAATACTTTGGAAAAGTTGTCAGTAGAGATAGATTCTTGAAGAAGGACATCCATCTGGAAAACAGAGGGACAGAAAAAAAAAGGAAAGCCTTTGAAGAGATGAATTGACACAGTTGCTGTAACAATGGGCTCAAATAGAGTAACAATTTTGAAGATGGTTCAGGACCAAGCAGTGTTTTGATCAGGGGTACAGAGCTGGAACCAAATCAGTAACACCTAACAACAAGTGATGAGAAAATAATTTCATCTTTGTTAAAGTCATTCACTTGTGATATTTCTGCTACAGTGATATTACAATTAAAACAAGAGTGATATAAATTTCACCGAATGGACAAAGACCAGGAGAGGAGTAAAGCAAGTTCCCATAGAGGAAAAGTAATTGTTGTTATTATCAGTAAATGAGTAAGTGTGCAGAAAGAATAATTGGTTCATTATCTCCATCCCTGAGTTCTCATCTTGCTGCATCCATCCTCAGAAATGCCAAATGATCCATTTCACCTCTTACATAAAATCAAAAGTCTGTTTGTAGCATTCTTAAGTCTTCTGAAATCTAACTCATTTATTACCATGCCTCCTCTTCCAATTTGTTATCTCAAAATAAAACAAAACACATCACTATTGAATCAATTCTCAAGCACAATGATCCTAAAGGATGGGGTAGAAAAACCCCTGTGGTTTTCTGAGACTGTCACTCTTTATGAGAAGAGAAAGCCTCATTTTCTTTCCAAGGAGCTGGTGGTGGTTTTGAATTGCCAGTCTTGTAGTTTTAGTCTCTAAATGTCTTAAAACAAGGTTCCAAATCTGTCTGTCTTTTAAATTCCTGTTCTTCTTTTCCATCCAGCTAGTGGATATCTTTTCTGGTATTTACATCTGAGCCCAAATGCTATCTCACACTAAATCAACAAGTCAGCAGAAATGTCCTCGTGGTCAATGAAGACTCCATACGGAATTTCTTCAAGGTCATGTGATCAGTAAGTGAACAGTCTTGAGTTCTGCTTGGGCACGCCTGATGCTGGACTCCTCCTCTTCACGGCCATCTACTGAGAGCAAGATGGACATCTTCACAACACTGTGTGTCCACATCAACACCAGGGACAAGAAAGCATGTGCAGTAGACGAAATTTTGTGATTCTGACATTTCATTTTCCCTGGATTGTTTTCAAAGGGCATGGGCTTGATTTTCCTACGTCACCTACAATTTGCAAAACACGACAACAACTCACTGCCATTAAGTTGATTCCAACTCACAGCCACTGTATAGGACAGGATAGAACTGCCTCTGTGGATTTCTGAAACGATAAATCTTAAGGGGAGTAGAAAACCTCCTCTTTCTGCTGTAAAGAAGATGATGGTTTCAAACTACTGACCTAGTAGTTAGCTGCTGAAGGCATAACCCCTATACTACCAGGTTCCCTATCAAAACATGACAGTCAATCCAATTCATGATAGCCACACATAAGTTTCAAAAAATCAAAACATGGTCAACATTTTAAAATTGCACCATTTCACTGAACTAATTTTGAGGTAGTCAATAAATAAGTAAAATAAGTAAACATTTGATTAAATAGAAATAATATACACCTCAGTCATAAGTTTTTGATAAACAAATTCAAAGTTCTTCTATCAAGTCCTAAAGTTTGAAAAAGGCGATTGATCTTTCTGTTTGTTCATTTGCTTGCTGAGGAGAGGAAAATTGACAACAACATTCAATGTTGAAGATGCTATATCGCACTGTGTGTTACTCATTAGACTGTAAAACATACAGTTGGTGGTTCAAATCCACCAGTTACTTGGTGGGAAGATAAGGAGGCTCTCTATACCTGTCACACTCTATAGTCTCAGAAACCCTGTAGGATCACTGTGAGTAGCAATCAGCATGGCCGTGGTTATTGTATTATGGATGAATGGGTTGCTAGTATAATGATATACTTAACGTTCAATCATTTTTCTTTTCTAAAGCTATATTTTAAGCACTATGCTGTGTGGTGACTGTAAAAGGTGAAGAATATAGACACGAACCTTACTTTGTTAGTATTTATTGCGTTGGAAGTAGACGTTGGATGAAAACACAGATGAATACATAATTGAGCATACTATTAAACTGCTAAGAAGGAGACCCAGGGGCTCTGAGCTGGGAGACCAGAGGGCCAGAAGTTCCTTTTGGGATTTCTTCTCAACAAGAGGCCTGAAAATGAGTAGGAAAGTATCCGTGAAAAACAGAAGAACATTTCATAGAGAGATTTAAAGTGCAGGGACAGGGCTGAGCCCCGGTGGCGTAGTGATTGTGTGCGGGACTGCGGCCCACTGGGACGGAGGTTCAATTCCAGCAGTGGGGCTGGGCCTCCTACTACCACCACCAGAAAGCAGTGATGCCCCCCCCCCCAAAATAAGTGCAGGGACAGCCAATATGTTAAAAAAAAAAACTCAGCACGTTTAAGGAAGCCCTGGTCTACTGAGGAGGGTCAATGTTAGTGAGTGACTCACGTAGAGGCTGGTTACCAATGAAACACACAACATTCCTCTGGTTCTTTAATACTAACACCACCACCACACACATACACACACACACACACACCATACACACAAACACTATCAAGACCCCAGTTTTACCTCACTAATCTTGCTGGGCTGGAATATGTACATGGGTACAGATAAGATCTTTTAGCACATGGAAGCCAGGACAGCTAAACACCTCAGAAGCAGTAATGTGAATAGTGATACCATGAGGGGTTGGGGAGAAAGAGGAACCAAGAGCAGTGATGGATGTTTAAACTCCTATCTCTACCCCTCTGGGCACAAATGACAGAAACGTAGGTGAAGGGATACATCAGATGGTGTAAGATATGAAAGAATAATAATAATAGATAAGCTATCAAGATTCACAAGGGTAGGAGGGAGGTAAAGTGAGGAGCTGATAATAAGGGCTTAATTAGAAAAATAATGTTTTTAAAATGAAGATGGCAACATATATACACATTTGCTTGATATCATTGATTTATGGATGATTATCATAGCTGTAAGAGACCCCAGTAAAATGTTTGGTTTTAAAGATGAGCTGAAATAGGAGAGCCTGAAATATAAGGGAAAACCACTATTTGTCAGTTATATTGTTCAGCTATGGTAGTTAATGTGTTGCTATAGTTCTCCAACTCGTCTCACAGGTCTATCAAATGCATTGTTGGGCTTCCAGAATAAAACAGAGTAGGAAGAAAATTCGCCAGTGAAAGTTCTATGGACCACTACAGGCTACTTACTGGTAAAATCCTGAAGGATAAATTCCTTCAAGTGGAAGGGGCTATGCAATGGCTGCAACAAGAGTCTCAAATATGCCAATAACAACCAGGATGGGGCAGGCCTATGCAGCCTTTCACTCTGCATCGTTCCATTGTCAGGAGTTAGAGCGGACTGGACACACAACCACAGGAAGAAGCACGGCTTTGTGGTACAGTGAACACATTTACAGTTTTAAGCAAGGGTGAATATTGACTGAATTTAAATTTTAGGAGGATCACTCTACATGCCATGGCAGATTTGGCAGGCCTGCTTGCCAATGAGGAGGCTAATGCAACCATTGAGTGGAGGCCTACACCTGGAAGGCGGCAGTGAAAATGAACAGAGAATGGAAGGCGGTTTTGCCCATGGACTCCTTGGGAGACTAAGTGCAGCAATGAAGAGGAGAAGCAGTTTCAAAAGTGACTTCCAGGTTCTTACCTTTACTTAGAAGTATTCTTTAAAAAGATTTTCATAAAAATTATTTTTAAAGAATGGTCATACACCCCAAGGGGCATGGTAGGTAGTCTGAGCCAACCTAGAGAGGGTTCAGAGTAAATGGTCTTTATTTTTGAATAAGTATCTCCTTCTAGCTTTGAGCAATGATCACATGCAAGAACTTCCTGTGGATTGTATGACTCTTGGAGTAGAATCTTAATATTTTCCAAACTGATCCTTTCCTGTCTCCATGTTGCTTTCCTTATAATTTCAGACTGAGAACCAGCTGGAGAAACAGATGTTACCCATCCCCAGAGGTTTCTATTGCAAACCTTGACATTTACTGACAGTCAGCATATTGGAATAGACAGCGGCATTTCCATTTTCTGGCTCTCCTTCTACAGAAAGATTAGCTCTGTCCTCTCCATTACTCTGTCCTTTATCTCCTGGCAAGTCTCTGCTTCACAGATAGAGAGATGTGAAACCCTTGTTTCAGTACTAGTCTGAACTTGTAACCAGCCATTCTTTGCCTCAAGGATTGACAAACTCTTCCCATTGCACTAGTTCTGCAGATTAACATTTGTGAATTTCTGCTGCTATATAAGAGAAATTCTGGTTTCATTTTAAGATTTACTTGTGATTCACAACTCTTTTATAATCTTTTCTAACTTTAAATGGGCATAGAATAAGGGGATCAGATGTCCCACTTTTTAACAATTTAACAATGTTCCGTGGTGTTTTAAAATTAAAATAAATATATTACAATTCTACTTTTGCATTCTATGAAAATTTTTGTTGCTCCATATAGACCAAATTTTTAATCAAGAACACCCCCACCCCCACCTCTACCCCACCCCCCAGTCAATGGTGTCCTGCTTGAAATCTGGTCACTTTAGCATAATAGTGACACACAATAATTAATATTTCCAATATTTAGTAGCATTTTATAAATTTTTCATTGTGAATTAGGTGAGTGTACACAACAAATTTGTTTTCCACTCAAAACATTTGCTTCATGTAATTGATTGAATCACTTCACTAGCTTCCTTCCAGTATTTTCCTTTATTATTTCTCGCTTTCCTATCACTTCTAGCCTTCTGACCTTTGTCCTTAGGCAAATGCTCCCTGTTTATTATTGAGGGATTAGTGTTTTTAAAGGACTATGTCCTTTCCTTGTTTACATTGTATACTTAACTGGTTTGGCTGAAGCATGAATCAATGGTGTGAGTTCAGTCTGACGACTAAAGGATGACTAAGGGCCACTGGCAGGCAGATTCTACTGCTTTCTATCCAACTAGTAAGCTTGTTATCTTTCTCACATTTTATTCATAACCTTTGAATGTGATACCATTCTGAGGGGCCAATAGTGGGAGCCAGTCATTATCAGTCATTAGCCAGTCATTAGAGTCATGAAACCTGAGGTCAGCATGGTCTCTCATTTATGCAGAGATGATCTTTGGTAAAAGAAGGAACTCGTTAAATGAGGAAGAGACAGTCTCTTTAACAAACGGTGCTGGAAAAACTGGATATCCATTTGCAGAAAAATTAAACAGGACCCAAGTCTTCCAAAGCATATACAAAAAATAAACTCAAGATGGATCAAAGACCTAAATGTAAAACCTAAATTTACAAGTATAAAGATAATCAAAGAAGAAACGTGGACACAATTAGGTGTGTTAGTATGCAGAACAAATACAATATTAAACATAACCCAAAACACACAAACACAAAAGACAAACCAGATGACTGGGACCTCCTGAAAATTAGACACTTTTATGGATCAAAAGATTTCATCAAAAGGGTATAATGAGAACTCTAAGACAAAGGAAAAAATTATAGCAATGATATATCAAATGAGGGATCACAAACATTTAAACAAAACGTCAGCACCATAAGAAAAAGACAGATTTTAATCCAATTGAAAATAAGCAAAGGACAAGAGGGCATACCTTTCAGCAAAGGAGACACCCACATGGCCAGCAAGCACCCGGACACCTGCTCATGCTCGTTAGACATTAGAGAGAGGCAAACTGAAACAAGAATGAGTACTTTTTAAAATTCTTTCTTTCTTTTTTAAAATCAAGACAGTTAAGACTTAAAGATACTAAGTGAACTGTTTAATGGTAGAGTGTTGCAGTTTACAAATTCATGGCCTAAACCAATGCTGTGTGTATGTTGTTGTTTTTCTGTTAAAATATCGTGGTTTAAAAAGTCATGGGGTTCTATTTTTTAAGCATTCTGCCACCTTCTATTGAATAAACATTTTTTTTCTATCGATGCCTCTAAAACTGTTTATAGCTAATCCTCTAATGGTTCCAGGTCATTTGGTGTGTTAGAAACTGGCACATGATACGGAGAAGGGTTAGCTGTTTGGTTTGTTCCTTAAGTTACTATAAGAAATGGGGGTTGGAGGGGGGAAATAAACTATGTACTCCTGGGGACAAAATTCAGAGTACAAGCTCTGCAACCTTAGGTCAAACAAGTTCACTTTCATTTAGCAAGGGCAACAATTTATATACTAAGTGTCACGGCCGCTCCTTGAACTCAAGGGAATCCAGAATCCAATAGGATAGCCTCTGACTTAAAATACAGCGCATTGCTCCAGGGAAATATTATCGATCCTCTTCCTGTGGGAGCACATATTTTTTCTTGTTGTTCATATTTTTAAAAACATAAGGCATGAAAAGAAGTAAACTCTTCAAGCTATTTGGAAACAGAGAACAATTGACTTATGTTAAAGCCCCTCTCTACATTTGCAGCCATGTTTCAAGGTTTGTGTTAAGCATTATGCATTCACATAATACAAGAAAGCAGAGATAAGAAAGAGGATCCCCTGAGAGATTGTACATGAGATTCAGAGAGATAAAATAAGTGCAGAAGAAGAGCTCCAGGTTGGGCCTGGGTGTTCTGACTGCCATCAGGTTAGTGGACAGGAGAAGTCAGGGGCTGCAGCAACAATATGCCTCAACAACCACATACACATGCTAATCTGCACACGCACCTCATTTCTTTTTAGTTCTAACTTTTT
This sequence comes from Nesogale talazaci, assembly GCA_004026705.1. NCBI lineage: Eukaryota > Metazoa > Chordata > Mammalia > Afrosoricida > Tenrecidae > Nesogale > Nesogale talazaci. Next base: position 146,876 of record PVJH01000986.1, on the reverse strand, counting down.
AGGGTTCTTTGTATAACATAGGTGGGAAACTTCCCATAAGTGTCAGAGCCAGGCCGAGGTTAGATGTTTTTAGATTATACCAAATCATTTCTGAAATGTCTGATTTGACCTAGAGTCAAGCATAACATTCTAATTTTAAAAGTCCTGTTTTGCCTGGTTATGATATTCCTCATTGCTATATTATTTTCTTGAAGAGAAAATTCCAGAATTCATTATCGCTCCAAAAGGAAGTAACCAGGACTTACTGCTGCACTATTCACAATAGCCTAAAGTAGAAAGAACCTACCCATACAGTAACAGATGACTAGATTGACAAAATGTGCAATAGAAGTATTCTGCCATAAAGAAAAGGAAGCTCTTCTTCATGCTACAGCATGGATGAACCTTAAAAACATTGTGATGAATGAAAGAAAAAGTCAGATACAGAAAAACAAATACCACGGCTCCACTTATATGAAGAATGTACAACAGACAAGTGCATACAGATTACAGTAGATTAGTGGTTAATAGACTTTAGAAGAGAGGAGCTCTGAAGAGTTACTGAGTAATGGATACTGATTTTTTTGTTTGTGGTGACAAAAAAACCTTTGGTTAGTAGTGATGTTGCCCACCAGTGTGAAAATAAGTAATGTTACTTAATTCTACCCATAAAATTACTTACTGCCAACTTTAAATTTTTATATCTATTTTATATCTATTAGATCTATTTTATATCTATTAGATATCATTTAAATTTTTCTTAAATTCATTTCCTGTGGTTTAATATTAAATATATTTGCCTCTTTTAAAATTTTATTGTTTCAATGGTGGACCAATATAGAGTTGTAGAAGAAAAAGAGTAATAACCTTTGGGCCCATTACTGTATTCAGACTCCTTCATTGAATATCCTTCTGTCCGCTTTGTTATAAGACACACACAAGTGGATGCTCATATGCACCCATCAACCAAGTCCCCAAATGAGCGAGCAATCGACCATTGACCTGGAGTTGATTCCTGCACACAGTGAGGTAGACTACAACTGCTTGCTAGAGTTTTTGAGCCTATACATCTTGACAGAAGCAAACTGCTTCATCTTTCTCCCACAGAGGGGCCGATGGGTTTCTACGGCTGACCTTGGGGTTAGCAGTCAAATATGGAACCCACTATACCACCTGGGCTCCTTACTCACATAGAATGTAGAATTTGTTTTGTTTTAATTTCAATACACAATAAAACTCTCCATAACACTCTGCAGCTTGGTTTATTTTTTGTAGTCTTATTCAATAGTACAGTATAGAACCATCTCTGGGAGACTACATGTAAACCAAAGTTTGATATCATTGCCCAGCAGTCATTATATTTATCATACCTTAAACAAACATTTCTCTTTTAATGGGTATTTGGAATATTTTTCTGTTTATTTTCAACTAAAAATGCTGCCTGATATTTTTATTTGCAAGTGTATATTACCGTTGAAGTAACTTATATTTTAATTCATAGATTCCATATAGTTCTGGAAGTTCATTATTGGCACTGAATGTGACTTTTCACATGGATGGATGAAAAACAAAGTCTCATTCGTAACTTATTTTAAATTTCCTTGTTACAAAAAGGTGCCATATTTCCATTTTTTAACCATCTGCAAGAGACCTTCATCTTTGTAAATATGGCCTTTCAATCTGCATAATATGTCTGTAAACATGTAGGAGTCCAGTCAGTGTTTATATAGGTTATTGTAGCTTAATTGCACTGGCAATCCTCCCACATGTGGTGAGAAATAAATAAGGATCATCAGATAGGTAGGCGATGATGGGATGGACCTTGAAATGTGTCAGTGGTACAGCAAGTAAAGAATTTCTAAAGAAAAACCATTAGGTCTACTTCTCCACACTAAGTTGTAATTTAGACTACAACTTAGATCCAAGGCTTCATCTTGTAGAAGTTCAGAATTTTCCAATTTGGTGTTGCTCCAGGTTAAAAAGCATACCAGCTAAAAAAGGTGGATTGGAATCATTTGCCATCCCTTCCTAATATAATGACTGATTTCCCACTCTGGACTCAGTGAGCTGCAGGCAATGGGTTTGAACTGAATCCAGGTGGAAGAGGGCCAGACATATTAAATTTAAGACCTCTATTGTACAACTCCCTACAGAAATTGTGCAAATAATGTAGCTGAAGTGCTTTCCGCATGCTGTGTAACCCAACTCTTTTGGCAATCTGATTAATTCCCTGCCCTTTTCTGTAGTAGGCATAGTTAGGAAATATACTAAAAGGTGACAGAATTCATAATAGTCAAGTATTGCATTCAAGATATTATCCTTTTCACTTTTAGTTAGAAGAAAATTTATCCTCATGAAACCAATATAGAATTATTAACCCTCATTGCTATTTTGCCCTTTGTTAATGTCACTAATGTCAGTAACATTTCATTTGAACCACTGAGATGATGGATATACTCCATTCATGTTGTGTTCTGCTGAGCTAAATGTAAGTGTAAATCCAGACTTATTATCAATATGGATCTAGTAAATGCAAAAGACAGTCTTTAATTGGACAATTTCAGTTGAGCCACTGTGTCAGTGAAGGTTTCTTGGTTCTACCTAAGTGTATACACACATTCTTCAGAGAAGAAACTTTCAAGCATCCCCTCCTGCATTCAGTGCATGCCTTCTCTCAAATTCAGCATAGGAGTGAGGGTAACTTTTGAGTATGGATGACAAATACTATCCAAGGTGTGAGGTAACTTCAGGTTAGTCATAACAAACATGGAGGTTTGATGTTGTCAGGGTCCCAGTGAGAATCAATGCCAAAAATGACACAGAAAGTCCTACCAAGTGAACTAAAACCAGAACATCTCAAGAGAAACTAATGTGTGAAGTGCGCACTGTTCTTCCCCTCTCTCACCACCACAATGGAAACATTTTGGAAGTGACCTCTATGTTATTTCATTTTAACTGCATACCAGAATCCCAAGAAGAATTGATATTTGGCTAACGAATGCTAACATATGACTTGGAAGCTAATTGGGGGGAGGAGGGGGGGAGCGGACCACACCAAAAAAAACAGGATTCTATGTAATGGTGAAGTAGTAGATTATCTATTAGGGGAATGAATGCCTAAGAAATTTCAGTAACTATTGTATTACAAATGCAGAAAGAACTTGACAAGAGTCAGAGTGGATTTTCTATGAGGCAGCAGCCTAAGTCAGAGTTGCATATTTCTCTTGTTTTTGAGATTTCTTGTTTCAAAGTGTTTCCCTAGAGCAAGTGCTTTAGTTTAAATGGGATCTGAACAAACTCAGCTCCAGGAATTAGTAACCAATTTGCTTTATAGTGTCATGTTTCTTGTTACACTTAACAGGTATCACATGCTTTGGGTTGGTCTTTTACGTCTATTGACATTGGCTTAGGGGGAAAGGAATTCAAATTATAAAGCACCGTGTTACCTAGAGATTGTATCATAAATCATGCTAACTCATAACATCAGTATATATTTTGTGTGTAATTATGCAATATGCCATAAAATGTGTGTGTGTGTGTGCTTCGTGATTGAAAATATTCTTTGGGGGCAGCAGTGTACTTGCTGGCTTGTTGACCTAAGGAAAAACATCTGGCAATTAAATGGGAAAACCATCAGGTTAATTGAGATGGGAAGCCTAATAGGAGTCTCGCTGTGCTTAGGATCAGGATATGACCTCTGAGATATCAAGCATTGGAAACTGGAAAGCATTGTAGATCTTGTGCTTGAGAAAATATTTGAAGTGGCACCACATGCCAGAGTTAATCAGTGTCAAAATATATTTCTCCACATCTTTGGAAAACAAGTAAAAGGTCAATGGAATGAAAATAAGTTTTCCTCTTTGTCAAGCTGCCTTAAAGTGGGTGTAGTCATTATGGATACATAAATTACATGGGGGTGTTTGTGCTGCTAAAGAAGTCATCTTGCATTCTTCTGCATTATCTGGGAGCGACATCGTTCTCTTTAGAACTGACTAGAAACTCTTCTGGTTGTGTCTGATGTGGCCTTAAAAGTCATCAGAGTTAGTCGAGGGACATCTGTAATGTTTGTTTGCCAAGGTACATTCCTTCTTCTTCTCATTGCCAGGGTTGCCTGCAAGGAACAACCACTCCCTTAACCTTTTTTTTCACGTTGTTTGGATGTGAATGACCACAGTTCTAAGTTGGGCAAGTGACTTGAATGGAATAACAGAAGTACAGAAGCTTTGCCAAAATGACTATTTAGGAAAGGACATGGGACAGTCACAGAGATTTTGCAACAGCCTACACAGTTTTGTTGGCGCTTTGGGGGTTGAGGCATACACTTTCTCTGAAGAAGCAAAGAGATAAACCTGGAGTAGCAGAGAATAAAATTGAGACAGAGGAAGTGTAAGCCAAAAGGGGCATAATCCTGACTGCACTGAAGAGAAGCAGTGCCCTTTGAGACTTGAGCAAATTCAACTTAGTAACCAATTTGCCAAACTTGAATTTTTCCACTATTGTTGCTGTTGTTAGGCAATGGTAAGTCTGTTGCAATTCATAGAAATTCTATGCACAATCAAGCAAAATGTTGTCCATTCTTAGCTCATCCTCCCCATCATTGATATATTTTGTCCCATTCTTGCTACTCCACCCATCCAACTCACAGAGAGTCTCCCTTCTTTGGGTTGATCCTTTGCTTTATCAAGCATGATACACTTTTCCAGGAAACGTAATTTCCTCATAGCATATTGAAGTAAGTGAGACAGTCTCACACTCCTCACTTCTAAAATAGCATTCTTGTTGTACTATTTTCCAAGACATTAATAACACCAAGACATTAGTCTCTATGCAAAAGCCTGTTTGTTTTTAGTTTGGGCACTTTGATAGATTTGATAATCTTAGCTAAGGAGTGGGAGATTTAAAACGCTGATTCAAGTGGTTTCTCCTTTCTTCCAATTCCTCCAAGTTTCTCTCAAGCCCGAGTTCAGTTTTCTCTTCCTTTGAGCTTCACTTCTGAATACCTATCCTAAGATGTCACTATATGCCACTGAATGGTATTTTATTGTGTATAAAGTTTGAAACCCACAATAAAAGATCTTGGAAGAACAGAAAATGAGGAGCCTAGAAAGCTGTCGATGAGTCCAATGAAGACATAAAAAGGAAAGGTTGTCATTGCGCTACAGAGTCTATCTCAGAGCCAACATGAGATCAAGGGCAAGGGATGCAAAAACACAGAGAACCAGACACAAGTTCTGCTCTGCTCTACAGGATAACAAATGAGGGGAGACTTTTGAACACATGAAGAAGAGTAATTGCCATTGAGAAAAGTAAAGGAAGAAGGATGAGTTTGGAAATAGATTAATTGGAGTAGATTCATCTAGAACCATGTCCTTCAAGGACCTCAGAATGCAAACTGATTTTGATGTAAAGCCTTTGAAGATGTTACAGTTCTGGGATGAAATTAACTTTGAAATAGGGTAGAACCTACATCCAATGGCTAAAATCTTTATAAGAAAAGGAGAGAGCATCGGCACACATAACGTTAGATCTTGATCTCTGCCTCTAGAAGTGTGAGCAGAGAAAAAAATCTTGTTCTTGTAAGCAACCTGGTTGATGGTACCTTTTTACAATGCCCCTAACAGATGGGCAAACCAATAGATAGGTGAAGAAAACTCTAATGGATGACTTTTCTACAGAAGTCAGAGTTCATGCCAACCTTCATTGGCATTAAGATCACAAAGGTCTGTACTTTTCCCCAACACACACCCCTGCTACCTATAAATTCAGCCCTGTGCCTTGAATCTAAATTAATCAGATGTTGTTCAGACTATATATGTTATCCGCTCGCTATTATCTGTCATAAAAACAGGAATCAGCTGAGGAATTTTTTTCCCTTTTGTGTTAGTTCTTCAGAGAGGGGGAGGGCATGGATTGGAAGGGTGCTTGGTGACTTTACTGTGGAAATTCTACGGTGTGCTGGCATCATGACAACAGGGCCATCTGCTTCATGGAGGCAGTCCAGCCCCATCAAAGAGAGAGGATAATTTGTCCCTTCTTAGAAAAGCACCCTTGTAAAAGCACCGTCAGTGGCTTCATTGTGTGGCAGTGGACGTTTTCATGACTAGGGCCATCGCTCCTCCCACTTTACTTCTAGCAGTCCCAATTTACTCTTGTTGTCCCAGTCTAATTAATTATAGCACTCTCTTTTCATGTTCCAATGCGTCCCCATTTGGATGAAAAATTATATGGGCAACTTAGTTATGATTCAAAAACTCATTTTAAAAGAAAGCTTTAAAACTTTGCAAATTGATTTACTCTCCTTTTCTTGCCAACCCCACACGATTACTTAGTTACAAGATTTTGGAAACAGAGATTAATTTTTTAAAGGAGTTTTGCTGGGAAGTTAGAAAGGGGAAGTTTGTGATTTATTTGTTTCCCAAAGACTGTTTGGCTCAGCCCCACCTCCAACCCGGCTCAATCCCTCCCCTACCTGTTTTTTTGCTTTGGTTGTCACAGCTGGGCCTCTCCCCAATGAAAAGAATTTGGCTACTTCAGCAGTGTGACCAAATGCATACATCCATGTCTGCAAAGCAGGTGTAAGCTGGCATTCTGCCCAATCCTGGCCAGACAGCTTCATAAATCCTGCCCTTACCGCAGCCCCAAATTACTTTTCATGACACAAAGCCAAGCTGTGTTATTCACCTAATGCTCCGATTTACAGTTCCCAAGACAAAAGAACATACAGATAGGGTTTCAGGGCTCTGTTTGCCTTCACGTTTATCTAAAGGTTAGTTTCAGGTCAAGCTCAAGAAACCTGACAAATGGCGGTGAATAAAACTAAAAATAAATTAAGTGCAAGTGGGAAACTTAAGCATTCCTTGTTCTTGTGCCAAAAGAAAACTTAACCCAATTTACATTCTTTTAATATCTGAAACAAACAGCTGTTCTCTTGTTGGAGACATACCGGGAAATAGCTGGGCTCAACCTCAGATCACGTGCCTATGTACGTGTATGCTCATATGTAAGACACACACGCGTGTGCACACACGCACATAACACTCTATGGCTTCATTTAGATGTTTGTTCTTGTGTTCTTAAAGTAGTTGAGTTAATGGAAGACGTGAGAGCCTCTGGGTGAGGAAATCTCTTGTCTGGAGAGGGCAGGAGTGCTTAAGGGGTGCTTCCCAACATTCTTGAGGATGCAGACTTCCTCCAAGAGAGTATATCCTGCCCCGAACAAGAAAAGCAGATCTGGAAAAGTAGGTTTATCGATGCAGCAAGCTGATCATATATCATGGCTATGAGGATAAAGGTCACACAGTAAATCTGAAGAATACTTCAGTCTGTTTATAATTTCAAAATAAAAAGTGCCAGATTGAATCATAAAATTGGCAAATGTCATCAGAGAAGACATTTAAATGTCCACCAGACTCAGGAAAAGTAGTTCAATTCTAGGTTGGCAAACAGGTGCAAACCAAAACAACAACCAAAAATCCTCCCACTCCACTTTCCACCAAGGAAGGTCCAGACACCCTTGAGACTCAGCAAGGAAGGTTTTAGCATCCCTACTTCCCAGCAAGGAAGGACTCGGTGATCCCAGAAATCCAGCAAGGAAGATCCCGTTGTCTCTTTATTCTGATAGGAAGGCCCCGGTGACTTCTGAGATACAGGAAGGAATGCTTTTTCACCCTTGTCTCCTGGAAAGGAAGATCCCAGGCATCCATAGTTTCCTACCCTATCCCAACCTCTCACAGGCAAGGAAAGATGCAGCAATCACAGAAACTCAGCAAGGAAGGTCCCAAACATCCCTAAATCCTGGATAGGAATGTCTAGTAGTCCCAAGACCAAGCAAAGAAGTTCTTGTGTGTCCATCTTTCCTGACAAGGAAGGCCCCACTTATCCCTGAGAATCAGCAAAGGAAGTATTACCATCATTGTCCACTAGCAAGGAAGATCCCAGGCACATCACCTCTGTAAGGAATGCCATGTCACCGATAGCAACCTAACAAGGAAATCCCTGAGTGTTCCCCCATTCTGACAAGGAGGGACATGGTGATTGCCAACAGCCAGCAAGGAAAGCCCTAATCATCCTAGGAAGACCATGGGAGTCACTGCATGCAAGCAAAGAAGATTCTGAATGTCCATGATACACAGGAAGGAAAACCTAGACATTCCAGAAACCGACAAGACTCAACTGTCCCCACATGACACAGAAGCACTCCCAAGACTAATTGCTCCTCCATGATGCCATAGAAAGAGGAGCCAACACCAGTACACAGAAAAAGTGATGAAAAGGGTCACAAAACATGAAACAACATGCAGAACCAAAGTATTGTTCTTCCGACGAGGTCCTGAGAACACAATAAATATAATGAAGGAGAATAATGTTTAGATGCCTTCAATAGCTGAAGAAAAATTAAAGAACTAAAAAACTTACACCAAGAAGATGTGTATAAAATAAACAATAAACAATAAGATAACAGAATTATAAATAAATAATAATAATAAATAAACAATAAATAACAGTAAATAACAATAAATAATTATAAATAAATAAATAATAACAATAAATAAACTGAGTAATAGAAAAGTTAAAAAAATTACTGAACTCAAAGATTATTCTTCTTTTAATTAAAAGATCATTTTATTACTTACAACTCATTATAAGCCATACATCAATGCAATCCATTGCATCAGGCATATTTGTATATATGTTGCATCATTTGTTTCTAGACATGTGCTTTCTATTGAGCCCTTAGTGTCATTTCCTCTTTCCCACCCTCATGACATCTTGATAGATTATAGATTCTTATTATTTTCATATCTTACACCTACTACTGCCTCCCTCCCACCATGGTTTCTCTTGTTCTTCCTCCTGAAAGGGCATGTGTGGTTATATGTCAATCATTGTGATCAGTTCCTCCTTCCTGCCCGCCTCCCTCCCCTTTTGTTGTCACTATTCCCATTCCTGTTCCTGGATTTTGAGTGTCATGTACCCTAGTCTCTTATTTGTACATGCTCCGGTCTAATCCGAAGTGAGAGGCAGCACTGAGTCATGAGAGAGGGCGATGAGGAAGCTTCAAGGAATCAGAGGAATGTTTTATATTTCACCAGTGCTTTACTGCACCCTGGTTATCATCCATTTCCTGTGACCCTCTGTGGAGAGATGTCCCCACTGAAAGCCAATTCTTTTGAATACAACTGGTATGCAAACAACCAACAAAAAAGCAATGGAATCTGAAAAAAAAAAACTTTAAATAAGGTGGGGCACTATACAAAGGGACAACCCAGAGCAAGAAATGGAAATGTATATATAGAACATAGTAAAAGAAATCATGGAAAAATTTCACAACACCACAAAAACCTGAAAGAACTCCAAACACAAGCAATTTAAAAAGAAGAGACCGTCACAAGATATCACATTCAAGCTCTCCAATATCAAGGAAGAAAAATCCTGAGAGAAACTAGGGAAAATTGAAGTCACCTAAAAAACAAAAATCTATAAGAATATGTGTAAGCATTTAGGCAGGACAATGGAGTGACATATATAAATTTCTGAAAGAAAAAAGTCTTCCAAATAAGAATTCTGTATTCCACAAAGCTATTTTTAAAACATGAAGGAGAAATAAGGCTAGTTCCCGACAAAGAAAAGTTAAATGACTATAAACATAAGATGAGCATTATAGAAAATACTAGCAAGAACACTTTAGACAATCAGCAGCAGCAGTAGACATATCTGAAAGCAGCATATAAGTCAAAGACTCACATAAATAAATAAAATAAAAGACTGCTCAAAATAACAGAAATAAAAACAACATAGGGCCCACTAATACCTTTGATGGGTATTTATCCCAAAGAAATAGGAGACAGAACATGAACAGACATAAATAGCAAAGGGTTGAGGAAAGTTTAGCTAGCTAATCCAAGCAAAAAACAACAACAAAAGCAGGAGAGGCAATTTTAGCTTTTGATAAAATATATCACAAATTTTGTCCATAAGGAACAAGAAAATGATTGTACGTAATGGTTAAAAGAATAATGGAACAATACGACATAGCTATATTAAACACATATGCCCCAGTGAAAAGCCCTTGAAATACATTAAGCTCTCACAAAACTGAAAAAAGAAATACATATCCTGGTAATAACAGCAGGAGATTTCAATAACACCACTCTCCAAGAAAGACATGTCATCTGGAAAGAAACAATAAAAATACAGCAGAACTAAACACCATATTTAAGCAATTTGGTTTCCTAGACACATTCTGAGCACTCCACCTGATCATAGCAGAATAGACATTTTCTCCAGTGCGTGTGGAACATTCTCAAGATTAGACACTATGTTAGGTCACATAACAGGATATAATTAATTTTAAAACTTTGAAATTTTATACCACACTTTCTCAAACCAATATTATCTAAGACTGGAAATCAGCTACAGAAAAAACAAAGGGAAAAAAGTCAATGGCATTGAAACTGAACATCATGCTACTTAAAAAATGACTGGACAATAGAGCAAATAAGTAATGAAATTTAAAAATTCCTTGAAACACATGAAAACCTTTGAAACATAGAAAAAGCAATTATCAGAGGGCAACTTAGAGTAATCAATGCACATACAAGGAAAGAGGATAAACCAAAATCAATTTCTTAGCATAGCATCTTCAATAATTAGACCATGAACAAAAAAACAAAGCTTCAACTTTGTTGAAAAAAGAAATCATAAAGAGTAGAATATAAAAATCATGAAGATTAGAAAATAAGTGAATGAACCTGAAAGCAGGAAATCAATGGGAAAAAAATTAACAAGGCACAAAGTCAATTCATTGAAAGGATTAACAAAATTGACAAAACACTAGCAAATTTAATATAAGAAAAGAAAAAGTAGCTGCAAATGACTAGAATTAAAGATGAATGGGTGACATCACTACAGAACAAAATGCAATAAAAAGCATAATAACACTACTGGGTAAACTGTACTCTGAAAAGTTTGAAAATCTAGATGAAATGGACAAGTTTATAGACCCACACCACCTGCCAAATAATGCCCTTATACAGAAAACTTCAGTAGAACCATAACAAAAGAAAAATAGAGAAAATCATCTAAAAACGTCCAGGCAAGAAAAGCTCAGGACCAGATGACTTTACAGAGGATTTTTAACAAGTATCCAGAGAAAATCAATCACCAATTCTACACAAGTTATTTCAGAATGTCCAAAGAAAGACAAGAAACTCCTAAACCCATTTTATGAAATGAGCATAATCCTGAAACCAAAACCAGAGAAAATCACCCCAAAGATATAAAAAGAAGAGCTCAATATCACTGATGAACACATATGCAAAAAAGGCTAGTAGAATCTAACTGCATATATAAATACACCATCATCAATGGAATTCAAACAAGGTGCCTAAGAATGGTTCAACATGAGGAAAACAACCAGTGTAACCCATAAATGAAATAAAAACGTAGAACCACTTGATTATATCAATCAACAGAGAAAAGATATTTGACAATATACAGCACATATTCCTGATAAAAACACACATTGAAATATGGATAGAATAGTCATTTCTCAACATGATGAAAAACCATTGGGCAACGTCTTACACAATGGGCAAAGCCTGGAAGTATTTCTCCTGTAAATGGGAACCAGAAAAAAACATGGCCCTCATTGCTAAACATATAATAATGTGCTGGAAATTTTGTGAAAATGTCAATACTACACAAAGTAATAGTTAAATACAATGTGATTGTGAATGAAATCCCAACTTCATTCTTTTAAAAAATGTAAAAGCTAATTAATAACTTTATAGGGACAGGTAAGAAAATTAGAATAAGCAAAGAAATTAAAAAGAAGAATAAATTAGGAGATTTTGCACTATGTTAAAAAAAAACTTACACAACCATAGTAGTCAAAAAAGACTGGTCCTGGTACAATAATAAGAGCATAGCCCAATAGAACAAAACAGAAAACCCAGAAATGAATGCAGATGGATATCTACAGGCAGCGGATCTTTGACACAGGGCCAAAAACATTAAATGGGAAAGAGACCATCTCTTTAACAAATGCTGCTGATGAAATTGGATCTCTTGTTTCAATAGGAAACATACCTCGCCCCATGAACAAAAACATATTCAAGGTGGATCAAAGTTCCAAATGTAGATACCAGAGCTGTAAAGGTCATTGAAGAGAAAACTAGGACAAACTAAAGTTTGTGGGCCCTGTTTTAGGGTGTACACATAGTATCAAATAGAATAATGGAAACACTCAGAATTGAAAGTAGATGATTGGGACCAACTAAAAAGAAGACATTTATGCTCACCAAAAGCTTCATCAAAAGGGTAAAATGAGAGGTCAGGGACTGGAAAAAGATCTTAGTAATGACATAACAGACAAGGAAGGGACGAATGCCCATAAAGAAAACCCAAATATTCTAATTAAAAAGTAAGCAGAAAATATGAACAGGCAGTTCACTAAAATGACATTCAAACGGCTAAGAAGCATATGAAAAAATACTCATTGCCACTGGCGATTCAGAAGATAAAAATAAAAACAACCATGAGATATTCCCTGACACCAAGGAAAGGCAAATTTAAAAAAAGTTGTAGGGGGTATGAAGATTTGGGAATTATGGTACACTAGGGGTAGACCTGTAGACATGTACAAATGTTGTGAATATAAATATGGCACTTCCTAAAAGAACTGGAAATGAAAATCCCATACAATCCAGCAATATATCTGCTTGGTGTATACCCTAAAGAATAAAGAGACATAACATGAACAGACAGATGTAGTCCCATCTTTCTGGTAGCACTGATGCCAATACTTAAGAAGTTTGAGACAGTTCAAAGTCCATCAGTAGAAGAATGACTAAATAAATTTTAGTACATACACACACTGGAACAATGTGCTCATTATAAAACATTGGTGTAATCAAACATGGATGAACATAGAAAGCAGTATGCTGAGTATGTGGTTGATCACAAAAAGATAACTATTTTATGAGACGATTACTGTAAGGATAAACACCAAGACAAAGACAGTCATATGTTCTCTGTTTATGTAATTACTCAATGTAGTGTCTCAAGCAATGTGGTGGTGTGTCCATCTTTAATGCTTGTGATTCATTCCTCACTCCGACCTGTACATCTTAGAAACCACTACTACAGAGGAGACCTCTGCTGGGGTCATTTACCTAGTGTGGAGAGGGACAGCAGCACATAGATCCTGTCAGAGAGCATTGCCTCATAATTTCTCATCTAATTATTGCGAAGGAGTCGATTCTGATTCATAGCATTGTCCCATGGTCACACCAAATTAATAGACACTTCTAGAATGAAGGATTTCCATGAGAATTCATAGCAGAGTAGGGGGGAGGCATATATCTGTCTCTAAGGTGATTTCATATCTGTTAAACAAAAGAAAGGCAGACTGCCCTTGGGGAAAATGCTTAACATTGCTGAGAGAAACCCCCAACAGAAGTATCTGCCCACTTCATCTTGCTAACCAGGTATTTTTTATTATGTTTATTTTCAACTCTTAGTGACCTTTGTTAATTGCTATAGAATACTTGGATCCAAGATTTCATCTTTTAGAGATGTACTGCATTGTTCATAGACCACCTGAGAATTAGGTGATTTGGAAACCCCACTAAGGGAATCAAACCCTAACTTAGACATGCCTATTTCAGATTCAATGAACTGAGATACTTCTCTGAACTTAAAGTTTAAGCATCGTACAGTAAGAAGAAGCCAAGGATTACTATGCCAGCGTCAAGGATTTGGAATTCAACAGACTTTGGTTCAAATCTTTTGCGTTTGAGAAAGTTCAAAAATTAGAAATTTAAGATTACCATACATATTATTACCATATACTTGTTATTTTTCATCCCAAAGAGAAGGGTTGGGGTGGATGGGCATTTTGTGACATGTCTTAGGCATGCAGATACAGTAGTATTGCCTTAGTGAATGAACTTGATTGAAATGTCTTCCCTTTGTCTAGCCTTCCTTCTTCCTCAAAGTGTTTAGTTACATACAGTTTTAGTCTATGTAAGTGAGCATCTCCTGTACTTCAGCCTAAAAGCTTTTCCTATTTAATGACATTTCCTTTCCTCAGTAGTACTTTAAAATCAATATATGATATATAGCCATGTATAAGCCAAGTTTTCAGCACAAAAAATGTGCTGAAAAACTGGGGTTCAACTTATACACGGGTCAGCTTATATTTGAGTATATATGGTAATTGATTGGATTAATAATACCATTATTAGATTTATTAAGTGTCTCATGGACACTACTTAAATTATTTCCAGACAAGTTGATAATGCTGCCTTTAAAGTGGAATGTATATATATACATATACATATATATTTCAGATATAAAAATAGATTTAAGCTTGTCCATAATTATAATCCTTAATAATCTAAGAACAATTAATTATTATAATATGTCCCTGCTCAATACTCCTTGCATGAAGTGAATACCGAAAATATGATTAGTAGATAGCAAAATGGCTTAGAGAGAGAAATCACATGGTGCCTAGCTCTCAGAAAGAACAGTGTTTGTAGTTTTAAAGGTTTGTCTTACAATGAGAAGTCATATAAATTAAGTGTCAGCAAAACCCACATGGAAGGAGCACATCAGCTCTTGGGTTCCAAGGATTATAAATAACAAAATCTCAGATCAGAAGATGGAATGGTATTAGAGCTTAAATTCTGGGCATCTGGTTTGCAGGCTTTGGATGACAGTGATAGCCCAAAATCCACTTGCAGAATGCCTACATAAATGGAACTCCCTCAGAACATTGACTAGCAATATAATTAGTTTTCTTTCAGCAGAGTGCACTGAAAAGTGGATCACTGATTGTACAGTCATACTAAATTTAACATATGGCCTTTTGTTTTCACGTCTGATCCGTTTTTATTTGTACACAACAGAAATTCTATTATCTTCTTTTTCTTTTGGATTAAGGTGTTTCTGTGGGGTTTTTTTTTGTTGTTGTTGTTGTTGTTGTTGTCCTTGTTTTGATTTTTCTCAGAGTGATTTTCTTTATATGAAATCCAGGATTGATAATCCCAGAAAAAGTAACTAAATTAATAGTTCCTTAGGGTAATGGCAAGAAAGGTTTGGGAGCATTGAGGAGCTAATAATGATGGATCCCAGAGTAAATAATATGTTATAAAATTGATTGTGGTGATGATTTCACAGCTACTAGATTTCAACCATGGATTTTATGGTACATGAACTGTATGCAATAAGTTTAATTTAAAAATAAAATTTTAAAGCCCCAAACCAGAAAATAACAATAGTTGGTAAAATAATAACACTTGTCCATTTCTGGTGGGGACACAAAATCATAAAGCCATTTTGGAAAACTGTGATGGTTCTTTAAAGAAGTAAAAGCAGAACTACCATATGAGAGAGCAATTCCACTTCTAGATATATACACAAAGACTCGAATGCAGAGACTCAGAAACTTTATCCCAATGTGCATAGCACCGCTACTCACAATTGTCCCAACGTGGAAACAGGTTAAATAATCACCAATGAGAAAGCCCATAAATAAAATGTGCTACATATATAGCAGTAGAATAGTACTCAGCCACTAGAGGAAATGAAATCTTGATACATGCTGTGATATACATGCCATTGGAAGATAATGTGCTAAGTAAAATAAGTCAATCACAAAAGGACACATTTTGTGTGATGTCATTCATTTATAAAACAAAAGACAGATGTATTGAAACTAAAGTTCATTAGTTGTTATTACCAGGGGTGGGAAAATGGGGAATAGGAGAGGTTAATGGTCATAGAAAATATCATAATACTGAAGGGTAGGCTTGAACAGCAGATTGTTGTAATTACTATCAATAAGTTTAATCATAAGTTGAACTGACAAAAGTTATGTAGTTGGTAGATTTACAATAAAAGGCTGTGTATGCGCAACAGAAAGCCCATGAGATTTGGTTAGGAAGTTTAAAATCCTTGTTTCATGGGACTTCCCACGTAATTGTACGAATGATGTATTTATTGTGATCTCTCTCCTAAGTTTTTGGAGGTCACTGTGGTCTTAAAATCTTGCAAGTGACCATCCACAGCATGAAAATTGGACTCTGTCCACTTGTAGCAACAGAGAAAGAAGAATCAGAGAGAAAAGGAGAAGGAATGCATGACGAATTGCCTCCATGAGCAGCTGCATCCTCTGCAATGACACTGGTTGAACTTGTGTCTGCCAGCTACCATTACTGAATGTTTTGATCTAACATTCTATAGAGGAATACTGATCAAAGAAGGGGAAAATGTTGGACAGGATTTCAAATTTTCATGAGCTCCATACATTCTGGAGTCAAGGGGGCTGGATAAACTCCTGAAACTATTGCCTGAGAACAGCTTTAAATTATAACCAGTGATATCCCCCAGAAGTGTTCTGAAAGCCAAGCAACTAGCTTTAACTAGTTAAAAATGCCTGCTTTGAACAGTCTCTTCTTTTAAGAGCTACCTATCTGGGATTGAAATGACCAGAGCAACAGAGAGAACAATTAGATAGGAACTATAGGGGGCAGTGCATTTATGTTATTGGGAGAGAGAAGAACAAACTCAAACAGGAGGATGAAAATGCACAATTTGAAGGTTACAGTCAGTCTCACTAAATTGTACAAGTAGAAATAGTTAAGTTGCTATATGTTTTGTGGTACATATTTTCAACAACAACAAAATAATTTTTGTTTAAAAGGTTGGAGGTACTCACATCTCCCATGAGTTCCTATTTCACAAATTAATTTCATTAGTTTGGTTTTTAAATATATTTATATTGTCAGTCCACCATCTTTCTTCACCTGGATCTCCCTCTAGCCCGCCCCCCCCAATCCAACTCCCTTCTCCCAACCCCTCTCCCAGGAAGCACTCAGATGATAAGATAAATGAGAAATGTGATTATATAATTAGCAACTCAATATTAATTAACACATTCTCTGGGCAAGGATAATGATTTTATATGAGTAAATAAATGAAGAACAAGTCTCTCTAGATATTTCTTACTACCCCAAAACATAGTGGGTTGAAAATCCTTCTGTAGAAATCTCAGGATCCCTATATAGTCTGTGACGAAGGTTATCACTCACGGCAGGGTTAGAGAGCAACATTCAGTTTCCCAGGGACTTAAGAAACAAACTAGACATCAACAAAAGTGCACATCATTAAAAAAATGTCACTTAGATTAACTCAAAACCTTTGCCTTAGAATTCAATTCTAATTCATGGTGACTCTTATCTAAAGAATGCAATAAAACAGTCCCTTTTAGCTTTGAAGGTTCTAATCTTTACAGAAGCAGGCAGTTGCATCGTTCTTTTGTGGATCAGTTGGGATGTTAGAACCACCACCTTTTGGTTAGCAGTTGAGGGCTTAATTAATATGCTACCTAGATTACCCTTTTAGTGCTCAATTCCTTTTGATGTACTCTTCCCTCTCCCTACCTCAAGAAGGCTTTTTTTTTTTCAACTTATTAGAACTGGGATACAATTCTCACTAAGGGCAATAAAACATTTATTGTGGGAAATACACATTTCTAGATATGAAACATACAAAGTAAGCTTAAAGCCAGCACTGAAGGTTACTGTGGGCATCCTGAAGGGAACTCTGAGATGCGCTTCACACTGGCTCCGCACAGTCCCAGCGGCATTGTGTCATTGTTGCTCACAAGTATAACAACCTTTATTGGGGGTGAGGGACCAGACCTCATCCCTGTGTGCCAAATGTTTAGGGCAATATACCCAACAAACGGGCTTACAGCAGTGAACTAAGAGAGAGTACTTCAGAGCTAGCCCCAATTCCAGTTAGTTCACACACACACACACACACACTTCCCAGAAGAAAGTATTACAGAGCATAGAACTGAAAATAAAACCTGGGGATAGTAGCTAGTATACCCAAACCATGAGGGAGCAAATTAAGAGGGAGAGATGGAAAGGTAGAGGGAGGCAGGGGGAGAGAGAAAGAGAGATGATGATGATGATGATAGATAGATAGGTAGATAGATAGATAGATGCATAGATGATGATGATGATAGATAGATAGATGATAGATAGATAGATAGATAGATAGATAGATAGATAGATAGATAGATGATTAAGAGAGAACCTCATCCTGGCCCACCAAGCCTCAAGGGCAACATTCCTGCTCCGAGCATCCAATACACAGAAAAGACCATAAGGTCAACCCCACCATGAGACACAACTTCCCTTCACTGACCCGCAGCACTGAAGGAGACAGCACAGATACACAGTGCAGGAATTGTGCCTGACCCTGTCCCACACTGGGGCAAGATAAGTAGCGAGTACAACAGAGCAACAAAGGGAGAAAAGCAAAGGTTCTGGAGGAATCCCGAAAACAGACTTCTAACTCAGTGCGCAGGGCTTGGCACCTCATCAGATGGGATCAGAAAGCATTCATAAGGGTTAGCAGATAGACATGGGACTCTTTATAGCCCCCCTCTTTTTCATGTCCATATAAAATAGTCAGGATGGTCTACACACCCAAGGAGAAAACAACAGGACTGAAGGATCCTGGGGAAATGTTAGAGAAGGAGAAGGGGCAAAGGGAGGCGAGAACCTACAAACCCAGGGATAAGGGACCAAGAAGAGATCCAGAATGCCTAGGGATGTTTGAATGTAGTCAAGAGGAATTATGAGCTGATTGAAGGTTGAACATGATAGTAGAATAGGAGGAAAGTAAAGGAAAAAAGAAGAAAGAACCTGGAGGCAAGATACACTGATAGAGGTATAAATATAGACATGTATAAATGCAAATATATTAATATATAACAATATGGATATAGATCTATATACATATACTTATATCTTAAGTATTAAAGTAGCAGACAGACATTGGGTCTCTACACAAGTTCTCCCTTTGCAAGAACACGTTGTTCTAGTAACCTGGCATTCTGTGATGCTCACCTTCCTGACACAACAACTGATATCAAAATGGGTGCATGAGCAAATGTGGTAAACAATGCTGTTGGTTCCTGGCTATCAATAGATATAGCACCTGGGGTTTTAAAGGCTTAAAGTTAAACAAGCAGCCATCTAGCAGGGAAGCAATAAAGGCCACATGGAAGAAGCACATCAGCCTGTGTGATCGCAAGAGATTAGGTATCAGGCATCAGAAAACTCAAAACAAGAAAACATATCCATGCACACGAGAGGGTCAGAGTGGAGACCCAAACCCCATCTGTAGACAATTAGATATCCCCTCATAGAAGGGTCGCAAGAAAGGGATGAATCAGTGAGAGTGCACTGTAGTACCCATGTAATACACAACATTCCTCTAGTTCTTTATGCTTCCTCTACCCCCTCACCCCCAGGTCCCTAATATCATAACCCAAGTTCTACCCTACAAATCTTGCTAGACTGGAACATGCACACTGGGACAGATGAGAGCTCTTGAGAGAGAATCCAGAACAGATAAACATGACCCAGGGGAGGGCATGTGGAGGAGGAGAAAGGAGGGACGTATCTCAATGATCAGCATTGACAGGGACAGTATAAGATATGAAAATAAAAATAATTATAATTTAACAAGAGGTCACAAGGGTGGGAGTGTTGGGGAGGGAGGATCAAAAGAGAAACTGATACCAAGGGCTTAAGTAGAAAGAAATGTTTTTAAAATAATGAAGACAACATGTGTACAAATGTACTTGATACAATTGATATATGGATGGTTATAAGAGATGTAAGACCCTCCAATAAAATGGTGTATATATATATTTTTTTATTCCAGAGAATAATATTTTATTTTTGCAAAATAAAACTATTATAAAAGTAGAAATGATGAGAAATTCTGTATCCGCAATGTTTTTATGACATGCAGAACTCTTTCCAGATAGCTTCTTTTCTAACCTTATAGTGATTTTTTCCTTTTTTTCTTTCTTTTATAAAAATAATTTTATTGGAGGTGCTTATAGCTACTACAACATTCAGTACATCATTTGTATCAAGCACATTTGCACACATGCTGCCACATACATTTCCAAACATTTTCCACTTGAGCCCTTGGTACAAGCTCCTCTTTTAAAAAAAAAAAAAGCTCCCCTTCACCCTCCTCCCTTTTTTTAATGAATCATTTTATTGGGGGCCCATACAACTCCCATCACAATCCATACCAACATCAATTGTATGCAAGCCATATTTACACATCCATTGACATCATCACTCTCAAAACATCCTCCCTCCCTCCAGGCCCCCAGTATCAGCTCCCTATATTACCCTTCCTTGAACCCTTAGTAATTTACAAATTGTTAATTTTTTCATCCTGTACACTGTACAATGTGTCCCAACACTTGCTTCCCTGTTGTCCATGTCCCAGAGGAGGCTACGTGTAGATCCCTGAAGTTGGTTCTCCCTTTCTATTCCTCCATCCCTCCACCCTCCTGGTATTACCACTCCTATTACTAGTCTTGCTGGATCATCTATCCTAAGTTTTACATGTTTCCAACTTCACTGTACATCTCCTGGTCTAGCTGGATTTATGTAGTAGAATTGGGGTCATGATAGAGGGTGGGAGGCAGGATGGGAACCAGAGGAAGGTTGCATATTTCATTGCTTCTACCCTGTATCTTAACTGGCTCATCTCCTCCTTGTAACCCCTCTGCAAGAGGATGTCACCTCATGTATTGATGGGTGATTGGAGGCGAAAATGACAGGACTGATGGTTCTAAGGTAGGGGGACATTGAAGAGGGGGAGGAGAGGGTAAGGTGGTGATGTCGACCAGCCCAGGAAAAAGGGAATAACAATTGATACAAATGCAGGGACAAGGTGGGTGAGAGAAGGCCAATAGGGATTGACTAAGACTAATGTAACAGAGAGAAAATACTGAAACCCAAATGGAGAGTGAGCATGATAGTGGGACAAGAGGGAAGCAAATGGAAATAGAGGAAGGAACTGGGAGATAATGAACACTTATAGAGGTTCAAATACAGGTATGTACATAGGGGCAAAAATTAAAAGTGAGGATGGAGAAAGAGATTAATGTGTATACTTATAGGGTTAGGAGTAGGACAACAGATGGACATTGGACCTCCATTCAAGTATCTCCTCGATTCAAGAACACTTTGTTCTATTAAATTCGCATTCCAAGATGCTCGCTCACCTTTCCGACACGATCACTGAAGACAAATGTGTGCATAAGCAAAGGTGGCGAAGAAAGCTGATGGTGCCCGGCTATCAAAAGATGGAGCGTCTGGGGACTTAAAGGCTTGAAAGTAAACAAGCAGCCATCTAGCTCAGAAGCAACAAAGCGCACATGAAGAAGCACACTAACTTGTGGGATCATGAGGTGTCAAAGGGATGAGATATCAGGCTTCAAGAACTAAAAAGCATAACATTGCATGCTCACTTTCCTGATATGATCGCTGAGGTGTATATTTTTTAAAAGGGAGAAAGAACCAAAACAACCTTTATTGACTTCTTTTCCTCTCTGTCTCACTGCCTACTCCTCTACAGGTGTTTCTCAGATTCCCTCAAGGATCCAGCACAGTGCATTTCTACCATTGTCTGAGGTCAGCTTCTGAGAAGCATTATGTGAAAAAGCTGAATATGAAGATATTTGTGAAAAGGCAGGGTGACAACATGGTGTGTGCATGTGGTGTAGCTATTTCATAAGGAACGATCTCTATAGGGAATTTGGAAATCATCCATAAGAGTGTCTACCAGATGAGTGATCATTCCAGAATGTTAACTTTTATAGATCCCAAATGTAAAAGCAGAAATGTGTGTGTGTGCACATGCATGCATGGCATGTGCGCAAATGTGTGTGAGTAGGCTCACACATGTTCAAGCACACAGGATGAGTGGGGGAAAGGTAGGAGAGTGCAGAGGGTGGAATATAGACAGAGACCCGTTAAGAAATTTTAATTCTATTTTTCCATTATTAGGATTATGACTGGGAAGACAAAGCATTGCTTTGAGATTTGTCTCTGTGTTTGAAAAGATGGTTGAATGTTATTAATGTATTCCAGGAAGTACCGAACACTAACTTGAAGCTTTTATCAGCTTTTCTTTGCTCTAATTTCTAAAGCAAAAAAAATGCCTTCCTTCCAAATACTCTATTAAAAGAACATATGAAATTAATGAAACATATCATTACTTTTACAATGGCCAAATTGTAGATTTGTCACAGTACAGAGATGGAAACTCATTAAGCCATTGTGCTTCTGCTTCACCCGTTATAGTGGATTA
This sequence comes from Nesogale talazaci, assembly GCA_004026705.1. NCBI lineage: Eukaryota > Metazoa > Chordata > Mammalia > Afrosoricida > Tenrecidae > Nesogale > Nesogale talazaci. Next base: position 124,685 of record PVJH01000986.1, on the reverse strand, counting down.
AAAGGAAAAAAAATTCAAAACCCACCGAACCTTTTTTTTCTATTGTCTTTCTGAAAGTTCTTTTATAGTTGGAGCTGCAAATCATCTGACTTATCTTCTATGCCTGTTGTATCAGTGGAACAGAAATTACGAATATCTATGGCTGGAAACAAGACTCTCAATTTGGGGTTGTGAATTTCATGGTTTGTCTGAGAGCTAGGATAGGGTTGACAAGTCCCTACAGCCTTTGAAAACGAAAGAGTACTGCAGCATTCTTCCATATCTGCCCGTCAAAGTCCTTTCTTCACATCTTTCAGGGAAACTGAATTATTTATCCCACTGGGTTTGGGCATTTGAGCAAACGTCAGCACTCTTGCAGTGTGGAGCCCAGCAGATTGTTCAGTTGCCCACTACATTATATTGAACAATGCTGCACCTCTCCAGTGGAGCCTTGAATGCAGGGGAAAATGATGTGAGAAATCAAGTGTGAATTAAGGCAGAAGGGTTAGTTTTCCTTCCAAATGACCTTTGCATTTATCCCCGAGAAAAAGGAAAATTCTTTGGAAGGATTTGAAAGTCCTCTCATGCTTGTCCAAATAAAGGTTTCTTAATTACTTTTTATTATCAAAGTCAGTTTGCGTGTTAATAATTACTCTACAGGGACAATTTTATATGAATTGCTCTTAAGCACTTATAAACTCTTTTCACTTTTAAACACCAAAGAAAACACACCTGTTTAGAGGCATTTGAAGAAGAAAGCATACGTATGATCTTGACTGTGGGCTTTTGTTTTACTTGTTAGTATTCTGTAGCTATTAAAAAATGGCCTGCCGAGGGAATGAGCTATTTTCTATGAGCTTTTTCCACGTTCTCCTGGTAGCCCTTGGTTATTGCTCACAAAGAGATCATTGCTATCATCTATAACTCACATTATGTTGGAGAGAAATGTACTTTGAAAGAGATCGACCTGGACATTCAACTTCCTGGCTTGTCACTTACTCACTGTGTGGACGAGAGCAAATACCAAACCTTCTTGGTCTTAATTTTCTAATTCATAAAATGTGTATCACCTAAAAGGATCTCTGTTGTAAGACAAAAATCCAATTCAAGAAAACTAAGAAAGAAGGGAGGAGTATTGGCCTAAGTGATAGAAAATTTGAGGTTACTAACCCCAATTCAGGATTCTATTGCATCCTGGAGCACAGATAATATTTCAGAAATCCAATGATTGCCAGACTTTTCTTTTCATATCCTAACTTTCATGCTTAGAGTGGCTCTGGTCTTACACAAATTCCTCTGGCCTCGAATATTCAATCTATGACTTTGCAGTTTCAAATCCAACAGCACAAAAGAGCCCCCTTTAGCTTCCTAAGACATGTCTGTCCAGAACCAATTTCAGTGTCTCAGGGATGGAATGCTTTCAACAGCCAGACCTGTTCTTCTGCTTCATTTCTTGGAGCTGGAGAAAGAATTGAATTCAAACAATGGACAAAGAGGAAAGAATACATTGAACCCCAGTCATAAATTGAGGCCTGATATCTCACGGGGAGAATAAATGTCAGAGAATGAAAATAAATACACGCCATGATATGAGATAACGTGACAGAATAAGTAACAGGGGTGTTAAAAGTTTCGTTCATCTCAAGCCCTTCTAACTTGAAATCTCATCTTGTTAACCATGAGTGCAAAGACATCTGACTGTGTAGATCGTAAGAAATTATGGGTAATATTCCAAAGAATAGGAATTCCAGAACACTTCATTGTGCTCCTGTTAAAGCATACATAGATCAAGATGTAGAATAATGAGGTACTGTATGGTTTAAAACCAAGAAAGGTGTATGACAGGGTTAGCCTCATATTTATTCAATGTGAATGCTGAGAAAATAACATGAGGAGGTGGATTATATGAACAATAATGTGCCATGAGGAATACTCATAATTTATTTAAAATATGGTATGATATAATCATACTTTAGGAAAATGAATAAAACTCAAAGCACTTACTAACCAATTTAGATCAAAGACTATAGCTTTCAGTTTGGATTACACTTCAATAAAAAGAAAACAATGATTCTCAACGTTGGACCCAAAAGCATCATCAAGGTAATGAGAAAAATGACTGCTATTTGGATTTTATTTCACATGGGTCTAATCAACACCATAGGAACAGGAGTCAAAGAACTAAATGAGGCATTGCCCTGGGCATAGCAACTGCAAAATACCCCTTGAAAGTTTTAAAAGGCATAGATCTCTTTTGAAGACTAAAGTGTATCTCACTCAAGCTATGATATTTTCAATCACTCCTTCTCTTTGTAAAAATCTAGATGATGAGTAAAGAAGATCAATGAATTGATGTCTTTGAATTATAGTGTTTGTGAAAAATATTTAATGAATTGCCAGAAGTATGGAGCGGTCTGTTTTGGGGGGTGATACAACCAGAATGTGCTGTATACATGATGGAGGGATTTTGCCTTACATGGGTTGGGAATGCTATCAGTGGGACCAGTCCCCAGCTAAGGGCATCGTGGATAATAAAGTACAGAGTCCTTAACAAAGAGAAAGTTTTCACTAAAATACGTGGGTTGATAAAGTGATTGCAACAATGCTTTCAGACATAGCAACAATGGTTGCATGGAGATTGACACAGGGCCCAGAGCATTTTGTTCTGCTGTCCATTGGGTCAATATGATTCAGGACCAAAATAACACCAGCACACTCAGATAGAGAATGAAGGGCGCGCGCGCACACACACACACACACACACATACACACAAAAAAGGAAAAAGAAATCTGTTGTCAAGATATTGATTCCAATGAACTCATAAAGACCCATGTTGTAGAGGTGGCTGCCACTTTAAAGAGCGATCATGGGGACTTGCTTGCACATTAATTTATAATCAATTTTTGGTTAAAATACTCTACTTATGGTTATAAGATTCCATCTTAATTTGTTTTATTCCCACTCATAGTAACTCTAAAAGACAGTAGAGTTGTACCTGTGTCTTTCACATGTTGTAAATTTTCATAGAAGCAGAAAGCTTTATCTCTCCTGAGCCATGGCTGATGGTTTTGAACTGCTGACCTTGAAGTTAGCAGCCCAATTTTAATCCATATTTGCATTATTTCCAAAGAAAGGTCACCAATTGAATGTTCATACTATAGATTGATATCTATAGTCACTGATATCTCATTCCAGTAATATTTTGCTGGAGATCATCCAATTTTGTTACAATACTTCATTGACAGGTTGCTGCCAGAGGTTCATGCTGCATTCAGAAAGGACGTGAAACAAGGAATACCATTGCTGATGTCAGATGGATCTTGTCTCCAATCAGGGAATACCCGGACAATGCTCACTTGTGTTTCATTGACTATGGTAAGGAATTTGACTGTGTGGGTCATAACAAACTTTAAATAACCCTGAGGAGAATGGGAACTTCCGATTTCTTCATTGTGCTCATGAGGAACTTATACTTGGATCAAGAGTCATTTGTGAGAAGAGAACAAGGGAATCCACCACGGTTTAAAATGAGGAAAGGTGTGTATGAGGGTTGTGTCCTCTCACTCTAGCTATTCAATCTCTATGCTAAGCAAGTCATCTGAAAATCTGTCTTCTCTGAAGGAGAACGTGACATCAGGTTTAGAGGAAGGCTTATTGACAACCTGCAACATGCACATGACACAACTTTACCTGCTGTAAGTGAGGAGGGATTCAAGCATTTGCTAAGGAAGATCAAGAAATACAGTCTTCAGTATGGATTACAACTCAAGTGTATGTTTGCATTTTATCCATTTACATTTGGCCCATTTTACAGGGCAAATTGGACCCAAATCTATGATAAGCTGATTATAGGAGATGGGGAAGATAAAGCATATATACTGTGATGTATGTAAGTCTGTGAGGTATGTAAGTCTCTATAATTCTTTAAAAAGAAAAAGGAACATGTGTATATTTGGCATTTTGGGTCTATTGTTGATCATGTAAAAGAAAGAGACCTGACCGTAAGCAATGAAAATAATGGATGGCATTGAAAACAACTAATCAGTATTTGAATATTCTTTGGAAAAGACATATTAAAAATAAGCAAAGTGGTCTCAAGACAGGAAACATGATTAAAAGGAAGCGGGAACATCAAGTGAGAGAAATTACAAAAATGAAGAACTGTTCACTTGTATTTTGAATCCCTGGCTAGGGCACACAGTTACTCAAGGGCTAACTGAAGTGTGGGCAGCTGAAAGACAGACACGCAGAAGCACTCCAGAGAAAAGGTATGGCAGCCTGCTCTTGGAAAAGCAGCCTTTGAAAATCCTATGAAGCATAATTTTACTGCAACACCCTGAGCATCATCATTAAAAATATAGGGCCATCAAATTAATTAAGTTAATTTTAAAAAGAAATTAAGCAAAACGGGGGTTATAGCATCTAATGGAATCCTCTTAATAAAAATAAAAATGAAATGTTTAGAAATTTTAAAATTTTGTGATTTAAATATAAATAAGGAGCTAATAATTCTGCCAAGTAAGTTTTTATGACATTGGTATTAGAAACTAAAGGCAAAAAAGACTAAAGGAGGGTTGGATGGGAATTCAAAGAAGTCTATTCATGTCTAAAATGTCTAAGATCCTTGCCTTTGGGAATTTAAGCTATTTTTGTCTACTGAATCTAATTTTAATTCCAAGAATAGTAACAGAATCCCTGTGAAGAGAATAAATATGTAGCCTAAAAACACAAAGTGGTTGTTGTTGAATGATAGACAGCAATGGGTCAGATTCTCCAAAGTGTGAACTGAAAATATATACAGGACACTAATCTTTGAATAGTAATTGGAACAGGAAATTAGAATGCTTTTTTATAGAAAATTGGTCCCCCCCCACCTGCCCCAAAAGGCTTTCTTTTTTTTTGCAGGTGACACTTAATATAATTAGAGATTTCTTTCAAAAATATCATCATTGTCACTTTAAAGACATCCTTATCATTTTATTGGGGAGCATTGTAAATCATTCCCATTGAGCGTATGGTAGCTTTATTGATAGTATCATTAATTTAGCCAAAGAAAAAGAATTTAAGATACTGTTGAGAAAAAGAAAATATGTATGCATAGAACAGCTATTTAGATTAAAATTCATGGATCTTTGACTTGTACAGAATAAAAACATCAGTGACTGGACACTGCCTCAACAATGAAGGATTGGCAATAAGGCACAATTTTAATGTTTCTTCATAATGACAGAACTGCCGGACTCAGACATATCATCAAAAGCAAGGACGGTATGAAGATAGCAAATATATGGTAGTCTTAAGTTGTCATTTATTGGGCATCCTCAAAGCAAGAGTGAACCAAAGTTTAATAACTTCCAAATCCATAACTTTGGAATAGCAATCTTCTTCTTCTTCTTCTCACACTAAAACATTGTAGCCTTAATAAATTCAAAGAAGTATTTCAGTTGCTTTATTCTGTTACAGGCATATTTATGGTAAAGTCTAGTTCACTTAGTGGAGTTTCCAAATTGGCTTCTTCTGATGTGGCCTATAAAGGGTGTCATTCTCCTTGAAAGGGCAGGATTTAAAGTCCCAGCTCTCTATAGCGCATAGCCTGGGTCACCGAGGGCTGAATAGAAACTAGGTCAAATGTTTACCATGTTTTTTTTTTGTTGTTGTAAAGGCAAAATGCATTCACTATACAAAACCTAAATGTAAAAATACACTGTTTTCTCTCATACAAATAAAAACTTGCCATCTAAAAATCTCTAACATCTTTCTCTCTTTCCACATAATATGCCCCAAGGTCTGTTTTCTTAAATTAAGCTTGTATTTTTAAGTTCTTTAAAACTCTTATTTTCTTTTTTTCTACATATTTGCAAAAATTTTAATTTGGGTCAATGAGAGTTCTCTTCTTCCTCAGGAATATCTCTCAAATCGCAGAAGCTGAAATAACAAAGCTGTATATGTGAACACAGATTTCTGTTTAAACTAAGCACTTTGTCATAACTATCTGTTTGCTCAGAAATAGATGGTTTATTAGATATTCTTTCCCAGAGAAAGGGGATGTTGGTAGGTTGACTTTTACCTAGACAAACAATATATAACATGATTTCATCACCAATTTGTGTGTGTGATAACAGCACCTAGAATCCAAAGTTGATATATTTGATCCCCAAGACACTTTAAACAGTGTTTTCTTCATAATTTAAGGGTCTACTTGAAGTGTAAACTGAGATTCTTCCACTACTGATCATTCCCTCTGAAATGAAGTAACCAGGAAAAGAAAATTCAATGATGTAAATTTGAAAGTTGAACTTTAAAAAGGCATAACATCAAACATGGTTATCTGCCCAGATTAAGAGAATAAATAATCTTTAAAAATAAATTTGAAGATACATGTATTGATTTTGTACTAGGTCCATAATATAGAAATGTATGTACAAGCATGTTTAATATCCTGGAATGTTTTGAATCTTTGTCCTAGATGACTTTCTAGACAGGAAACCTTTAATTTGACTCTTCCTATGACAGAAGATGTTTGGACAAGGAAGTTGTGTATTCTAGGCTGAGATAGGATTGTCTCAAAAACCACCAGGCCCTCCTTATATAAATCTAACATCAGAGCTTCCCAAATATTAGAAATCCTACTGTTTTATTGTTCATTTTTATTCATTGATTTGCCATGCTGTCAGGGTAGTGTGACTACATAACTAAATATTTGAGACTTTTTGTAGCCCCATTTTTAAAAAATGTCTGTTATATAATAGAGTAAAAAAAGAGCACACAAAGTTCACTTATCCAATGTGTTCACGCATATCCATCAAATATTTTGTGTAATTCTTCACCAAGTCACATCAGAAGATTCTTATTCTTTGCCTATTATCTTTCACTGGAACTTTTTTGAGCAATTTCATTTTCATGCCTTGTTCTCTGCCTCTCCCACATATTTCTCCTCTGTCCTATGTGTTACGCCCACTTGTACATTCTTCCAGGCACCCCTTTTGTCTACTAGTTTCTGAGCAGTACATTTCTTGGCTTCAAATCCTTGTGTGGGCTTTCTTTTCCTATTCTAGTCTGAATCTTAAGAACTTTACACAAACTCCTTTCACATTTCTGAAGAGTGGAGTAAATCATGAGAAGGAGGGAAAGTTTCACCTACCAAAGTGAAAACTATCTTGGGAAAAAAAGGTTTGTTCCTAAGAATGCGCTGTCCTATATTTCTAATTACATAAGCAATTGCCTACCTTCCCACAGGCCAGCTAAAATTAAGATGTGAATTTACAAGGATGTTGACAGGAAAAGTTATATGAAGCAAAGTCGCAGCTGACATTTAAAGAACATTATAGTCTGACCTCCTTAGATTTAGTTTGGCTTGGTTGTAGTGTCATGCAGCTCTGAGAGGATATTTTGATTGGACACCAAAGTTTTTAAATATGCACACTGGAGGGACTCTTTCAAAGAAAGCTGTTTCATAAGGCTACTCCAATTACGCCAGTTCTTTTGAAATTCAAGATGTCAAGTAGAAGACTATCCAGTTCCATGATCAAACCATGTATATTTTGAAAGCAGAACTGAAACTGCTAATTGTTTGCCTACATTTATCACAACCAGAGATAGCATCATTATAAACTTGCAATGATATGTCACTCAAGTTAAAATAATAATAATTCTCTGCGTATTTACTATAAAATTTATTCCATAGAAAAATGTATTGGTGAAAGTATAAGTTTTTAAATTATAACCAATTGTGAATTTTAGGACAAACGCTAGGATGCATTCTGCTGTCCTCTGTAAAGTGCTTTCAGTCAGTCTTTTAAGTTGATTTGTGGACATTTTGCCTGACTGGCAACACTTTTTTGCAAGTTTGTTCCTGTTCATTTCCAGTTCTCAGTTAATTGTCAGCCGTACAATTCTTGTCATGTTTAAGAAGTGAATCCTAAGACTGCAGGTCACAAATTAACAACCTGTGGGCTGAATATCATGTCGGCATCTTTGACTTGAACTGTAACACATTTAAAATCCAGAATGCTTCACTGAAAATAAGAATCTTTCAGGTTTGGTTTGAGGGGAAAGGCAATCACTTTAGCACTCTGGAAACATTGTAGCAGAAATACCTATGCCGTGTGGCTTTCACTGCAAGAGCAAAGTCATTATCTCACGGTTTAGAGGGCTACACCTGGAAAAGTGGGCCACCAGATCTATCTGAAGTCTTTCATTGTGGACGAGAGAAGCGCGGCTCTCTTTTCAACTTCCGTTCCTTTGACGACCTCCCTGAGGCTTAGCCTCTGTTTCCCCTCGCATCTACTTGCTTCTTTAATCTGCTGTTTGATATCCCAAAGGGGTCTTATTTAAAACATACCATCCACTAGTCCAGCCTCATTCATATTACAAATAAAACCCATTTCCAAATAAAATTATAACCATAGGTTATAGATGCTTGGATTTATAACACGTGTTTTGGGAGGACACAATTTAATCCAGAACACCAGTGACCTACCATTACTCCGTGCACCTCCATAGAGGCAGAGTGGTAGCTACCTGCCTTAGTTGTCCTCATATGATTTTTCTCACCCATTTGCTTCCCTACTGTCCCTTCTAGGCATTGAGGTGTTTTTTCTGATTGTGAGTACTGAGAAAGTCAAAAGTAAGTCGCCATCTTTAAATAGCCCGGCAAAAATGTAATAGGGGTGACCTTGATCTTCATTTATGTCAAATAGAGTCATCACACACTGACTCACCCACCATAAAATTATAACTATTAGTGTTTTCCTTTAAAAACATACAAAAGCAGACAACATTTATGGCCATGTTTTATGTGCTTATTGTATACAATTAAAAAATGATTTTTTAGAATGGATCTTCCCCAAATTTCATAACATTTCTGACCTTGAAGGAAACAGAATGCAACACCACAACCCATCAGCATGTTGTTGCTGCTAGGTGTCACAGGGTAGGTTCCAACTCATAGTAGCTCATGTAAAGCAAATCACACACTGCTTTGTCCTTCGCCATCTTCCCAATTATTATATCCCAGCCATTGTTGTAACTGCTGTATCAATCCTTTTTGAGAGTCTTTTTTCACTTTGACTCAAAAGCATAGAATGTGAACAATGATTATCAGCTGGGCCATATTAGGGCAATGGTTCTATAGGGTAAAAATTCCTTCATTGTAGTGGATTATGTGTTCAGTTACTAACCACAAAGTCAACAGTTCGAACTCCCCATGTATGGTAGAAAGATGAGGCTTTCTACTTTGTTAACTAAGGATTGAAAAACCTCAGAAATTCAATGGGACAATACTACCTTATTCCAAGGGGTCATTATGGGACAGAATTGGTTCAATGGAAGAGAATTTCAGGAGGGGGGTTACTTATTAAACTGTGTCACCACTGTACTTCATTTGCAATGTAAAACCACATACTCATTTGCTTTAATGTTCTCAGAGATCCCCAGTTCATTCAGCAAACTTGTGTCTGGAATGCCTCATTTTACTCAAGTTGATAGCAATTCTGAGATACCTTCATATTTTTATTCAGTCCACTGTGCTCTTATATGTTTTCATCAGTGTAGAAGTCTGTAGGAAGACCATCAATAGCCAGGAAATGTGTGTCTCAGTGAAAGTTTCAGTTCCAATATATAATTTTAAAAAGAATATGTGAACTCCCATTTTATCACCTTTCAACTGAAATTTTGCTTGTAATAGTGTTTGTTCAAGGCTTGTCTAAGAAAGTAAAATTAGAACACAAGCTAAATATTCAATCAGGGATTTTTAAAAAACCATATTTATACATAGGGTGAATACTTTGTCTATTTCTGTTGCTACATTAAAATGAAAGCAAAATGAAACAAAAAGCAAATGCTTTAAACAACACACTTATTACCACATCATTTCTGGATGTCAGAAGTCTGGACACAGAGGAACTGGGTTCTATGCTTAGGATCTCATAGAATCTAAGCAAGGTTTTGAATGAGGGTGGGACCTATCTGGCTATGACTCTGCTTCTTACTGCAGAATTGTAAGTTTAAGACTTGAACACTAGCTGAAATCGCCTGCAGACCTCTCCTCTTGATGCTTTCCAACAAGACGGTGCCTCTTCTCAAAGGCAGCTATGAGAGACTCCTGCAAGATGAAATCTACAGCAATCTTAAGTAATATAATAACAATAATGCATTCAAGAGGGTACCCCTCACACCCCAAATGGATATTTTTCAAAGCTATGTATCTAAATTTTTACAAAACAACATTATCATTTCATTTTTATTTTTCTTTGCCTCTTTTTTTTTTTTTTTACAAACCCTTGTGTCTAGGGCTGACTTTCAATAGATCGCAGCAAGAGAGCTGCTCTACTACGTAGGAAACCCCGACCCAGAAGCAGGTCGTCCACGGATGGTTTAGCACCAGGCTCCCCACGAACATGCTGTGTATGACTGGCAAGGGGGCGGCTGCCTTTCTGGCCGTGACCCATTCCTTATCATTTTCAAAGTACTCTCCGTAACACTTAATACATTGGTCAAATATATGATTCTATTCTTGTAAACATTTTCAAACGTACCTGTTTGGATGGCTGACAGCACCTCCCTCACTTTTTCTTCACCTCTTCTATATCGTGAAATCCCTGTCCTCTCATGTCCCTCTTCATTCACAGAAACAAAAAGAAGTTGCATAGTACAAGATCAGGTGTGTCAGGTGCATTGGGGGCAAGAGAGACATGCTGCTTTTTGCCAAAAAACGAGTCCACTGAGATGGCTGCATGAGCAGGTGCATTGTCATAGTGGCAGAACCAGTCCCCATCTGCTCCAAATCAGGCCTTTTTTGTCACACACCTCTAGACTATCTTTTCAGAACTTCTAAGTAGAAAACTTGATTAACAGTCTGACTTGGTGAAGTATCCTTGAAATGAACACCCCTCACATTAAAAAAAAAAAAACAAAAACATTGCCGTGATCTTTCATTTTACTTGATAAGCTGGCGTGGTGCAGGGTGGGGCATGAAGTCATGAGGTCACAATAGCATCTTCAACTGACTTGATTGATGTTTGCTTTCAGGTCCATAAGAATCGCAGCACAATGTCTCATCACTGGTAATGGCCTTGGGAGAAGAGTCGGGATTGCTTTGAAGATGTCCTTTCAAAGCACAGCATGTTTCCACTGATGCTCTTTTTCTTGGTCAGTCAGAACCTGAGGCACTCATTTTACAGGGACCCTTCTCATTCTCAAATCTTCCATTAATATCCACTGAACCGAGCACCAAGATAGTCCATAATTCCCCCATCTCTTTGGTGATCTGCCATCGGTTTTCAAGCGCAAGTGCACAAATTTTGTCGACATTTTCATCTATTTGGGTTTCTTTTTGGAGATGAAGTCAATTTAATTTCATCTGTTTGAGTTTCTTTTTCGAGATGAGGTCAATTTAATTTCATATTAAGCAAGCACATTAGCTAGTACACAGAAAAGAATGCACACACACACAAGAATGTATGTGGCTTTTACATTTTATTGTGAATTGGATGAGGATTTACAAGGCTGATCAATTTTCCAGTCAATAATTCATATACATTTGTTTCATGTCATTGATTATAGTTCACACAGTGCAAAACCCCACTTTCTCCTGCATTTTCTATTCCCATCTATTCTTCTTCTTTAACCCACTGAACTTTGTCCTTAGGTAGATGCTGCTCTTCTAGTATTAGACAGTTGAATATTTTGAGATATGTTTACCTCCCTAGTGTTACAGTTCCTTTTAAAAATCTAGCTATTGGTTGGCTGAAAATTATGCTTTAGGGATGAGTTCACTTGGGGAACTTAAGCATGACAAAAAGTCAGAGCTGCAAGGCTTCCACTGGTCTCTATTAGTTATGTACTGGGATTCTAATCACAAGTTCAACACGTTGAAACCACTAGCTGCTTTACAGGAGAAAGGTGGGCTTTTCTATACCCATAAAGACTTAGAGTCTCTGGAAACCCTCGAGGGTAATATTACCCTGCCCTTTAGGATTGACAAAATTGATTTGATGGCAGCAAGTTTGTTTTTTGGATTTCTTCTTTCCCTCCCACAAGAATCAAGCCATTGTTACAATCTTAGATGGCTTCTCAGGAGCCTTTAGTGCCGCAGACACTGCTCACCAAAGTGGGATATAGAACATTGTCTTTGTGTACCAGATGAGTTGACCTTGGTGTTCCCCAAAATCAGAGTCCAGAGATTCCATGCCCTGTGACTCATTCCCTTAAAGCATTTATTGTGACTAAGATATTTTCATAATGGTGTGCCCTGAGATGCCAAGACATTCGTGGAGATATTTGACACATCAAACTTATGTAAGTCCCCAAGTATTGCCCCACTCTCTGTCCCATAGCCCCTTACCCTGCATATCTATTCAGCGTTTACTTGATCACCATCATTTTAGGATTGTGTGTGTGTGTGTGCACTCTTTTGAGTAGGAAAATCTCCTAATCATATATTGTCAATTACTGGTTTATGAAACTCTTATATTGTATGTTTTAATGTATTCCAATTTCTCACAGTCAATATTTAGTTAGCTTATAATATGATATTTACATTATTTTTAAGTTTTCACACATTTTCAAAGAAAAATCATCTAAATAAAATTTAGTTATTTTCATCATCAATATAGGTCAAGATTTTAATTTGTCCTTAGAGGATTCTCTTCTTTCAGTTGTTGGTAGCATCCCAGTCCTTCTTTTGAGTGGAATGCTTGGTTGATTGCTAGAACATGATTCTTCCATAACTGGACGTGGTTCATTTTCAGAGCTGGAATTATTTGCATAGGTTTTTGAATGTCCAGTGCTTTATTAATACAGTATTATCTGTGGTTTTTACTCATTATACTTTTGTGTGTGTGAATTTATAACTGTTTGCTTTATACCTACAGTGTTCCCTAGTATCAACTCTACTGCTTGAATTAAGCAGGAGGGGACATTGGTAGAACCTGCATGAGGGGAACATATTTGCTATGGGAAAAACAGACTTAGACAGATCACATTTAGCTCCTCTCAGAAAAAAATAGCACTAGTAAGATAAACTAACCCAAGCAGAAAGCATGTAACTAAGCATACTTTTATGGGGTAAAGAGTTATTTTATACTTCCTAACAACTGACTTTTATTTTGTAAAAGCATTGTAAATGGTTAATACACTCTACTGTTAACTGCGAGTTTGAAAGTTCAAGTCTATCCAGAGATGCTCTAGAAGAAAAGTCGGTAGATTCACTTCTAAAAAATTAGCCACTGAAAACTCTTTGGAGCAGCATACTACTGAAACATACTGATGGTCTCCATGAATTGAATTTGACCTGACAATATACTTAATATCTATTTCATGAAAGCCTTCAATTTCTCCTTGGCATTTTTTTCTATCCCTCGAGCTTTGAAGGCAAAATAACAATTTTAGTAAGCAATCTTTATAAAATCTTGCAAAACAAAACCGAATTTTGTTCTTTCCTTTTAAGGTAGCTGTTAAGATCCTTAAATCTCAGGTAGAGTTTGATCCACTGAACCTTTTAAAACATCATTTCTTTTACATTTTAGAAAAGATATCTTATTTCTCAAACCAGGATTTTCATGAGAAAATATTTTTTGTAAAGAAAGCAAACTTTTCCCAGGTAAAAACAATTTACAAAAATATACTAAAACCAGCAGCTCTCCAGGAGCAAGGCTGGACTTCCTGCTCCCACCATGGCAGTGATTGCCACTATATATATATATATATATATACACACACACACACTAAAGTAACTATTTTCTATGTGTGTTTTATTTTGTTTTGTTTTCTAATATCTCAGGGCAAGAACTATCACTTGTTTTTCCTTACAGGATCTTCATTAGTGTTTCTTACTGTGGTTTATAAAAGACAATTTAGATGCTAAGAACCGACTGTTGGTTGTCAGTTTTTCCTGCCATATCAAATTTTTCTTGGAAATTGAAGCAAAAACAAGCAAACAAACCAAAAAAACACTTGGATGTGACCTCATAATGAAGCAGCTGTTCAAAATTAGTACCCTACATTTTAAAAAGAATTTGTGAAAGAATGAAAGCATTTCCCCAATGGATACTGAATTTGGGCCTCTTATGATTACGTTCATCAACTACAGGCTGTCAGAGAATTGCTCTATTTTATTTTTTAATCTCTTTGTACATTCAAATTTCTGAACTTAGTAAGAGCTACCAGAGAGACAAATTTTAGAATGGTTCTCTCCTTTGTGTGAAAAGGAATTATTTCCTTAGATTTGGGGGTCTGACTCACTCAGTTGATTACCATTTAGTACAGTTTGCTATAGTTCTATCACTTATTTCTGTGAATTACCAGTAATTATCTCACTGATAATAGTTTAATATCAATTTTTTAAATTTAGGGAGTAGTGAGTAATAACATAAGTGCTCATGAGTCTTTGTCATGAAAGCAACTATGAACCCAACTGACATTTGGAAAACGGCTACGAATACAACTGACTGGCAGAGATCAACTGACTTGTGCCCATTCCAAAGAAAAGTGAACCAAAGTAATGCAGAAATTATCACTAATCCAACATTCAAGTAAAATTTCCCCAGAGATCCTGTGAAAATGCATGCAACAGCACATTGACAGGGAACTGCCAGAAATTCCATCTGGATTCAGAAGAGAAATTGGAATGAAGGACATCATCACTGACATCAGAAGGATCTTGGTTAAAAGCAGAGACAAGAGGATTGCTTATCATTTTATTGACTACTCAAAGGAATTTGAATGTGTGGATCATAACAAACTATGCATAACGCTGATGATAGGAGTCCCGAAAAATTGTGTTCATGAAGAAACTGTGCAAAGATCAAAGGCAGTTGTTTGACCAGAACAAGGGGATGTGGCATGATAATAAATCAGGAAAGTTATGGATTAGGGTTGTATCCTTTCACCAGGCTTATTCAGTCTGTATGCTGAGCAAATAATCTAAGAAGTTGGACCGTCTGAAGAAGAATGCGGCATCATGATTGGAAGCAGGTTTATCAGCAGTTCCTGTTTCCCAGATCAGAACCTTTTACAATGTGTTTGGGTAAAGGAACACATATTCTTTGCATTTAATGAAATCAGGAATTAGCTACAGCCTTAAAATTGGATTTCCCTCTAAGACTTAGTTTTAAAAAGTAGGGGAAAAAAGATAAAGATAGGATCATCTAAATGAGTCTGATGTTTATCATCAGTTTTAGCTTTTGAAGCGTTCCTTAGGACTAGGGATTTAATTCATTCTCCATTTAGATGGCTGCTTGTAGTGAGAAAGGCCAGAAACTTCCTAATAGTTGGGCACCTTTTGCTTCCTTCAACATACTTTGCTATAGCACCCATGTCTTCAGTGACTTCCTCAGGAAGTTGAGTACTTTCAGGTCTATGTCACAAGGAATAATTGTTCTTATATTAAGATTATCATCAAATGAGAACTCAAAGTCTGTTCATATATATATGGTTTATAGAGACATTTTTATTGTTTTATTTGAGTACATCATAAGTCATTTCTGTGGGCCACAAGGTCATTTAATCGATAGTAACATTATTTTAGTCAATGGTGTGGAGTTTAAAACACTGTTGAGAAAAAGAATTTATACACTTGTAGGACATCTTCCTAGACTAGTACATCAATTGCTAACTTGTCCAGCTTCAAAACTTAAGTGACTGGACATTAATTAAACAATCATTTGGGCCATAGAAATGGCAGTACTTTCAGGAACACTCATTTTTTAAAGAAAGAATAATGGCTGGCAGGCTAACACATGCCACACAAAAAGCACAGCAAGTGTGAAAACAGCAAGTATCTGTTGGTCCTGGGCTGACCTTCAAAACAAAAGGTCTGAATGAAACCACTAAAGTCTTAACCTTTGGATAGCAGCCATCTGCTTCTTTTTCCAGTCAGGCATTTCAATTTTTGAATTCAAGGGTGTATTTCAGTGCCGTAGATCAGCTACAAGCAAGATTACTATAAAGTTCAGTTCACTTAATAGGGTTCCAATTCTCATCACTCTCACTGCCAAGGAAAATTTTGGTTGCATTTCTTCCCAGAAAGATGTGGCCATTTTTCTGGTAGTCTGTAGTATATTGGATATCTTGAGGAAGAACACTTTTAACTATTGCAATATCAATACATTGCATAAATTAATGCTCTTTATTCTGGCCCACATTCTCTTGTTGATAGAACTGTATAAACTGTACTTCAGACATTGAGAGCTTAAGAATTTATGGTCCCAAGATTATGAAAAACAAACATCCAGTAGCTCTGTTTTTAAAATTTTAGTCTTACGTGGATTTTTTTCCTTTAGCAAAAGTTGAGTGTAGAGGAGAACACAAGAGTTATGTTATTTTATATTAATCAATGTAGCATGAATTGTATATTTTTCTCACATATTCAAATGAATAGTTATTTTAAATAAATAAAAATAATTAATAAATAAAAAGACAGCAATCACCCTGGATTCCAGCGAATCATTTCTTAATATATATGTTCTTCCAAGTGCTTGCTGAGTTTCTTAATTTCAAAGTAGTTTCCCCAGAGTATTTAAGACTTTTCATTTGGATGATATAATTGGTGTAATATAATCATACAAAAATAACATTTTGTGGACATAATTCAGGCAAAATTTCTAATCAAATATTTGCAAAACAAGGAATTGGTTTGGTTTTTAAATAGACCCAAGCTTTTCTTATAAAAGCTTTCAAATCTAAGAAGTTGGAAGGCAAACTCTGCCTGAAAGCAGAGGAGAAGAAAAGAAGAATTACCTGGAAAAAACAAATGAAAAATTACTTTGAAACTCTAGCTACATGAGAAGATAAGTATAGGCAGGTTAAAAAGAAATCTGTGTGTTTGCTTTTAGTTAAGCCTGGATCCTCTTAGATAAGTCACTTAGATTTTTTCCTTTGTTAGTCATGGTATCTCTTTCATTGCTTCCTACATATTTCAAGGTGGTTTTAGTATAATTTATATGTCCGTTAGAAAGGG
This sequence comes from Nesogale talazaci, assembly GCA_004026705.1. NCBI lineage: Eukaryota > Metazoa > Chordata > Mammalia > Afrosoricida > Tenrecidae > Nesogale > Nesogale talazaci. The sequence goes on along the minus strand of PVJH01000986.1, from coordinate 107,748 downwards.
AATAACTAACTTCCTAATTAAATTACATTGAAAAGAAAAATCTTTCAGTTTGATATATATATATACATACATATATATACATTTATTGAAGGCTCATACAACTCCTGTCATGATCAATACATACATCAATTGCATGCAGACCACATTTGCACATTTGTTGGCAGCATCATTCTTGAAACATGCTCTTTCTACCTAGGCCCCCAGTACCAGCTCTCCATGCTTCCCCTCCCTTCCCCTCCCTCTTCCCCATGAACCCTTAACAAAGGTTCAGCTTGCTTTTTATTGCTGTGTAAAGTCTTCATTTTTACAAATTTTCAACACCTTAGAAAAAAGAAAGATGATCAAAGAATCTCTTTGACATCTTCTTAACATCCAATGCCAAGAAATAGCTTTCGTTTTAGGCACCAACTATTATATGTATTATGTTTGGAATTTTCTGTGTTTTCATCTTTAGCAAAGCTTTACAACCCAGAAGGCGTTAGGTTGATTTATTTGAAGCATAATTTTCATAATGAGAAGGTTTTTCATCACGGAGAATTCAGGAAACCAACCCCATGCCAATCATACAGCTTTCTTAGGAAGAATGTTTAAAGACTTTGGATAGTTCCACTGAAACAAGAATCTTTCAAGAATATGGCAACATTAGTGATGCTGATGCGATATTTGGCACATAAAAGATTCTTGGTAAATGTCATATGTTGGCACGTGATAGACACATACGGAATATTTATTGAATATACATCCAATAAATGATGTACAATCAACAAACATTTAGTAAATGAATACTATGATAAGTTTAGCTTAACAAGGGGTATAGATGTGACAGGTAGGCTTGTTGTACCAACATGACTAATGCACACACGTAAGATCAATTGAAGGGCAAAGATATAAATGGCTTGGCGAGGCCCGCCCTTGCTCTTTTGCTCTTGGATCGACAAACCAGCCGGCTGCCTTGTTTGTCCTGTGCTTTGCTTGATCTTTAAGCAACACTGACTGTGGGACACCTAATCATGGACTGTGTTGCTGTGAGTTGAGGTTTTTTCAAGCCCTGCTTCACCACGCTACTGGAATATACATCTCTTGAGCTAGAAACTCTTGGACCCTGTGATCTGGCTGCTTGTTTGTGAGCTGCTTTGCTGTTTGCTGCTTGTGGTCGGATAGCCTGAATTGCTCTACAGAGGACTACTCAATGACCCTCAAGACTTAAAGGACTGCCAGTGTACTAGCTGTCTCACACAAGTGAGTTGCACCGAGCCATTTGTACTGCTTTATAGATTAGTTAACTGTTTATTTTTTATGTTAGATATCTTTCTATCTATATAACTAGAGAGAGAGCATTATTAGTGCCCTGGTTTTGTTTCTCTAGAGAACTCTGTCTAACACAGTAGACAACATTTTAAAGGATATTCCTGTTGAAACAAAGAATATCAGATGAACGTGTTGCTATTTAATTGTTCATTCTTTATGAATTTGCCCCCCTGATGCCTGTACTTATCATAGCTATTCAATTTTACTGGTTTCACTAGAATAGTCACACATATACAGTTAAGAGACTTGGGAAAGGATATCATACATATAACTAGGATAGTACAGTGACAGATGTCTCCTAAAAACTGTAGTCATAAAAGCCATAAGCTCTTCATTTTTTTCTGTCTTGGAAATGTATGGTTTTTACAATCTAGCAGATAACGACTAGTGAGTTGTGTTTAAGAATTTATGTAACTAGCATTTATTTCTGACAGAGGTAACACTAACACTTTCAATGATATGGCTTGTTCTCTCTCTCTCTCTCTTTCTCTCCTCTCTGGGATACCAAATTAAGCTTTGGTGAATTCCTAGATTTTGTAAAAGGAGTAGAGGAATGAATTCACTATAAATCTCCATTTGTAGAATTTTTGAAGATTTTTTTATACTTTGAATACCCAAAAAGTCTGTAACAAAATCAGCTTCATTAAATTCTTTTCCAATTAATTAATAACCACTGTTAGAAAGAAAACGGAATAAAGCTTTTAAGAAAGGAGACAGTTTTGTTTGTTTGGGGGGTTTGAAGAAAAGGCTTTGCCTTGCCTATATTTTTCTTAGTTATTCTCTCTTTCTTTAAAATACCTTTATTAAAGGCTCTTAATATCTCTTATCAGAATCCATAAGTTCATCCATTGTGTCAGGCACACTTGCACATATGCTGCCATCATCATTTTCAAAACATTCTCTTCCCACTTAAGCCCTTGATATCAGCTCCCCATTTCTGTCCCTTCCCTCCCCCACCTTCTCTTACAAACCCTTGCTAAGTTATAGATTATTATTTTCATATTTTACATCATCCTTTGTCACCTTGCACCCCCTTTTCTGCTGTTTGTCTCTCTGGAAGAGGGTTATAGGTTGATCCTTATGATCAACCCCCCCACCCCATCCCGCCCTCCTACCCTGTCCTAATCCTCCTGGTATCTACTCTCATTGTTGGCCCTGGGGATGTTTATCTCTCCTGGATTACCTGTGTTGCAGGCTCTTGTCTGTAGCAGTTTGCATGCTCTGGTTTAATTCTACGTGTAAAATAGAATTGAGGTCATGATAGTGGGGGGGAGGAAGCACCAAAGAACTAGAGGAAAGTTGTGTGTTTCATTGGTGCTATACTGCACCCTGATGGACTCATTTCTTCCCTGTGACCCCTCTGCAGGAATATGTTCTATTGTCTACAGATGGGCATTGGGTCTCCATGCCATGTCCCACCCCTCCCATTCACATTGAGTATGATTCTGTTCTGAGTCTTAGATGCCTAATAACTGATCCCATCAACACTTAATGATCACATAGGCTCGTGTGCTTCTTTCATATGGGTTTTGTTGCTTCTCAGCTAAATGAATGTGTGTTTATCTTCAAGTCCTTAAGACCCCAGATGTTATATCTTTTGATAGCCAGGCACCATCAGCTTTCTTCACCACATTAACTTATGCCCCCATTTTGTCTTCAGCAATCATGTCAGGTAGGTGAGTATCACAGAATGCCAGATTGTCAGAGCAATGTGTTCTTGTCTTGAGGGAGTACTTGAGTAGAAGCCCAATGTCCATCTGCAACCTTAATTCTTAATATATAGATATGAGTACATAGTTCATTGTCCTCTTGTTATATATATACACACACATATATTTACATATGTACATCTTAATGCCTCTCTTTGTTGAAGAAATTCATTTGATAATTGTCAGCTCTCAAAATTTCGTCTCTGAGGCCAGAGTCAAAGTACAAAAGGATATTATATTGATTAATAACATTTCCTTTTGTATTTCTGATAGCTCTGAAGTATATACTGATAGTAGAAATATAGGGTATCATTTTGGTTGGCAAACAGAGAATTAGTCTGTTCCAAATATTTCCCATATTTTAGCTTACTCCCATGTTTTAAAGACAAGCTATATTTCTCTCTGTGAACAGTTTAAATAATCTACTTTAAAAAGTCCAGTTAAAAGGCAGTGGAAAATTTTTGTGCAGGCTCATCACGAAGATGTTGTACTATATTACTGTATTGCTCTATAGTAGAGAATGAACTTAAAACAGAGAAGTTAAGTGACTAACATGATAAAGTCGTGAAAACATAATAACATTTCAGAAGAAATAACTGAGCTGGTGTTTTCAGTTCTCTTAACAATTAATTATGCAACCTGATGAATGGTGTGGATTCCAGGCCATGCACTGATCACCCAAATAAACAGAAGCAGATCATAAGCACCTGGCATTCTGTGATTGAAATGGAAACAATGGACAATATTGCTTATTACCGAGCTAAGCCCAAACTCTAGAAGCCTCAAAGTAGGTGAACATGGAAGTTTTAGCCACGTCTAAGACACAGGAAGGTTTAAAACACAGTATTAATTTACTACATTATCAAAAGATATCTAAAAACAGATTGACTTGAAAATAACTCCAAATGGGAAAATAAATGATTCTCAGCAGCTTATTGTCTTCTTTTTCAGGAACAAGGGGAGAAACACAGCTTCCTTCTGGATCACTATTTGGTACCTTCAACAGTCCTTTGTTTTGTTTTTTCCACTTTATATTATTAACCATTTATCAGAAGCTTAAGAGATATATTCACCAATATTCTCTAATGGCTAACTGTGTAGTATCTCAATTTTCATCCTGAAATAAAAATAAGATATATGATTTGACATAAATTGTAGTCTGATGAACCAAGAACAAAGATCTGACACACAGCAGACCTAATAATTTAAAACATAGTCCTAATAGAGTCTTATCATTTTCCATTTCCTTCATGGTGCTGTCTTGAAATAACTAAGAAAGACGTTAAACACATTAACTTGCACATTCCTTGCAATACAAAAACAAATATGTTGGGTAACAATAGCACTCTTTTTTTAACTGTCTTTTAATTTTTCAGGATGAAATCACCAAATCTTGTCTATACAAAGTACACCCGAGATATTATTATCTTACTTATGAGGCACACTTCTATGCAAGGATATGTAACACCTGGTATGAATGGTGTATTTTACTGAGTGACCAAGGACTTTCAATAAAAGCCTTGGTGTCTGAGTAAATTTATAAATACATTATATTAATATACATCTTTTTAAAAGAATAGTTATTCACCCACTAAAAGTCTATAGCAATTAAATGAGCAGCATAAATGATCATGGCACCTCTAAAATGTAAAAATAAACATAAATAGATGGCTAATTTGAAATGATCAACCTATGAAGCTACACATTTAATCATAATTGGTACAGAAGGTTCAGCAATTGGACCTAATGTACTGGTTTGGATGACTAAGGACCAAATCAGAGCTGCCATTTTATTTTATGTTAATACATGACTGGCAACTATATTTAGCATTATTTTCTGCTTATGCATTCTTTCATAGTTAGGCCGTAGCTAGGCTACTATTATGACAAAGTTTCTTACATGCTCAAAGAGTCTCATCACTTGTCCCTTGAAAGATTAGACTTTGGTTGGTTATTATAATCCAAAGCAAATAGTTCGTCATGTCCTGATTTCCTTATCTTTTAATGGATGAGAGAGAGAGATTGCATGACAAAGTAAAATATTTAATACAAAGTGCTTATTTCAATATTTCCTGAGGAAAACAATAGCCACTTGATGCACTTTTGACAACATAGTTTTACCTTAATATTACATGTGGAGAAGTTGGGACAATGATGAAAACAGTCATCCTGAACCCTCAGCCTGGATCAAAGGGGCTGAGAGTCCTCAGGAGTTCCCTGGAGAGCTGCTGTAAATTTCATCTGTCTGGCTGTAAGCGTCTCAGGAGATTAAAGCTCTACCCTCCGTTTTAATGTGAATTCTCAATCCATTCCCATGGAGTCAAGTCCAACTCAGATTGACCCCTTAAGACAGACTAGAACTGCTCCGTAGGATTCGTAAGGTTGTATATCTCTGCAAATTCAGCTTCTCCCATCTTTCTTCTGTCAAATGGTTGGTGAGTTCAAGCTGCTGACCACCTGTGGGCTTGTTTTAACTTTCTTTAGATTCAACTTGAAATTGCATAAGAGCAAATGAGGATCTGATCCCCAGTCAGCCACTGGCCTCATTTTAGCTGCTGATATTGAGCTTCCATCATCTTTCCCCACAGATGCAGTCAATTTACTTTCTGAGTATTCCATCTGGAGAGGTCCATATGTATACTCGCCATTTGTATTGTTGAAAAGGTATTTGTTATAAAGTTTTGGGTCTTAGCAATATTCTACCATGATATCCCTAGCTTCATTCCTATCACCAACGTCTTATTTCCTGATGATTTTTCCTTCCTCTTTCTTTATAACCTTGGCAGTCCAGTTACCAATAATTATCAATATAGCTTTATAGCATGTTTGACCAATTTGACCAGACTTAAAACTTGGGTAGGATTCTCTAATTTCTGAGCCACTATCTTTACTGGACATGCTGTGCTGATACCAGCGTGACTGGCAATTTGAAAGCACCAGCAACTGCTAGAAAGAAAGAATGTACTTTCCACTCCCATTTAGAGTTATAGTTTTGATGGAACCAACTGCAAGGATCTACATATGACCTCCTGTCTGGAGCATGGGCATCAGAGGAGCGGGCTGAGGGAGGTGTCTGGCAGGGTCAGATACGACAGAACAATAATAATTTATAAAGTATTGAGGGTGGAGGGTGGAGGGTGGAAGGAGAGCAGGGTAAGAGGGGAGGGGTTGGAAAAGCTGATACCAGGAGCTCAAGGGAAAAGACGGATGTTTGGAGAATGATGACGGCAGCAGACGTGCAAAGGTGCTTAGCACAGTATGTTTATTGATGTATTGGAAAAATGATGTACGAGCCCCTGATAAAATTATTTTTAATTAAAAAAAAGATTTATAGTTTTGGAAACCCACAGGGGGTGCTGAGTCAGCATTGACTTGATGGCAACAAGTGAGTGGTGCTTAAATCTGAATAATAATTATATCGACTGGATTTACTTGTGGAGAATAGATATTATCAGTGGTGGGACTTATATCAGGAGGAACCAATCCTTGCAGAAGAACATTATGATCGGTAAAATAGAGAGGCAGGAAAAAGAGGAAGGCCCTTGAGAAATCATTGACATAATAGCTGTTATAATGGACTCAAGCATAAGAATGATGTGCAGTTGGCACAGGACCAGGCAGTGTTTCTTTCTACATAGTATTTCTATGAGTTGGAATCAAATTGGTGGATGGTGGTTACACGTTGGACTGCAATCCCCAAGGTCCAGAATTTGAAACCACCAGTCGCTATTCTGGAGAAAGACAGGTTGTTTACTCCCAAAAGCAGTTATAGTCTCAAAATTTCACAGGGGCATTCTTCCCCATCTAATAGGATTGATATGTATAGTTATCAGCTTGATGGCAGTGAGTTTCGTATTGATTTCAACAGCAACAATGTTGTTAGAGACTCTGAAACTTATTGCCAATCAAAGAGTAGAAATAGAAAATGGAAGAAAAGATAAAATCAAAGAGCTGAATGGAAAATATCAAAGGACAGCTCAAGTAGACAAAAGCAAATGTTATAATGAAATGAACAAAGACTTATATTAGAAAATCAAAAAAGATTAACATGCTCAGCATTTTTTAATTTTTAGGTTTTCATTCTTTTAAAAAATCCTTTTATTGGGGGCTCATATAACTTTTATCATAACCCATACATAAGTCCACTGTGTGTCAAGCACATTGGTGCATCTGCTGCCCTCATCATTCTCATAACACTTGAAGTCTTTACCAGGACACATTAGTCTATGCTAGGAAATTTGGAAGACAGCTATGTGGTCAACTGATTGAAAGAAATCCATATTTGTGCCTACTCCAAAGAATAATGGCCCAAAAGTATACTCAAACTACAGAACGATATTGTTGATACTACACACAAGTAAAATTTTGCTGAGGATCATCCAACAATATTGAAATGAAATTGCCAGAAGTTCAGGCACACTTCAGATGAGGATGTGGAACAAAAAATATCATTGTTTATGACAGATGGAACTTGGCTCAAAACAGAGAATATCAGAAAGATATCTACCTGGGTTTATTTCATTAGCTATGTAAAGGCATTTGCCTGTGTGGGCCATAAAAAATTATGGATAACCATGAGAAGAATGGGAATTCCAGAACATATCGTTGTGCTCATGAGTCACTTGTACATTGATTAAGGAAATGCTGCTTGGTTTAAAATCTGGAAAGGTATGCATCAGGACTGTATACTCTCACATATTTATTCAATCTGTATGCCAAGAAAATCATCAGAGAAGCTGGATTATATATTTAAAAAGAAGTTCCTGGCAGGAACTGTGGATCTGGGGAAAAGGTATAGAAAGCACAAGATGCTGCTGCATCTGCTGGAGCAGTCTTGAAGCCGTAGAGTATCTGCAATCTTAGGTAGCTGGAACCCATGCTTCCATGTTTCCTGGAAAATTCCGGTCTTGAGTCAGGTTGAAGCTTCTGGGTATCCCGCAATTCCATAGCTCCTATCAGAATGCCTCTGGCTTCCCTATAGTGCAGTAAATGGTCTGCAATGAAATTGGACAGTATGAAATTGGACTGCAATGTGACTGGAAAGATTAGTCCTGGAAGACAATTGGACAGGTTAGCTCAGCCAAGAACACCTCATTTACATAACTCAACAGGCAAAATCTCATTTACGTAATGCACAGTGTTGGTCTATCATTTTTCATGCTACAGACCTGTAAACGTGTAAGTATGTATTTTAAAAACAAGGAAGAGAAGAAAGCTATTTGATTAATAAAGCATATATAAAAGGGCTCATTAACAACCTGAGATATGCAAATGTCACACCTTGCTTCCTGAAAATTAGGGAAGATTTGAAAGACTCTAAGGAAGATCAAGGATTATAGTATTCAGTATAGATTGTAAGTCAATGTAAAGTAAAGCCAATAGTCTCTGAATTGAACCAATAGGTAATCTCGTGATGAGTGGAGAAAATATTGAAGTTGTCAATAATTTTATCTTGCTTGGATCCACAATCAATGCTCATGGAACAAGCTATTGGGAGATCAAAATATGTGTTGCAATAAATCCATATGCTGCGCAAGATTTTTAAAAGGTATTTGAATAATAATGATGTTACTTTGTGGTATATGGTGAGTCTGGCCCAAGCCATGGTATTTTCCATTGCCTCATATGTATATGAAAGTTGAACACTGAAGAAGAAAGACCAAAGAAGGATTCATGCATTTGAATTGTGGTGGTGGAGAATCCTGAAAGTATCATGGACTGTTGAAAGATGAATCAGTCTGTGTTAGAAGAATTAAGGCCAAATTGCTTTTTAGAGGCAAGGTAGGCAAGACATAATTTTACATGCTTTGGATATATTGCCAGGAGAGATGAGTCCCTGGAGAAGGATATCATGTTTGGTAAAGTGGAGGAATGGTGAAAAAAAGGAATGCCCACAAGGAGATCAATTGAAACAGTGACTGCAACAATGGACTCAGACAGAGGAACACTAGTAAGGACGGATAAGACTATATGTATTTGTGAATAGGGTCTTTTCTGGAGTAAGACCACATGTATTTGTGAATAGGGTCACTATGGGTTGTAGCCAATTTGATGGCACTTAACAACAACAGCAAAAACATACTTCTCTAAGGACTAGATTTGATAATGTATGAATGCAGTTTGATTTTTGACAGGTAAATGTGATCAATTACTCTTCCAGATATTTGACAACTTCCCAATAATAAATATAGTGTTTTTGCAAGCTATGCAAACACACCCACTCCTCCTTTATCAAGAGGATTATGTTCAAATTTTCCATAATGAAAATTCCTGCATATGTTCCTGCAAAATTTACACATAACCTTAACAATCACAGTCATTGCTATTCTTACCTTGCACCTCATCATTTGTAGTCAAGTTTTCACTATTTTAAATATGAAATTTCAGATAACAAGATGATTGAAAAAGGAGTAGGATTATTTACCTTATAAAAGATAGATGACAGAAAGAGAGAGAGAGATTTCAGAAAACCTTTGATTGCTTGAAGGGGTAAAAGTAAGCACTGTAATTATGGTAGTTTATTTAGTATTTTATCTATTTTTTGATAACCATTAACTGAATATATGCTATGAGTCTTCATTCAAGAAGAATGATTATTCATAAGCAAAAACATACTAACAAATGGTAATAAATAAAGGAGGGTATTTTAAGTAGAGTGGTTGCCTCTGTTCATATATCTAACTTCTGAGGAGGCAGTAGTTACCTAGGGTCCTGAAAGTGAGAGATAAAGGCATAAAAAGATTTAAGGGATATTTTCCAGCAAAATAATGAGCAAGTACCAAGGTCCCAAGGTGAGTATGAATTTGGATGGTTTCAAAAACAGCATCAACGAATATAAAATTCTTAGAAATTTTACTAGAGATGCTTACATTCTCTAGGAAATAGTGTCAACATACTATTTTTAAAAATACTTTTATTGAAATATCTTACACAATCTAATATATCAATCCACATACAATTCCGTTGTTCAATTCCATGGTATGGAGTTATACACTCATCAGTGCTGTCGGCCCCCTCTCTCCCATCTCTCTTCTAAAACCCTCAGGGAACCATTACTGTTTCTGCAAAGTGATCTATCTTGTACTGAACTCTCAAATATAGAAATGGACATATGCAAATCGAACATGATTAATGAGGTAAGATAAATAACATGCTTAATAGCAAAGGGAGGAAATAGTTAAGAACTAGTTCTTAATAAGGTAGCTCATCAGTGCCATACTGCACCCTGGATTTATCATCCTTTTTGTGTGGCTCTTCTGAGAAGGACTGTCCAATTATCTTGCAGGTGAGTTCTGGGTCTCTATTGCATCCCCAATTTACATTGAGTTGGTACTGTATTTTTGAACTTCTGATACTTCTTCCTGTCAAAACTTCATGGTCACACAAGGTAGTGTGCCTCTCCTGTGTGGGATTTGTTGCTTCCCTGCTGGATGGCTGTTTGTTCAATTACAAACTTTTAAGATCCCAGATGCAATATCTTTTGATAGCTAGGCACCAGCAGCTTTCTCCACCACTTTTTCTCATGCACCTATTTTGTCTTCAGTGATTCTCTCAGGAAGAGGAGTATCTAACAATGTCACAATATTAGAACAAATCATTCTGGTACTGAGGCAGGATTTAAGTAGAAGTTCAAAGTCCACCTGTTTCCTTGTTATAAATGTAGGTATCTATGTATTTTCCTTTCTGCCCCACAGTTATGTCTATCCATCATTCACATGTCAGTAATACCTCTCAAATAAAATGGAACTGTTCAAATATATTAAGAAAGCTACCCATCCTTTGCCTACAATTTTAGAACCCTTACTATTCTCCTATACCCTTCTTTATTAGCTCCTTGCTTCCCATCACTCCTGACTCCACTCTCCCCCCCAGCAACCATCGTTCCAGATGCTTTTGAAGTAAGGTTGCCTATCCTGGATTACCTGTATAGATTAACAACTCCCCAAATTGTCATAAGTCTAACTAGAATAATGACACATAGTGCAGATAAACATCTCTATGTTTAAAGAAAGAAAAGGACATTTGAAAAAACAACATTCCAGTCCCCATTCCTTTCAGGAGTACTTATTCTTTGGCCTGCTTACCTAACCACTCATTCATCCTTTTAGCCTTCCGTAATCACGTCCAAAAGACAAACATCCTCTAAGTTCACATTGCTATTCCAGCAATCAGAGATGGAGTGGTCTAGTGTTCCCCACTCCCACCCCCAGTTTAGTCTTTTAACATGGCACCCTTGTGAGCAATTCATACCAGTTCATATGGGGTGCCAAATGCTGCTTTCCAAATGAGAAATGTACACTTGGGATCCTTCAGGTTTAGTACATATCACTGGTCTGTTGTACTCCCATTGTGATTGAGCCCCAAGTGGATGGGGCAGATGGCCTGCTCTTCCTGAACGCTATCATCAAAGTTGTCATCGGGGGGAGAACATCACTTCTCCAGCTGAGACTGGTTCGACAGTCATATCTGGGCATGAGATATTCTGTGCAGTAAAATTGCCTTCCTGAAATGGCACACCAGCATGGGGTCTGTTCTGACTCTCCCATTCCTGTGGAAATATAATCAAGACCCTGCCCTTTTTACTCTCCCCACACAATTCTTTTGGGCCATAAAAGCATATGGGAGGTGGTGGGGGAAAAGATACCATTTAGCACAGTATTATAATAATCTTTTGATTCTTCCCACACCATGTAATTTTAATCTTAAATCCTCAGGTGTGTTTGAGGCAGATTCTAGTTCACCCAGTGGGGTTTCCACATCAGATTTCTCTGGTAAGTCCTTTGGAGCCATACTCCCCACCCCCCCTTAGAGTCCTTAAAAGTATTATTAGTCATTTTTCTCACTATGAACTTGATCCTCCCCTGTTTCTACCAACAAATCACAAAGGGTAACCCTAAAAAACTAAAATTGCACTGGGCAGAGCAGAACTTTCATAATTCACTTTTTTTTTTCGCTAGGCAAGCTAGAAGAAATTCACTCCAAGTTAGTGCCCCTGGTGGCATCCCCTGGGGAGGTTCTTTCTGGTTACAGTGGAATTTTTGACTAAAGCAGCTTCAGTCGAGCCTCATTTTTTGTGATGGACAATTTAAGAGAATAGCATGTGGCAGTGAAATTTTGTTTCCTGCTTGTGTAAAATGCCACAATAATTGTTATGATGTTGCACACAGCTTACAAGGAGAGCCCTAAAGTGTACTAGTGGTTTTATTTAAAATAAGGTGAAACCTCATTTTAAATGATGACAAATCTTATTCTGGATGTCCATAAATTTCCTGAATGGACAAAAATGTCAACTTGTAGTTCATGTGGAGTTTCTTCCACCAGGTTACACTTTTTTCTATTTTCTATTTAGAGTTAATCAAATTTTCTATTTAGAGTTTCTGAAAAGGTTGTATAACAGTGAGTGAGTGTGTGTGTGTGTGTGTGCCTAAAAAAGTCTGCATTGTGGCAGTGCGATGGAGGTGGGAGATGGAGAAGGGTACTGGGGTTACCATCACAGTGCACCATCTCAGTGTGGCAATTTTTGGCAAAAAAAAAAAAAAAAAGGCTTCTCTTACCCCATGCTTCTTACTCACCTGACCTCACTCTATGCAACTTATTTTTGTTTCCATGATAACTGTGGGACATGAAAGGAAAGCCATTTGACAACATAGAAGAGGTGAAGGAAAAAAATGTGTGTGCGTGTGTGTATCAAACACCCAAAAAGATGAGTTTGAAATGTTTTCTCCCAAAATGGAAAATGTATTGTGTAATGGAGAGAACTTTGAAGATGATATGCTTCTTTTGTAATAAATAGATACATAGCTTTTGGGGGAAAAAGTCTGTTTTTTGGATTATCCCCTTGTACACTTGTCTTATCTTGGATGTATATGCTCACTTTCCCCTATATTTACTTGACTTCCCCATGAGTATCCTTCATGATTCTGATAAGAATGTTTGCTGGTACAGGGTATATAATCATAACTTTGCATGGCGGCCCCTAAGCATTCAACCCCCCTGTAGCCGTCATCTGCTTATGTTGATTTTATGATTGAAATGTAGGGGTGGAGTCTAGCCTGTTAATCTGGAGATAACCATTGAGTAGCCAATTAGACCTCTTCGTGGGCATGGCTTTCTCCTGAGACTTCTGGGAAATCTCACGATATTTCCCTAGTGAAGATGAGAAGCTATCTTCCCCAGTTGTTGGGAGTTAGTCAGAGAGGCAATTAATCATGGAAAAAGACAAGATGGCAGCATCTGAGGAGCTGGATGAGCGGCAGAGAGACCACATGACTTTGCCCTGATGGAGCTAGATCTCTGAAGCTGGGGTGGCCACATGGAGACCTCTGCCAGCGATGAGTTGCTTCTGCTGTTGATGGAACCTGAGCCCTGGAAGTGAGGAGCCATGTGGAGATCCTGCCAGTGCCGGGATTCTGTACCCACTGACCTGTGACTTTGTGAGTTGGAAGGAGACTTTATAGACTGATTTCAGGCATATGAATTAATATCAGACTTATGACTTTGAACTGGACTGGGCTCAATATCCTGTTCCTCTTGTATATAAAAATTTTCCTTATACCTATATGTGTGTCTATGAAATTTGTTCCTCTGGTCTACCAGGACTAACACCCCCCACTTCCCTTCTCTTGAATATCTGATCCCAACTAAACTGAGGACCCCTCTGTGAAGTTACCTTCAATGTGCACATGAACACAAAGGGAGGATGGTCCATGGTTCATTGGCACCAGCAAGGCCTTCTACCAAGCTGCTGACCACCCTGGACAGCCGACTGGAGGGCCTGCAAGTCTAAGCTTGTGCTCATCCTATTGCTCATCCTGACAGCTAAGGACTAATTAAGAACTTTTCATTTCGTGATTGAATAACATCACTAAACATAATGATCTTCAGATAGCTTCATGTCATAAGGCTTTTCATGGTTTCATCACCTATTTAAGGGATGCATAGTTTTTACTATATGTATATATGAGAATTTTTTAAATTCATTCTTCTTGATGGGGATTTAGGCTGTCTACAAATTCTTGACACTGTAAGTTGTGTTGCAATGAGCATGGGTGGGCATATTTCTGTTCATTATGTGAGTCTTGTATCTTTGAGGTATATGCCAGGTAATGGCATTGCTGAACCATGTGGTATTTCTATTGCCATCTGTTTTAGAAAGTGCCATATCACTTTCCACAGTGGTTGTTCATACTTATAAGCCCATCGGAAGTATATAAATTTTCCAATTTTTCCACACCCTCTCCAGCATTTGTGGTTCTCATTTTCTCATGGTTGTTTTAACTTGGTAACCCAAAGGGGTAGGAAACAAGAGAATTTCCTCATGTGTTTATTAGTCATTCACGTGTCATCATCTGTTGGGAATCATCTGTTCATTTCCTTTGCCCACCTTCACAGAGGGTGATTTGCCTTTTTCTTGTTATAGGCTTGTGGTATATTTTAGTTTTTAGTAATTAGCTCTTTGTCCATTTTGTCATTGCTAAATTTATCTTTTCCCAACCTGTGGGCTCTCATTTTACTTTTTAATCACATAATTTGATGAATGCATGCTTTTTTAGTTATGATAGTCCCTTTCATCTATTTCATCTTCCGTATGTCTCCTTTGCTATATATGGTAGCCCACATATGTATTGCACTAAGGACTTTAGATTTGTCTCAGTCTTCTTGTTGATGATCCCGGTAGCTTTGGATTTTATTTTGGCCACTGATCCACCATCACCATGGGATCATTTTTGGGGTGAGGTATGGATCTTGTTTCATTCATCTAAAGATGGATATTCAGTTTTACCAGCATTACTAATTAGAAAGGGTATCTCCTTCCCATTTGATGTCCATGTAGGATCACTAGTGACATTGACTTCTGGGTGGGATTACACTCTGTGGTGATCTTAGGTTTGTGTCTTGCAGCTTTTGGTTGTCTGACAGTAATGATCTGCATAGTATTTTTTGTAATGCTGGTTTTATTTTTATGAATTCTCTAAAATCTGTTTGAGGATACTTTATTTCTCCTTCATATTTGATGGATAGCTGTGTTTGATATAGGATTCTTGCTTAGCCATTTTTTTTCCTTTCAAAGTTTGAAACATATTCTCCCTGCATGATTTTGCCAATGAGGTCTGAGCTTATTATTGCTTTTTTATGTTTAGGTAACTGATTTGTTGTTGTTGCTTTCTGTAACTGCATTCATTATTCATGACTTTCTACTTTTCATTGAAGTTAGATGCTTTATTATATGTCTTGATGCGAACACATGAATTGTTTTTTGAATGTTGAACTCTCTTTGCATAACTGTTATGAATCCAGCTTGGCCATAATGTATTATTTTCTTTGATATGCTGTTGGTCAGGATTTTGTTGAGCATTATACTATTTTACGTGTAGTCTTGCTAGGATCTTTGTTCTGGTATATTTCTCTTCATGGTATCCCACATCATCTTCAGGCTCTTCTCAGATTCTTTTGATGTTTTAAAATGGCTTTCTCTCATTTGCTGAGGTCTATATGGTGTCTTCAAGTTCACTGATTAGCTTTCTTTTTCTTCATTTTATTGTTCAGTACTTTTACAGTGTTTTTTTTTTATCTTTGCTATCCCATTGCTTAGTTTCTGGGTTTCTTTTGGGTGTAGGGATCTTATTATCTCAATTTCTTCTTTTGTTTTCAAGATTGAACATCAGTTTTCTTGTACAGCTCTAAACATCACTCTCTTTCTGGCAGTTCAAGGGCTTCTTTTTCTGTGTACTCCATTGAGTTTGGGTAATCTTCAGATACTGACTTCTATATATCTTGGGGTTTTGTTTGTGTGCTTCCTGTTATTGACTTTAGTTTGTGCAGGGCACAGTGGTCTAGCTGTAGATGGTGTGCAGTGTTCTGAATGTGTTGGGGCAAGGGCAGGGATATTTGGGTTAGAGGAGGGATGTCAGAGAGGAGCTGGAATTGGATGGTATGGAGGTGAGGAAAAAGTTATAAAGTTGGATGCATAGCATCAACAGGAGATGGGGTCTCAAGAATAAGGTTTAACGGATGATATAAATCATGGGTATTCTTCTGGTTAAATGTAATGATTTTTGTGATTATTTAAAAATGTATCTCACTGAGAAGGAGGGAGCTTGAGGTCGTGATGGTTAGGAAGGTGGAAAGTGTATTTAATAATCTGCCAGTGTCACTTATTGGACCAGTGTATAGCACAGGCAGAATGCAGCCTATTATTATTATTACTATGTTTACAATTGAAAGTCTTTATTTCAGGGGCACATCACTATTCTGTTCCCAGAGAGGAAATGTCCCAAGGTTACTGGTGGAGCAATATCTGATTCTACACCACATCATGCTATCTGCCCTCCACCCAGTGTCTCAGGGGGCAAATAGGCTATAGGAATGAAGGCCCAAAAATAAGGAGGCCTTCTAATCAAATGGACTTCATGAACAGGTAAGTAAGTCCCAGTGCTAGCATGTCACTGAGAGGGCAGAAGAGGAGCTGCTAAGACTTGCCGAATTACAGAGTTCTGGGTTCTCCAAAGAAAAGAGGTTTGTGTTTGTTTGTTTTCAAAACAGAAAAAAGGGGAAAAGTGAAAAATACTGTTGAAGCACTCAAAGCTCAGAACGTGCTTCTGGATTACCAGGGTGGCATCCCTACCTCTTAATTCTGGATGAGACTGGGCCCATGAGCTGGGAATTCCTATAGGAAAACAATCAGAAACAATTGGAACTGAACTCTTATGGGGGGTGGGGGCACGGAAGGCGAGAAGACGGAGGGTGTGTCCAGTGCTTGCATGGAACTATAGAGGTTCTGCTCTGCTGTAAGCTCGGGCCTCCAAGCAAGGCACCCAGGGGTCAGAGAAGGACAGGGAATGTGGACACTAAGTGAATCAGAGGTTTCAACTGCAGGGGGGTTTTAGGAAGGGGAGGATTTCCTCTCACAGGCTGGAGCTGAGCTGGGGGAGAGGAGCCCTAGGAGCTCGCCAATATGCTGAGCCCCGTGTCATTCTCCTACAGGAAAAAGCAGGGAGGGAAATCCAAAATATTCCTGTAGGACCAAGAATTCCCATCGCTCAACTAAATTCCCAGAATTTTCATCTCTGCCTGCTGCTGCCTGGATTTGGCAAGGAGAGTTCAAGGGTTAGATGAAAAATATCACCTGATAACAAATTGTTCATGTAGCAAATTTTGGCAGACAAAAAAAGTTATGATTGTATTTTCTTCACTTAAAAAATTTCTCTGTAATTAAAATTTAGTTTTAAAATTGTTCAATAGCCATAAATAAATATTAACATAAAATTTTAATGGAAAGACACCTGGGAATATTTTTTTAGCTTCTTAGGATAGACATTAATCTCAGCCAGAACTTTTTGTTTTCTTCTTTTGTGTGTAAAATTATTGCATTCAATGGGTTATTTCTGAAATATACATTTCAAATTCAAACTGTGTTACAGCTTACTACAGAAAAATTTAGCTCATAGTCCAATATCAAGCAAGGTATATGTGGTGTTTTAAAAAACTTTCATATCACATTGGTCATAGTATGTCCAATAAATGTTTCATTAGCATAAGGACTGGGATAGAAAGAAGCTTCTAGGCGACTCGTACTGTGCCATCTCTGACAGTCTATCATTTACAGAACTGGAAATCCTCATTACTAGACTCAGCAGGCAATAGGAAATGGTCTGCCTGATAGCATTCCTGTTATCTCTTTTAATAAAAACTTAATTTCCTTTCTTCCTTCTTAGACTGTCGGATATCACAACCTTATTTATTTTCCTGACAGCCACTCGTCAACTTATGAACATCTGAGACTTGCAGTGTTGATGTCCATCACTTCTTCCTTGTCTTCCTCTCTTCCCAGCAAAGGAAACTCTGAGGGTGCCACTGTTACTCAGCAGGACTCATAGAGACTCCATAAACATATCACAGCTTGGCACAGAGAAGATGCTGAGGGAGCAGCCACAGTGTGTACAGCCAAAAACACTTGTGGAAATCCTTGGAATGTTAACCAAAAGCATCCCTCCAAGTCCTCTCACGCCTTTCTCCAGCGCACTTAGCAGCACCCTGTGACGGGTGGACACTGCCCTTTCCGCTGTGGGGAGCTTTCAGCCTGTGGTTTGAGCCATGACAGGATGTGGCAGCCCTGTCTCTGGATAATGCAGTACGCTGCAACAAAATGCATCAAATTAGAAAATGGAAACTTTTCCTTCCCTGAACTGTAATTTAGCTGTCACTGGGCTTTAAAGCAGCTGAAAACAATTTCTTGAAAGTGAATGTTTATTTCCTGAAGTTTTCGGAATAATTATAGGCCTATTCTCTACATGCCCGACGTTCCGCTCGCATTTCCCATCACTCTGTCAGCAGTGGCAGGAACCACTGCCTGCAGATGGTGGCTCTTTGCAGTAGAAGATGCTGTCATTGACTCTGTGCCACCTCTCATCTGAGACATGTGACATCCTTTACCCTCCACTCGCCCATCAAGCTCAACACTGTCAGCCTGTGGGAGGTATAGGTATCTAGATGCCTGTGTGTCTCCTAGTTCATTTTCTAAAACCTGGAAGAATCCACTAGAAAAATGCATGGTTTACATCTGTCTTACTGCAGGCAAAGAAGACTAATGTAATGAATTTTTCATGAGCCATATTGCCTAGTGTTCACCATGAAGCCTTTGCCTTTCTGGAGAAAGCTTTTGACCCCATATGATGAAAGGCTCTGTAACCCGATGCTATTGTTAGAACAATTGTAGTCAAAGGGTTCCATCCTGCATCATGTTAGCTCATGCAGGTTAATACTTTGAAATTCTTATACCTCTTCCTAAAATGTATGTGCTGCAAAATCAGGTAGATGAAAGCCTGCCTGTTGGCCATAGCGCAGCTATTCCATAGGTGAAAGGGATAGCTTTGATGTGCACACGAATGTCAGTGTTTAGATAAACAAATGATATATACGTTTCATAGACTTTATCGGTGGGAACTTTGTTAGGGATTCCTAAAATGAGAATTTAAAGTATTTCTCCTCATTTCAGAATATGATTCATATTTTGAAATAAATTATTATAGTTAATTAACCTACCTCTCCTTTGCATGGAATTTTAGGTTATTTTAGGAATTTACTAGGTTCTACAGGATATATTTTCTTCACTATCACCATTAAGGGAAAAATTTTTTACATTATTTGTAGTACTAGTTTCCTCAAGGAAGGGAAAACTCTATATGTAAAAGCTGAAAGACCCCAAAACTGACCAGAATGCAATCTGAGAGACACTATTTTATCATATTAAGGGGTTTATAGACCTAGACCAGCAATAACTCTTCTTCCAGCTTGAGGCTGGACTGGACAGGAAAGTTTCCACTGAGAGGTGTTGCTCTAGGCTCCCCTTTACCAACTTTGCTGAAGTCATCCATACCATGATATGAAAACACCCAAAACTCAATTCAGACGGAGGGAGCAGGAAAGCATCACAGTGCCTCTGGTCCTCCTGAGGCTCCCTGGCTACTTGTGAGGAAAAGAACACACTGGAACATGTCTGTTTAGCTGCAGAGGCCATTTTTGAAGCACTAATGCATGTTCTTATGACACTTAGCATGCCAACTCACTACTGCATGTCTTATGATGCTTGCTCTGATTGAAATATCAACTGTAGGATATGTTCCCCACCCTCAATGCACAGAATGTTGTTGATGATAGAAAATAGCAAAAACAGAGACACAAACACACGGAGAAGTTGCATAATCCATGTAAGAGTTTAATTTTTTTAAGAGTTCAGAGGTCAGAGACATCCATAAATACTAAACTAATGGACTTAGCCCCAATGGCGTAGTGGTTGTGTGCGGACTGCGACCCACAGGGTTGGTGGTTCAAATCCAGCAGCAGCTCTCCAGGAGCAAGGCTGGGTCTCCAAATCCCACCAGGGGGCAGTGATGCCCACAAAAAAAACTAAACTAATTACAGAAGGCATTTCGGAACAGAAAGGGACTTGATGATTTGAATAATGTGGATAATTCAATGTATGATATAATTATTTCTGAAATGCTACAGTGCATATTGTGGCTACATATTGTTACACAGAGTGTTGCCTTTATGCAAAAAGGAAGCATTGACACTGTCTTCTGACTTGCCGACTAGGATCTATAGTCAGTAAAAGCTTGCCGATAGATTTTACATCCTGCAAACTGATTTACTACAAGAAGAGACAGCTGGGAAAAAGTGAAGTCATCTACATGGTTTTCATCCTTTAGTAAAATCAAAACTCAAGTCAAATAAAAACTCAGGCATATTGTGCAGGAAGGAAAGGGCAAACCTTAGGCATGTCAAGTTTTCCCTGGAGGGAAGCAGCATAAGTGGGCAAGCACAAAACCCAAATGATCACTGTATTCATGACGTGGAGTTCATCTCAGCTACTGATACTGACTGGCAAACAGTTGCAAAGAGAAAGTAATGAATGTCACTCTCAGGGAGAACTTAAATAGATTAGCCTTTTAATTGAAAAGCTTTGACACATACCAGGCTTTAAGCTTAGATAAGAAGAGAATCAGACTATCCCCAAATATCTGTTTTATAAATTCTAAACTTTACTTAAAATAATCCATGCTCTTTCCTACTATTTTTGTCTGGAATGCATGTTTATGAGTATGTTCCATAGTTTCTATGCTTACCTCAAAGAATATGAAAATTTAGCACAAGAAAAAGAGAATGAAACATAGTTCTTTTAGAGTCTTGAGAATGAGAGCTGTTTTTATACAACCCAACTGTTCTAGTGTGCATAATTACATACCACGGTTTGACATTTCCTGGCCTGTTAATAAGGCTTTAAGTTGCCTGACACATTTAATTATATAGAATGATTTAGTACCTCACCCAAAACAAATGATTCCAGTTTATCAACACCAGAAAGGCAGAAAGGAACTCTACATTTAATAGTCCAATGAGGATGCATCTGTTGAAGGCACTGACTATATATATGTTCACTCAGTCTTTCTTTTATCCATTAAATATTTAGACCATTTTATTGCATCAAATCATGGTTTAATGAGGGGAAGAAGGTAAAACATGGAAAAATTAGAAACTTGAAGTAAGGATATAAAGCAAAAAGTTCTGTGCTATAAAGTATCCTTCTATGTTAGCTGTGGTAGACTAGAGAAACAAATTCATAGACATTCATATGTGTATAAGAAGAGCTTTATATACAAGAGCAGTTGAATATTGAGGACACATCCCAACCCAGTCCAGATTAAATCCATAAGTTCAATACTAGTCCATATATCAGATAACAAAGTCCTCTTCAGACTCACAAAACACATACAAATAACACCAAATGCAGGAAAATCACAAGCCAGTGTGTGCAAAGTCTTGTGGATCCATGGGTAGTAGAAGCATCTCAGCATGGGCAGGGGTGTCCACATGGTTTCTCCAGTTCCCAGGGCATGGGGTATATCAGAGTAGTGTCATGTGTCTTTTCAAGAGAGCATTTCTCCAGGGAGTCAGCAAAGAGAGAGTGTGTATCCTGCTGCCAAGGAGAAAATACAGGAATTTCCAGAATCTTCGGGGGGCAAAGAGGCCTCATTGGCCTGATCCTGATTGACAGACTAGACTCCACCCCTTAACTCTTAATCCTTTTAAGTTCCAAATTGAAACCAGATTATGTAACTACCACAAGTTCCCCCAAAAAGCAAACTCACTGCCATTGAGTCAATTCTAACTCAGTGTGTTAGTCCGGGTAGACTGGATCAACAAATCCATAGACACTCATGTATACATAAGAAAGAGCTTTATAACAAAAGTAGTTGTATATTGAGAAAAATCCCAGGCCAGTCCAGATCAAATCTATAAATCGAATATTAGTCCATATGTCTGATACCAATTGATAAAGTCCTCTTTGGACTCATGAAGCACATGCAATATCCTTGAATTCAGGAAAATCATGGGCCAATGGATGGGAATTCTTGTGAATCCAGTGGCGACGTAAGCATTTCAGCGCTGACATATCTTCTGCTGCTCCAGAGTTCTGTCTCTGTCAACTTCTCTCCATATGTCTTCTCCACAAGGATGTCTTACAAGGAATGAGCATGTTTCCCTCCTCTAGCAAGTGACTTATCCCCTTAGCACCTTCAAATGAGGTCATCAACCTGAGGCCTAATTGATAGGCAAAACTCCACTGCTTCACTCTGAATCCTCAAATTGACACCAGATTATGTAATCACCACATTCAGTGACCCCCCCATCTAGTGTTTCCTAGGTGATGAATTTTTATGGAAGCAGAAAACCTCATTCTTCCTCCCCAGAGGGTTTTCCGATGAATGCTTACCTGATTATGACATCAGAGTTTCCTTCATTGTTGCTGCTGTTGTTAGGTGGCATTAAGTCAGTTATGACCTACAGTAACCCTCTCCACAACAGAACAAAATACTTCATGGCCTTTTGCCATTCTCATGATTGTTCCTCTATCTGATCTCATTGATGCAGCTGCTGTGCCAATCCATCCCCTTGGGGAGCTTCCCTTCATTTTCTGCCCCTCCTCTTTACCAAGCATGATGTCCTTCTCCAAGGACTGGTCTCTCCTGACATCATGTTCAAAATATGTAAGACACATCTTGTCATCCTTGTCTCTCAGGAACACGCTGGCCTTTCTTCTTCCAATACAGAATGGTTTGTCCTTTCAGCTGTCCATGGTATTTTCAATATTCTTTTCCAGCATAATTCAAATGCATTTTTATTCTTTAATCTTCCTTATTCAATGTCCACCTTTCACATGCATATGAGGCAAAATAAACGACAATAACTTGGGTCTGGTGCACCTTAGTCTTCACAAAAACAGCCTTACTTTTCATTACTCTTGTGCAGCAAGAGGTCTTGTGCAGCAAATTTACCTGACACAATAGTTCCTTCCCATTGTTTCCATGAGCAAAGAAAGACAAAATCATTGGCAACTTCAGCTCCTTCTTCAGTTATTATGATGTTACCTATCGGTATAGTTGCGAGAATTTTAGTCTTCTTTCCAATGTGTTGTAATTCACACTGAAACAATAATCATTGATCTTCTTCAGAAAATTCTCCTCACTCTTAGAAAGTGAGGTGTCCTTTGCATATGGTAGATTGTTAATATTTTCCTCCAACCCTGATGCCACATTCTTCTTTACATAATCCACCTTCTCTGGTGATTTCCTCAGCACACAGATTGAACAAGTATAGTGAGGGGATACAACTTTGATGCACATGTTTTCTGATTTTAAACCATGTATTTTGCCATTGTTCTGTTTGTGCAATTGCCTTGACCCATGTACAAGGTCCTCATGATCACAATGAAGTGCCCTGGGCTTCCCATTCTTCTCAACATTATCTACAGTAAGTAATTTCTGGGGGGGGGGTGTCTTGTCATGATGCAATAAAGATCCTGGCTGGAAGGAATATAGATTTCAGGCAGAAAATGGAAAAGACCAAGCTAGCAGAGAAGGAGAAGAAGAGGGCATGTGTCTGGTGCCATCAATTTGATTCTGACCCATAACAGTCCCATAAATTGTCCCATAAGACTTTAAAGGATGTAATTATTATGGAGGCAAAATGCCTCATCTTTCTTTCATGGAGCTTTGGTGGTTTGAACCACTGCTTTTTGGTTACTAGCCAATTATTTAACCACTGTACCACCAGGGACCTTGATTAAACATAAATAGGCCATAGAGATGATTGGATGTGAACAATGGGAAATTTCCTTTTGAAAAGTGATGAGAGCAGAAGGCTGAAAATCTGTGAGAGCACATAGAACAGATAAAGGCGGCTTATTTTTAAACTTTGACAATAAAAAGGAAAGAAAAGTTACAATACTAGTTGGATGGGGGCAGCTAGGTTAAGAGAACTGTTTCTAAGAGAGCAAAAACCTACAGTTGTTTGAAGACAAAAGAGTAAAGGTTATGAGGAGGGTGGAGATAAATTGAGAAGAAGGGTCTTGACATTATGGCATGAAAGAGACCTTGAGCTTTAGATGGATTTGTTTTGTGAGACACTGACAAAGATAAGAAATGAGAAAGTGATGTCACTGAATCTCTGTAGTTCAATGTGCCAACAGATGATGACTTGATCTTACTAGAGATACACAGTATCTAAAGAGAATAACTTGTATCTTATATATAATAGCTTGGTGGTGAAAGCAAAGGCATATTCTTAGTTCTTGGTATAAGTAAATATGCTCTCTTTCTCTCTTTTAGATTTAATTGCATTTTCAACTCATTTTTAAAAAGTCATTTTATTAGGTACTCTTATAATCTATTTTTAAATCATTTTATTTGGGGCTAATACAACTCATATCACAATCAATGCATACACCTATTGTATGCAAAACACATTTGTACATTTGTTGCCATCATCATTGTCAAACCATTTTCTTTCTATTTAAGTCCTTGGTATTAGTCCTCATATTTCCCCTCCCTCCCTGCTCCTCTTTCCCTCATGAACCCTTGATAATTTATAAATTATTGATATTTTGTCATATCATACACTTTCTGATGTCTCCCTTCACCTGCTTCCCTTTTATTCTTATCCCAGAGAGGAGGTTATTTGTAGATCCTTGTAATCAGTTCCCCCTTTCTACTCCATCTTCCCTCCACCCTCCCGGTA
Source organism: Nesogale talazaci (assembly GCA_004026705.1). Classification (NCBI taxonomy): domain Eukaryota; kingdom Metazoa; phylum Chordata; class Mammalia; order Afrosoricida; family Tenrecidae; genus Nesogale; species Nesogale talazaci. The sequence goes on along the minus strand of PVJH01000986.1, from coordinate 83,155 downwards.
TTACCACACTCACCACTCATCATCTGTCCTGTATTCCCCATGTTTCCCATTCCTGTCTGTACCAGAGTACATCGCCTGGTCTACCTATATTTGTAATGTAGAATTGGGATCATGATACTGGGGGAGGGGGTGGGGGTAAAGCATTTAAGAACTAGAGGATAGTTGCATATTTCATTGTTGCTACACTGTACCCTGAATGGTTCATCTCCTTTCTGGCTCATCTCCTTTCTGCATCCCTTCTGTAAGAGGATGTTGTTTCACCTACCTATGGACTTTGGGTCCCCAATCAGTACTCTTCCTCATTTATAATGATATAATTTTTAGTTTTTGATGCCTGATACCTGGTCCCTTCAACACCTCATGGTTATGTAGGCTTGTGTGCTTGCTTCTGAGCTAAATGCCCGCCTGTTTACCTTCAACCTTTAAGACCACAGACACTATATCTTTTGAAAGCCAGCACCATCAGCTTCCTTCACCACATATGCTTATGCACACATTTGTCTTCAGTGATCATATGATCACTGCATGCAATGATTTAATTTTTAGTTATTTGATGCTTGATAACTGATTCCTTTGACACCTGGTGGTCACACAGGCTGATGTGTTTCTTCCATGTGGACATTGTTGTTTCTGAGCTAGATGGATGCTTGTTTATTTTCAAGTCTTTAAGACTCCAGATACTTTATATTTTGGTAGCCAGGCACCATCAGCTTTCTTCAACACTTTTCTTGTGCACACATTTGTCTTCAGTAATAGTGTCAGGAAAATGAGCATCATGGAATGCCAATTTAATAGAACAAAGTGTTCTTGCACTAAGGAAGTCCTTGTCAACTCTGGCTTTTTTTTAACCAACATTTTTTCTCTTAGGCAGTCTTATACTTTCTCCTAATTCATTTAAAAAATGTTTTTGCCTTCCCAACCTCATCAGTCATCTCCATACCCCTTATGTACTTCTGGATTTGCCTCTTCCTAAGTAACCCTGATGACAAAAGTGTCAATGTGGTGTAGTGGGTGATGCTCTGGGCTACTAACTACAAAGTCAGCAGCTCAAACCCACAGGCTCCTCAGAGGAAAAATATGATAATTTCTGAAAAAGATGTACAGCCTCAGAAACCTGAATGGTCCATACAGTCTTATACAGTTATTAAGAGTTGCTAGCAATTTGATGGCAGTGAGGGAGTAGTATATTATTCAAGTTCCTTCTCTTCAAGGAAATAAAACTACATGTCTCTTTATATGAAGATCACCGGAAATTAATGTACTTTGATCTTGCTTATTGCCATTTTTCCCTTACTTTCAATTTGTTTGTACATAATGTAAAGAAACCTGGGTGGTACTGTGATTACAAGCTTTGCTGCAAAAATGTCAGTGAGTTCAGCCAATAATGGCATTTCCTTTCCTTTAATTACATCCTGTATTTCAGAATATCAGTCATTTAAAGCAGAGAGTCCTAAAGAAAGGGCACATACTTCTTTATTACTAGTGTTTTGTGAAAAGGAAAGTAGACATTATAATGTCTATCTTTTTTCTGAAAGTGTGAGGTAGCATAATTTTTATACTACTTAGCATATGAATTGACCTGAAGATCCTTATCTGATTATATGTCACACATATGATGTACATGCCATATAAGTATTCTGCACATAGTAGTATATTGCAAGTTATATGTACCTATTAAAGGGAAATATCTTCCTCATCAAAATGTATAAGTGGGTTTATTTACTGTTTTAATGATCTTTTTGCTTTATCATGACATGCATTATTCTGGTAGGCATGGGTCTACCCTTGTGAATAAGGTAGTTGCTCTATCATCAACCTCCACTGTTTGTGTAAACAGAGTTCAGTCACCTAAGAATTTGATCTGTACAAGTCAATCATTTACTGCTGGCCTATGCTTGTATAATTTCATTTTCTCAACAGTATTTCAAATTCTACACCGATGGCCAAATTAATGATTATCAAAAGAATCACCATATGCCCCAGAGAGTTGATGGATAATATTCTGAAGCATAAATGATAGTGATGTTCCTGAGGTGGACTGGAAATATATGTATGTGTGTGTGTGTGTGTGTGTATATATATATATATATATATATTTCACAGATATGTGGATGCATTTTGAACTTGCACTTAAATCTAACCCCAACCTAAGAACAATTAGTTCTTATGATATGGCCCTGCTTGATATTTGTCCTTATGAAGAGATCATTGAACATATGGATACCAGAGCCAAGTCTGGTGAGGAAACTAGATTGCACAGGTCTAGTTTCAATTCACTTAAGTCCCGGGGGTGGAGGTTGTAGGGGAGGGACATCATGCTTGCTAAAGTAGAATGGCAGTTAAAAAAGAAGACCATTTTTTGGCAAGATGGATTGAGACAGTGGTTAAACAATGGGCTCAAACATAACAATTGTGAGGATGATGTAGGACCCACAAGTGGCTCATTCTGCTTTCTGCTGGGTCAGCATGCATCAAAACCAACTCAACAACACCAAAGGACAACTAGGAAATAATCTCTGCTTTGAGCATTGTGCTGAATTAAGGCTTCTTTGTTTAAGACAACCCCAACTTGTAAGATTAGATTAGAATTTAAGGGCAGTGAGTTTATGCTAAGGGAGAATAACTCAGAAAAGAGTGTGAGGATGGTCGCACAACAGGAAAAATATATTAAAATATCACTGAGTTCTGTTTGTAAAAACTGTTAAATTGGTGAGCTTTCAGTTGTGTAGAATCCAAACAACAATAAAGAAATATATTTTAGATGTTCCTGATGACAAACCAACAAATAAAAGTTATATACATAATGTAAACACAACAAACCAACTAGATATTGACAGAGCTATCACTACTACTTTATTAATAGGCACAGTATCAACTAATATTCATGTGAAAAAAACCAGATACTTTGGGGCAAGAATTTAGCCAGCAAATTGGAAGTGATTGAGAGTATTGCAAACATATTTATGCACATGAAAGGTTATTTCCGTCCCAAATGTATATACTGTGCCTTCAACCTACTCCCCAGACTAAACCTTTTGTTGTCGCGTCACTTCTGACTCAAAGTAAACCTTCAGGTCAGAGATGAATTCATCGCCGGGGTTCTGAAGACTCATCTTTAGAGATGCTGACTTCTTTCTCTCACAGAGCAGCTGCTCCATGAAATCTGTGCTATCAGCTTTCAGTTGGTTCTGCAGCCTACTTTGGCGAGTAGTGACGGGGATTGTGCACAGCCATTTAAAGGTGCAACTATTTGTCTCTTCTCAGCCAGTGGAAAAAAACATTGAAAGACACATGGAAACCATCATCAGTCCAATGAAACCATCAGTCCAATGAACTAATAGAACAAGCTAACATCAGTCTCCACAACTCTGAGACCAGAAGAACTAACGCGCATCTATCACTACTAACAACTCTGGAAATGACCGTATGAGAAGGTCTTGAATAGAATGGCAGAAAATGGAGAAAATGCCTCAAAATTATAAAAGGTACCAGGCTTCTTGGTCAGGAAGAGTCAAGTGCCCTTCCCTTTTAGATTTGGAACTGAGCTTACTCATGTTGGATTAAACAATCACCTAAGTTCACAAGAGCACCAAGGACAAAGTTCTGAGTTAGTGAAGAAGGAGGAAGGGCAACAACCCAGGAGAACATGGGAAATGTAATGGTAAATCAAGGGGGATCGGTCAAAAAAGAATGTGTATACATTGTTGAATGTAAAACTATGGTCTGCTCTGTAAATCCTGCACCCAATTCACAAAGAGAAGCTTAAGAAATAAAATAAACTGTGGTTTTAAAAATAAAAATATCATGACAAAATAATAGAAACCTTGTGTGGACAAAAATGTTAAAATGTGAATTTGGTATTTTGGTACACCTCTTAAGGCAGTGTGTCTGTTTCTTTTACTGTTCCCGAATGTACCCTCAGTCTTCAATTTATGCCATGTCAAAATGGCAGGTATGCAAATTATCTTCCTTTTCAATGTTCCATTTGGGAAACAGAAAGAAGCTTAAGGGTGTAAAATTGGAAATATAAGATGGATATTTAATAAATATAAGTAACATTTCCCAGTGGCATTCTCCTAGGACCATCCAAGTTACCCTTGAACAATGAGTATGTATATTATTGTGAAGAAAAAATTCATCAGTGGAACATCTTGACTTTTTATCACCAATGCAGTTTTGCATTTTCTTGAAGTCCTTTCTAACAAGTTTTCATGTGTTTTCTCTTTAGATTATTAGTAAATTGCTTATCCATGTACTCAGAGCAGATCGTTTAGCCTTCTCGACTGTTCATTAAGGACCCCTGGGGATACAGTGGTTACACATTGGGCTGTTAACTGCCAGGCCAACAGTTTGATGCCAGAAGTGATTCCTAAGGAGAAAGACAATGCTTTCTACTCCCAACTGGGTAGTTAACGCCCCTCCCTCAGGGCTAACAAGGACAGAAGGGATACTAGGAGGATTAGGGGAGGGTGGGGGAAGAAAGGGAATGAGCTACAGAGGATGACGTAATATATAGAAAAAATAATCTATAACTCTTCAAGGTTTCGTGAGGGAGGATGTTCAGGGAAAGGAGGGGGAAGAAATAGGGAGCTGATATCAGGCAATCAAGTGGGAAGAGAATGCTTTAAAAATGATGGTGATGGTATATGTGAAAATGTGCTTGGCACATTGAAGGAATGTATGGATTGTGATAAGAGATGAATGACCCCCAACAAAAGTATTTTTTTTAAAAGAGTTAGGGTCTCAGAAAACTCACAGAGGCAGTTCTACTCTGTCCCACAGGGCCACTGTGAGTTGGCTTCTATGGGATGGCAGTGAGTTACATTTTATTTTTGTGCTTTCCATCAACTTCTGAGTTTTCTGTCACTGATAAGCCAGATGGAAAGCGTAACTTTTTTCACACAAACACAAAAGGGAGCTATCCAAACAATCAAATTCGACTACCTTATTGGAGGGTTCAAATACATATTTATTAAATATAAAATTTTACTTTTACAACATCACCTAATTTCATCAGAAGTTATATATAAGCTTTTTTCATGGATGACATTTGCTTTTTGGAAAACGGTCTCTGTGAACTTTCATTGGTAATATACCCTTAATATAAGAGAAAGATGACTAGTTGGATAAAATTGATAATTTAAAATATAATTTATCATAAATAAGATAAAGAGGAAATGGAAGCAGATAGGAGAAATAGAAAACTGGTTCTTATTTATTCAAAATAATTATGTTTTTCCAAATGAGTGACAGTCTCATCATTAGCAAAGAATTCATTACAGTCACTTGAATCTAGTTCACAGAAACAATGAATAAAATTGGGGCTCTGAGAGTTTTTTTCCTGTTTTCACCCTTACTTTTAAATAGTCTGTGATTAGAAATATGCAGTATTTATTAACACAGAACAATTGATAACACAGAGTTATTGATGAAAAGGATCCATCATAAAATTCCCATAGCACTCAAAAACATGGTACTTTATTGATTCAACAGTTAATTGATCAATCACTTGTGACCTGCTACAAAGGATTTGTATGAGAATGATGGATCTTATTTGCTATCTTAAAATTTTTTGAAAATAGAAGAGGTAAATATTTTCTTAAAACAAGACTTCATGTATTTTTAAAGCTCAGAGTGTGATACATATGAGAACTCCGTCAGAGTATAAAAAAGGGGGTGGGGGTAACCAGGAAGTGTTCACTTCCTTCAAATGAAACTAGGTAACCAACTCTTAGGCTTTCTCCCCTCTCTCTTTGCTTGCCCCATTTTTTATTTCAACAACTAAGTGCAAGACTTAATAAGACACCAAGTCCCACAGTAATCTGCACAAGTGATTTTATCTGACTTCTTTCATAAGTTTTTTGGGTATATCTTCTTATTTGTCTTAAAAATAGGCACTCAAATTTAAATAATGAAGTTCTGACCCAGGGATATTTGACTTGCTCTGGTAGGTGCATGTTGATTGTTTGGGAATTAAGCAAATATGAAAAATCTCTCTCCAAAAGTTTGATAGAGTATTTACAGTCATTTGCAAAGCAGAAAATAGAGCACATTAATTGATTTCTTAATCAGTAGTTCCACTCCATATTTTTCCTAAGGCATTTCACAAAACAATCTCAGAAAAATATCAGACACAATGTGCTTTAGGGAGGAGATTTAAAAAGCAATTTTTCAGTCAGTTCTAAACACTTTCCACAGGGGTTGCCCAATTCATAACAGTAGAAAACTATAGTTATGAATTAGCAACAAAAATAATTTTATGGTTGGGGCATCACCAGAACATTAGGAATTGGATTAAAGGGTCTCAGCATTAGAAAGGTTGAACACTACTGTTCTAACCTCAACATGCAATGTCTAAGCTTTCCCCCCTGGTTTGATACACTTTGGTTTCACCAGTTTTCCCTCTTATCTATAGCATTTTCCCTCTTACCTATGAAATGCCTTGAGAAAGACATGGAATAGAATAACTGATTAAGACATCCATTAATGTGCTCTATTTTCTGCTTTGTACTTCGAAAAGAGAGACAAGACCATTTTCTCTTTCAGGAGAAAGACTGGGCTTGATTCATAGGTTCTCTCTTCTCTCACACCCAGAAGGAATAATAGCTTTTATGTTTTAGAACTAGAAAAAGTAATGTTGCTAAATAGTTGTAAAAAAGCTAATAAGGTTTGTTGGAGATGGTGTCACATGGACTGAAAAAAAATCAAGGTGGATATCCCTGAAGGCATCCAAACTGGACACTGGTAGAAAGGAGGGAGAGAGAGAGAGAGAGAGAGAGGGAGAAAACTTCAGAATTATATTTCTCCAGCCTGGTGGTAGAAAGAGGTGTATCGATGAATTGTAAGGACCTGCTTCTTTGTGATGGATAGAGAATCATGGCCTCATGTCAATATTTTTAATGATTAATGTCATGGTCTTGGAATCTAGAAAAAATCTTATGGTTAAGTCTTTCGTGACAACAGTTAGAGCCATTTCCCTTTATAAAGAGCTAGCCATCCTTAACAATGAGCAACAGCAACTTTCAAGATCTGTCTCCAAAGCTTTCTCCTTTATTCTCCAAACCCAATAAGCCCCAATTGTCCTTGTGTTCCATTAATAAGATGGTTAAAAAGTCACAAGATGACAACTTTTCTATTAACTTTGGCCCTAATGTCCATAGCTAGATATGTTTGTGTTGTGACTGAATTTTATCTTCCCAAAATATTTATTGAAGTCCAGGTCCATGAATGTGACCCAGTTTGGAAATGGAAGTTTTGAACGACTATATTAATGTGATCAATTAAAGTAGGGTGGCTCCTAAACCTAGTTAAATTTGAATTATAAAAAAGGTCAGATAGAAACAGATCTGCAGTGAGGACACAACATATAAATGCAGAAATACATGACAGATGCACCTAACCTGGCAAGCACTAAAAGCTGAGATATAAGGACTTCTCCCTAAAGTATACCCTGCATTCATAATTCTAGCCCTCTGTGCTGTGAGAAATATTCAAAACCACTCACTTGTGTTATTTTTTGGTGTGGCAGTACATGGAAAATAAGTATATTTTAGAAATATGAAAGATGTGACACTTTGTACCTTAATTTCTACATGTTCCTGACATGCCAGGTGGATGGTTTTCCTAGTCATTTAGAATAAATGCTTATTCATGACCTCAGGGCCCCAGGAGAAACTAACCCTATTCGTTCTTGGCCATATCTGAATATACTTGTTACAGAGTTTTGTTTTGCTATTCTCTCATTAAGTTTGATTGTCATTGACAGTCCTTGAATGTTAAAATAGAAATAAAACTTTGTTTTTCTTCTTGTTGTTGTTTGCTCATTTCTCTTTCATGTTATTAACTAAATTCAGGGTCAGAGCTTTAAAAGACAAACCTGTGCAAGCTAGATAGCAAAACCATCAACACACCATTACCATCCAATTCCACTCAAAATAAGTTTCCACTTGACAAAGTGTTTGAAAAAGAAACAGTGAAAGTTTTAAGAACAAAATACGTTTCAACTTCATCAATGTGTGTGCAATGTATCAAAATGTGGAGATTAAAGCACGTATCAACTTTCCTTTAGCACATAGCAGTTCTGCTTGTCATTTTAAGATCCTGGCCTACAAAGCATATACTTTGATCACTTACAACAGATACTTTCTGACTCATTGTCAATGTGAAATTTAAAATGCCTAGATGAGAAATCCCAGCAGAAACTTTTGTAAAGAAAATCAAACATTTTCCCCAAATAAAAAGGACCTAATCAGGCTGGGCCTCTGACTCCCACCAGAGGACAGTGATGCCTCCCCCCCCCCCCAAAAAAAAGAAGCTAATCACTAATAATAAATTAATCTAATATAATTCCCACCAAGCCAAACGCATTCCCATATATAGTGTTCCAATCTTAGTGATCCGGCATAGAGTCTCCAACATTCCAAATTGCTACAGGATCAGATCGTCTCTGACTGCTCTCAGGGAGCAGCTGGTGGTGAGTTTGAACCATTGACTAGAAGTCCAACACTTACCCGCCAGTACCACCAGAACTTCTTCAAATGTGTTCTTTAGAAATCATATGTATATCTCACCTTTAAATGAATGTACGGCTTGTTGAATATCTGTAATGTGCTTTCAGATATAGATAATGCGTATCATGCACCAATGTAGGGCATTTTGGAGAAATAGTAAATGATTAGTAAAAAGGCCCTTCCATGAAGAGCTAATTTATTTACATATCCAAACTTATTATACAGCTAAAACATGATTGTCTTTGACTTTTTAACAAGTTAGAAACATGAAGGAAGGAAGCTCAGCAAACACAGGTGGACAATTAACCTTAACCAGTTTCAAAGAAGAATTGACTGTCACCAATCTAGCTAAGACATAGAACAGGATTTTGAATTTGAATTTAAGGAAATAATCTGTGAAGAAAGGGGGAAAATAATGGCATAATTATAAATGTATAGTGTAACAATTAAAATGTGAAACATATGAAGTGAGTTCGTAGGATCACCTACATTAACAACATATTGCCTATTCATATTTTCATTGTCTATATAAGAAGCAATCTAAGTAGTGATATGAATATGTTTTAAAACCATAAACACAAATGTCATGTATACTATCCATCAATACTTTTTCATGCCACAATTTGGCCTAATACACATCATTCTTATGTAACATTCCTCATATATCACAAATGATCATGAATACAGTAGTTCATAAATTATTATACAAACTAAGATGCCTAGAATAAGAAACATAAAGCATGAATATGGGCATAGGGAAATAAGATCTTTATTCACACAACAACTCCTAAAAGATAGCCTCAAACCATCGTGAATCATAATCACATCCATCACTTTTTCTTGACATTGATTATACATAACTTATCATATTTTATATTTTCATTATGAGTTTTACTATGTGTCCTGTCAATTATCAACAGTGATACTTCTTTGACTTTATTTACATTGAATCTTAAACTAGATTCTGTTAATATTACACCAAATGAGTAGCTTAACCAGTTAAGAGATATTTACTTTAGTCTATTTAGAGTGACATTTTCTAAACTGTTTTCCAAGGAATTGATTCTAAATATTGTAACTTGTTTTCTAATTTTAAATTGGATGTCATGGCCAAGTAAATTCAAGAAATGCTGAAACTATCCAATCTCAAGGAATTTAACATAATAATATTTAAAGGATCCAAATAAAGATCAAAATACAGCTGAAAAGAAATACACTAATAGGAATAATAGCATGTTAGACATAGTGAAATAAAAGATAAGTGTTAAGGATAGCATATCAATAGAAGCTATTCAAAATGAAGCACAAAGTATACTAAAGACAGCAAAAGAATAACAATGACACAAAACATTGTTAACATATTTGTAATTAGAGTTCCAGATATAGGTAGACGAGGAGCAATGCAAAAAGAATAAACACCTAAGAAATAATTATTCAATAATTGTTTAAATTTGTTGGAAATCCCAAACACATAGATCTAAATGATCAAAGAATCCTGAACAAAATAAACTAAAACAAATCATATAAAGGTACCTCAAAATAAAATTGTTAAAAATCGGTGATTCAAAAGAAAAAGAAAAATGTTTAGAGTAACCAGGATGAGGGGTGTGGGGGAAACACACAAATTTTAGTGGACTTCTTCTTAAAAACTGTACACTATAAGCAAGTGGGGATTTACCTTTTTGTTATGATAGAGAAATAAGGATCAGATTTGACTTACTGCTGTAAACAATCAAAAAGAGCCTAACATATAAAATAGTGTGCAGTGGTTGAATTACTCAGCATACTCATATTCATAATTCTTATAACTTCCATCAACTGACTGCATGCATATACAGTGTGTGGAATTCTAATGTGAGAATTGGTCAGTTTGTCATCACTGAGTGAGAAACAAAATCTCTCCACTTCTTACAAAAGCAGAGCCATGAGCAGACAAATCCAAAATCCCTTGAAAAGGAAATTGTGCTCTTAGCAGAATACACATTTTCTAACATGTAGAATGAATGTAGCTGAATGACTTCAGGCAGGAGGTTGACTTGTAGAGCAGGGTAACCATTGGACATTTATCAACATTAAAGGGACTTTATAACACTTGAAAAGGAACTACATGACTGAGAATCTGAGAGTAGTGTGCCTCCTGGCATGGCTCAGATAAAGCACTATGAACAAAAGAACTGTATCCTTAATCTTTCTTAACCTGACTTTCAATCTTTTCACTTTCCTAGTAAGTATGATACTTGAATATTGTCTGAGCTCTGTCTGGCGACAGCCATGAATCATCATTATGATGCTGAGGCTTGTTGGAAGGATGGATAGTTTCAGAATGCAGTAAAGAAGGGTGGAGGGGGGAAATGTGTCTGACCTCTGCCACAAAGAAATTAGGACTGGTGTGAATTTGTTTTCTCTTTCTCACTTGTGTAGCCAGAGAGATCAGATGTGACCTCTACACCACTTCCTCATGATGGTTCTTAGACATTAGACAACAGGCATCCTAGTTCAGTGTCTCTTGGGAGCATGGAAACAAATAAAGTCCTTCCACTTCTCCAACTAACTACCTGAGAAAAATTTGCAGGGTTATATGCAATGAGAGAGAATTTAAATGGAATTCTCAGCTTTCTTGAGTTTTGGAGACAGAATTCAAAGATCAGAAAAGAATATTGTATCATTTCTTGATATTTAGAAATATATATTATAATTAATATATTACCTAATTCATCACATCACAGTGTAGAAGCCATTTATAATCTTAATCGCTCCCATTATCATATTAAGGAAATCTGGTGTTGTAGTTAGTTTTGGGCTTAGCATTGAGTTCTTCATATTGCTTTATTATTCCTTATATTTCCACATATATTTAAAATAACTATGTCAAATTTCCCTAAGAAATACAACACATGTGCAGTTGAAAAGATTTCTTAGCCTGCTTCCTGCTTTTTTGAAGTTGCATGCCTAGAAACATTTGGGGAATTCAAGAATCTTAGTACCTTTTGATTCAAGCTAGTGGTATTAACACTATTTCTCAAAAACTCTAGGCTTCTTAAACCTCAGATTTGGATTCATGCCATGCCCCAAAGCTACATCCATGATTTTAAGACATGCCTCTTTCTACATTTAGTGTGCCAGACTGCAGTGGGACAAAGCCCTTCAGAGTCTTAGAAACATTTTTTTATGCTTATTGCTGAGGGGTGGGGTTGGCAGGGGAGTCCACTGACCTTAACCATTTTAAAGGTCTTCTCAGATAGCCTTTTAGTGCTTCAGTTAATTTGGCTTTTGCCTCATTTTGCTCTGAGAAGCATTTCAAAATGTAGGAAGTAAAAATGAAAAATAGTCCTATTTTTTAACCCACCAAATTCCTCACACTCTGCAGTGCCTTTAAAATTTTCTTACATATTACCCGGTCTTCTTTAACTGATCTTTCTTTTACTATAGATCTCAATTTCTTTAAAAAGCATATTGACACTTTAATGTTGTACCAAGAAAGAATTTTACCAAAGACTAACAATTGAGTATGTCTATTTTTTCTCTCCCAAGCGACTGCAGGAAGAACTGTTCCCAATTGTCTCACTACTATATGACATGGATCACCATTTTTCCCATTCTTTGTTAAAAATATCTTCAATGCTTTTCTAGCTTTTGTGAGCAGTTTTCTTCCTATTTTACAGTCTTCACTAACCAATGCCTTATTGTGATTTCTACCTCTGCTGGCAGTTTGTTCTGAAATTATCATTAGGTCTCTAGAGTGCTGGGATATTCTGAACAAGGTCCAGTTTTCCATTGTGTCTGGTCATTTGCTGGTAGAGATTCTGGTGCTTCTTTAACTCTCCTATGTATACTTAGGATAAATTCAATCTTTACTTGTAATTTGACCAATTACTATGTCCTAACTGGGAAGCTTTAAAAATGAAACAAAAAATAACAATTTCCTTGGCAAAGCAAGATTTATGTTTGTTCTATTTTTAGGTAGCTTGAGCTATCTTTTTCTTGTATAAACTGAAACAACTAGAAAAGAACATTATAATCACATTGATATAATTTATTACTTAGAAAAATGAGTAATGTATTAGTATGCATTGCAGCTAGTTTATTTTATTAATAATAACACTAACTTTGACTATATAATATCTGGAGAAGATCTAATTGGGGTTGCTTTCACATTTCAAAAGCACCTTGAGTCCCTATGTTGTATCTAAGAGTTTTGATTATATCTAGGTAAATTGGGATTTCACCGTTCTGGAACATTATGCTTAATTATGAAGAAATCCACAGATGAACATAAAATTTTATAAATAAATATTAGTGATACTAGCAAATTACTTAAAATCCACGCTGCACTAAGATATTAGCAAAAAGCAAGACTCCAGGAATTAATTGAATATCAGAAGGAATGTTTCAAGAAGCCAGTGAAACACTGGAAGCACTGCAAGAAAATTGGCAGAGTGACTGGAAGAGATCTATGTTTGTATTCATTCCAAAGAAAACTGATGCAATAGAATAAGGAGATTATTTTTTAAAAATGATTAGTATCACACAAAATAAGATTTTGCTGAAAATTATCCCACAATGGATCTGCCAGAATTTTAAGCTGCATTCAAAAGAGGACATGGAACAAGGGATATCAAGACTGATATCAAGTGGATTTTGGTAGAAGGCAGATGATACCAGAAATAGGTTTACTTGTATTTTATTGACTACACAAAGGTTTTCTGCTGTATAGATCATAAGAAACTATGGATGACCTTGAGAAAAATGAGCTTTCTAAAACACATCATTGTGCTTATGCAAAACTTGTACATGGATAAAGAGGCAGCTGTGGGAATAAGGAAGTGTTGCACAATTGAACAAGCAAGGAAGTATTGCACTGTTTAAAATCATAAAATATTTGTGTCACAGTTGTATCTTTTCACTGTACTTATGCACACTGTATGCCATGCAAATAATCTGAGAAGCTAGAGTATATGAAGAATAGGCATCTGGATGGAGGAAGAATTATTGACAACCTGCAGTAGGCAGATTATATAACACTGCCTGTGGAAAATGAGGGGAACTTGGTATACTTGCTGATGAAGATCAAGGATTTCAGTCTTGAGTGTGGATTACAATTCAATGTAAGGAAAATGAAAATTCCCACAATTTGGCCAATAGGGAAAATGACATGAAAGGGAGAATAGATTGAAAATGTGAAAGATTTCATCTTACTTGGGGGCAAATCAATGTTAAGGAAGCAACAGATAAGAAATCAAATATGAAGCCTAGAATTAGCAAAGAAAGCCTGAAGAAGAAGGACAAAGTGGGAGGGTTTGCTCTATTTGACTTTAGCATGTATTATATGGCCATAGTAGTCAAAGCAGTGTGATGCCAGTATAAGGACAGATATACAGACCTATCAAAAAAAGTTGAAGCCCCAGAAATAAAAGCCTCAGCATACAGGTGGCTGATTTTTGATAAGAACCCCCAAAATATCAAATTGGAAGCAGATGCCTTCTTCAATAAATGGTGCCAGAAAAAATGAATATGTACCCCAGAAAAATGAAGTGAGATCCTTACCTGACTGCATGCACAAGAATAAACTCACAGTGGATCACAGACCTAGAGATAAAACCCCAAACATTACTGAGGGAACTGGGACAAACCTGGGAACCTTGGCAGAGTGAATACATAGGTTATCAGAAATAGGGAAGGACACAAATACAGGAGAGTCACAAATTGGCAAGTGGGGTATACTGAAGTTAAATCACCGTGTACATTGAAAGAATTCACCAAGAGAGTGATAAGAGAGCCCACAGACTGGGAAAATATCTTTAGCAACTACACATTAGACAAAGGCCTTATTAAAAAAATCTACAATACTTTGTTAGTTTACAATAAGAGAAAAACTGTCTACTAAGGAGGTGGGCAAAAGACCTGAACAGAAGTTTCACAGTGGAAAAAATCTGAATGGCCAATAAACATATGAGAAAATGTTCCTGAACATGAGCCATAAGAGAAATGCAAATCAAAACAACAATGGGATACCATCTAACACCCTCAAAGATAGCCCAATTAAAAAAAATCAGGAAACAACAAGTGTTGAAGGCATTATTATGAGATTGGAATTCTCATTCACTGCTGGTAGACCTGTAGGTATGGATAGCCTCTATGGAAATCAATTTGGCAATTTCTAAAACAGATGAAAATTGAGCTGCCATATGACCCAGCAATCCCCCTACTGGGCATATACCCAGAAGAGGCAAGAAACAAGCCACCACCAGACATCTGTGCTCCAATGTTCATTGCGGCAGAGTTTGCAATTGCAAGGAGTTGTAAATAGCCCAAATTCTCATCAAAAGATGAATGGATAAATACAATGGAATACTATGCATCACCGAAAGGCAATGATGAACGCATGAAGCATATTGCCACATGGGAAGAACTGGAGGAAATCATGCAGAGTGGAGCAATGCAAATGCAAATGGACAAGAACAACATGAGTCTGCTGAGGTAAGCTTTAAAAAATGCAATAGGCACATAGGGAAAAGGTGTATAAAAATTTCTGGGATGAGGTCTAGGTAATATGGCAGAGGCCAGACCAAGTCCAGAGCTACCTATGGTAGCCAACGAAAAAGAAGGGGGTAGAAGTAGGAATGTGTAGCGGTGGAACAGGGCACTGACCCACCCAAGGGCAGGGTATTGCTTCTATCTATCTCCCAGGGAAGAGGGACCAGACTTTAAGCCATGTGTTCCAGGATGTGAACACCACATGGTGGCATGGAGTAGGAGCCAGTGGAGGGGTCTGAGAGCCCAGGCCCCTCTCAACCATGTGGACAACTGCCCCTCCCTCCAGAATAATTTACTTTAGAGGATAGTACTGAAGCTTGTGGGGAGAGGGACATGTCTGACCAGAGCACATGGGTGGAAATGAAGGGGAAGGAATAGCATCGAGCGCATCCGAACCCACCAAGCCTTGAGGATGATCTCCCCACTCAGACCAACCAATACACAGAGAGGACAAAATGACCAGCTCCACTGTGAGATACGATATCCCTTGCTGAACCAAGGTGCTATGGGAGACAACACTGGAGACACAGTGTAAGGATTGCAGATGGTCTGACCTTGACACACAGAAGAAAACACACAGAGTTTGGAGGTCTTTAGGGAGGACTTTGGGGCCAAGGAAGACTTTGGGGCCAGGGCTTGGAATCCCAGTGGACTCCACTGGAGTTCACTCCTAGAGGGCAACAAAAAGACCTTAAACTATTTACAGGTTTTGCTTTTTTATTATTATTTTTATTTATTTATTTATTAGACTTTTTGGACATTGTTTCTCTGTCATCATTTCATTTTTTTTTTGGTTGCTTCAACATGCTATATCTTGGTTTTTGTACATAAAATTATCTCTGCAGATCTATCTACATGAGATTGACTGGATGATCAGTCTGGAGGAAAAAATCATGGGACCAATGATTCTGGGTGCATTTAGGAGAGGGGAGGAGGGAGAAAGGAGGTCGTATTGACTAATTCAGGAACAAGGGAACAGCAAGTGACCCAAAATCAGTGGCAAGAAGAGTGCTAGAGGTCTGGTGAGATTGATTAAGGGTAAGGTAACTAAGAGAAATTACTGAAACCCAAATGAAGGCTGAACATGATAGTGGGGAAAGAGGGCAGTAAAAGAAGAGGAAAGAAATACGAGGCAAAGAACATTTATAGAGGTCTAAATATAGGCATGTAAATATATTTATATATGATGATGGGGAAATAGATTTATGTGCACATATTTATAGGCTCAGTATCAAGGCAACAGATGGACATTGGGCCTCCACACAAATACTTCCTCAATGCAAGAATACATTGTTTAATTAAATTGTCATTCCATGATGCTCACCTCACCAATACAATGCTGAAGACAAAACCAGCTATCAAATGGTATAGGTTCTGGGGTTCTAAAGGCTTGAAGATAGACAAGTGGCCATCTAGCTCAGAAGCAACAAAGACAACATGGAAGAAGCACACCAGCCTGTGTGACCATGAGGCGCCCAAGGGATCAGGAATCAGGCATCAAAGAACATAAAATCATATCATTGTATGCCCACCATTGCATTGAGATCACTGAAGGCAAATGTGTGCATAAGCAAGTGTGGTGAAAAAAGCTGATGGTGCCCTGCTATCAAAAGATGTAGAGTCTGGGGTTTGAAGGCTTAACGATAAACAAGGAGTCATCTAGCTCAGAAGCATGAAAAGTCATATGGAAGAAGCACACCAGCCTGTGTGACCACGATGTGTTGAAGGGATCAGGTATCAAAGAACAAAAACTATATTATTGTAAATGAGGAGGAGTATAGGTTGAAGACCCAAAGGCCATCTATAGGTAATGTACTTCCCCTTACAGAGGGGTTGCAGAAAGGAGAAGTGTGCAGGTAATGAACCTATGTCA
The DNA here is from genome assembly GCA_004026705.1 of Nesogale talazaci. Lineage (NCBI taxonomy): Eukaryota > Metazoa > Chordata > Mammalia > Afrosoricida > Tenrecidae > Nesogale > Nesogale talazaci. The sequence continues at coordinate 66,238 of PVJH01000986.1, read as the reverse complement.
ATTTCATGATTGAGATGTAGGGGTAGAGTCTAGCCTGTTAATCTGGAGATACCAAAAAAGGCCTCTGTGTGGGCATGACTTTCTCCTGAGAATTCTGGGAAGTCACACAGTATTTCCCAATTAGCGAAAAGAGACTTGAGTAGTCTCCAAGATGACAAACCACTGACAAGACAAGATGGCAGCATCCAAGGAACTGGAGGAACCAGAGGAGAAGCAACACAGCCTTACCCTGATAGAACCAGACTTCTTAAGAAGTCACGTGGAGAGAGACCCCTGCCAGTGCTGAGTTGTTTCTACCACCACTGGATGCTGTTGATGGAGCGTGAGCCCTGGAATCGAGGAGCCATGGGGAAACCCCTGCCATTGCCGGTATGCTTCAACTGCATGTGCTTTGTGAGTCATAAGGAGACTTTATAGATTGATATGAACATATGGGCTAATGTTGAATTTATGACCTTGGACTGCACTGGGTTGGGATGCTCAATGTTCCATTCCTCTTATATATAAACCTTTCCCTTATATCCATATGCATTTCAATGAATTTGTTTCTCTAGTCTACCAAGACTAACACAAGAAGGGACAGTGTGGCGGTGATGAAGCATACAACTTTTCTCTAGTTCTTTAATGCTTCCTCCATCCCACTTTCAAGGAGTCATCCAGCTCAGAAGCAACAAAGGCCATGTGGAAGAAGCACACCAGCCTGTGTGACCACGATGTGTCAAAGGGATTGGGTATCAAAGAACAAAAATTATATTACTGTAAATGAGGAGTTGTACAGGTTGAAGACCCAAAGGCCCTCTATAGGTAATGTACTTCCCCTTACAGAGAGGTTGCAGAGAGGAGAAGTGATCCCAAGTCTACCTTACAAATCTAGCTAAACCAGAGGATATACACCAATACAGATAGTAGTTGGAAACATAGAGAATCCAAGACAGGTGATCCATTCAGGACCAGCAGTGAGAGTGGAGATACTGGGATGGTGATTGGTGGGATGAAAAGGGGGAAGTGATTTTAAGGATCTACATATAAGCATTTCCCTGGGGTAGAAACAACAGGGAAGTGGGTAAATTTAGGGAGACATCAGACAGTGTAAGATATTGAAAAGTAATAATAATTTATGAATTACAGCTAGAATTTTTGTCTTTTTTTTAATGACACCAAAGTGAATTATCAAGGGTTTATGAGGGAGGGAGGAGGAGGGAAGGAGGAGGAAAATTGAGAGCTGATGCCAAGAGCTTAAACAGAAACAAATGTTATGAGAATAATGAGGGCAACGGATATACAAATGTTATTGGCACACAATGGACTTATATATGGATGTGATAAGAGAGTTGTATGAGCGCCCTATAAAATGATTTTTAAAAGAAATCAAATGACACACTGCATTGGGTAAATCTGCTGCACATGACCACCTTAATATCCTGAAGAACAAGGATATTACTTTGAGGAATACGGTGTACCTGACTCAAGTCCAGATATTTTCAGTGGCCTCATAGGAAAGTTGGCTATTGAATAAGGAAGACTGAACAAGAATTGGTGCATTTGAATTATGTTTGGTGGAAAATATTGAAAAGTACCAATGACTGTCAAAAGAATAAATCAATCTCTTTTGGAAGACGTACAGCCAGAATTCTCCTTCCAGGTGAGGTTAGTGACACTTCTTGCATACTTTGTACATGTTATCAGGAGAGACCAATGTCTAAAAAAGGAGATAATGCTTGCTCAAGTTGATGGGCACCATAAAAGAGGAAGACTGTCATTGAGATGGGTTGACAAAATAACCGCACCAATGAGCTCAAAGAGAATAACAGTTGGGAGAAGGACACAGGACTGGATGGTGTTTCATTGTGTTGTACATAGGGTTATTATGAGGCAGAACTGATGCAACGCCACCGAATAACAGCAAAGCATTTGTGAGAAAGTAATTAACTTTTGTAACAATAAATATCCCCCCATACCTTATAATGTATCAATTTCCAAAACCCAAAAGTAATTAGAAGGTAATGACATGATCAAGAATATTGAGTGCCATAATTCAATGTAAGCTTCATTCCATCAGCATTCAAATGATCAAGAAGAATATAAGAAATGCTTCTACTTAGAACTACATGAAGCCAGTAGCTTATTACTATATATGTGCAGCTGTTTGTTCTCAGTTTTAGTTGAGCCCCATTCCCAATGGACTTTCGCTAGAGTTTTTCTCCATCTGTTCATATCATTAAGATTGACTCCTCTTTAAAGAGTCAGCTCTCTCCCAGGCAAATTTTAAGTTTCTTCTAGCCGGAGGCACTCATCTTCTGGCACAATATCTGACAGTGTTACAATACTATTAATATGTTTTCCAGTGCACAAGCTCTCAGAAGTAGAGAGCTTAGTCCTTCTTCCAAGTTTGGTCTTAGTCTGCAAGTGCCATCGGCATCTTTTCACCCTGGGTGACCAAACTGGTATTTGAAATACCAGTAGTATAACTTCCATTTTCTTAGCAAAATAAGAACCAACATAGTACAATAAATTGACATAGCTAGTGGGGTAATACTGAAGGATTCTATGGGAAAAATACTGAATAATGCAGGAGCATAAAAAAATAGAAGAATCACAGTACAAAAAAAAAGACTGACATTCAATCATTTAAAGAAGTAGCACATAATCAAGTTGCACTGAAGAATTAGCAGAAAACAAGGCTCCACGAATGAGTGTAATACTAATTGAAATGTTTCAACTGGAATAACTCATTAGTTTAATCAAAAAAAAAAAAGGTAGGGGAGAAGATGACTATTTAGGCAACTGATAAGGGACCTATACTCATGTCCATTCCAAAGAAAGGTGACCCAAAAGAATGAAGAAATTATAGAACAATATCATCAATATCACATGCAATAACATTTTGTGGAAATAACTGCAGTAGTACACAAAGAGGGAGGTGCCAGAATTTTAATTCAGATTCAGAAGATGTGTTATGAGGGATGTCATTACTATATCAAATAAATCTTGGTAGAAAGAATAGAATACGTGAAAGGTGTTTTCTTGACTGTTCAAAGGTAGTTAATGTGTGGATAACAAAATATAAATGAATTGTGAAAAATGGAAATTCCAGAATACTTTAGTGTCCTTATGTGTAACCTAAATACAGACAAAGAAGCAGCCATTCAAAGAGGAGAAGAAAGTATTGTATGGATTAAAATTACGAAAAGCGTGTTTCAGGTATCTATTCTTTCATGATGCTTATTCAGTCTGTATGCTGAGAAAGTAATCTGAAATGCTACACTATATAGTCTCAAACTTATTTGGCCTACTGTCCACTTTTCAGAATAAAATTCTTCTGTACTCCTAAGCAATAATATAAAACATTTGTACTATAAACCACAGGATAGAGTACGGTGTAGATACCTTTTTTTTTTTTTAGCTAATCTGGATCACTCCAGTATCCCCAAATAATAACATCTCTCACTTTGGGAAACACTGCCCTATATCTTGTAGAGTAGAACACAGCACAAGAATTGGTTTATTAACAATTTGTGAGATGTAGTTGACTTGCTTGATGAAAGCCAAGAAATTTGTATTAGCTGATGAAAATCAAAGACTGCAATCTTCAGAATGGATTAAAACTCAGTGTCAAAATCAAAGTCTTCAGCTCTGGACCACTAGACAAGAACATGGCAAATGAAGAAAAGATTGAAATTATCTAGAATTTAATTTTGTTTGCATCCACAATCAATACCCTTGGAAGCAGCAGAAAAGAAAACAATATCATGCATTGGAAAAATCTGCTGCACAAGATCTCTTTAAGTACCTGAAGAGTAAAGACGTCACTTAGAGGACTAAGACATATCTGGCCCAAACTACCACTTCAATCACTACATATGTATGAGAAAGTTGAATATTGATAGAGAAAGACTGAAGAAGAATCTATGAATTTGAATTGTGGTGCTGAGGAAGGATTTTAAAAGTGTCACAAACTGGAAAAGAACAAATAAACCTCTCTTGAAAAGCCAAAATACTCCTTAGAAGCAAGGAAACTAAGACTTTATCTCATAACTTCTGTGATAGTTAGATTTATTGTGCCAACTAGACCTCCATAGGGACATTTTGGCAGAGTTTAATCAGGTTGCAACCTGATTGGAGGGTGGCCGAAATAAATATTTTCTGTGATTAGCATTCCCTATTTTTTCCCTTCCTGGTAATCAGACCAGTGTGCTGCTGCTTGAGCTAGTTCTTTGCCTCATGCTGTGCTGCACTACCTTTGGTCTGAGCCAACCCATGGATCATGTTGCTAGAGCATGAAGTTTCCTTAAGACCTGCTTTCCCACACTGCTGGTGTATATATCACTTAATTTCAAGATCCCACTTGGGCCGGCCTTGCTAAGCTCCCAGCATTATTGAATGTTACTGACCCCCTCTGCTGTCTACTGTCTATGGGGATGACTATGCCTGCCTTGCCTGAGGCCAATTCTGCTTTCTGTTTCATTAACCTTGGGCCAGAAACCCATGTGAGTTGAAGGATCTTTAATATATTAAATGCTCCATGAAAGTGAGCTGAACTGAGCCTGCTATCTACTACTGTGTGGACTAATTAGTCACTATAATCCTTTTTGCTTATAGTCATAAGTGTCCTGGTTTTGTTTGTCTAGAGAACCTTCCCTAACACCTATTTAGAATATTTTATCAGTGGAGAACAGTTCCAAGAAAAGGATATCTTGCTTAATAAAGAAGAGCATCTAAAAAAGAGGAAGTCCCTTGATAAGATGGATTGATACAATGACTACAAAAATGGGTTCTCATACAAGAACACTTGTGGGGAATGACACATTACTGGAGAGTCCTTCTTTTTACAGCACATATGGTTTCTGTGAATGGGAACCAACTCTGGTTCTTAGCAAGGTAATAAAGATTGTAGTCTATCTTCCAAACTGTGTGCTAGGTTCTAAAAAAACACACCCAACTTTTACAAATTCTAGAAATGAGCATTATTTATATATTCTCACAACAGAGTAGAAAGAGTCTCAAGTATACAATTTACATAGAATTCATTAATTTTGCAATGATTTATTCCACTGCATTTAACTACATCATTTTCTAAGCTTGTGTCAGGTACTGAAAAATGGTCAATGCATTTTATTTTCAAAATATCAATATTTGTTGGTTCTGGAAAATATACCAATTGGCCTGCCAAGTAGGGATGTAATTTTTCATATATATATTCCAAACTCAAACCTGTGATTTCCAAGAATAGTTTGCTCACAGACATTGACTTCTAATCTAGAAAATGACCTAGACTCAGGTATAGCCTTTCAGTGAAAGCATTTACACCTAGAACACTTTACATTTCCTCATTTGAAATTTCTTAAGATCCATACCCTCTTGAAATGTAGAATCAACATGCAGCTCCCTGAAAATAACTACTTGTGAAATACTTATCCCAGTGATTAGGTTATAAATAGGAGTTACCTTGGGACCTTCAGAGAGATGAAGTAAAGGCAACAATTTTCCAAGGATTTTTCTCCTCTAAAAATGGTATGATGTTGGTAGACTAAGTATCTTTAAGTTGACATTCACATTTAAATTGTCACATATTAGCACATGGATAAACACATGTGTGAAAATATAGAAATAGAATCAAACATTAGCCACACTATCATTCATATCATTAAACTGGTATTTTCTTTTTATTCTTTCCTTGAAACTATCCTACAAATGTCAGTGCCTTCTTGCTTAGCTATTAAAATATATCGTTATTTTATATAATATATAACATTACATATTTTTCCACCATAAAATCTTTTATTTTCTTGATTCAGTATGCAGGGCAGATTAGGGTTGAGAGACACTCTGGTTCTGGATGTGTTTGTTGCAGATTTGGATTAAATAGATCCTATAAATATTGGGCAACTGTGTGTCCCTCTGATTTAATTCAAGGGAAGCAAGCTGGAAGCCTCTTCATCAAAAGCATTTATTTTTCTTGGTTTATTCATGTGTCAACTTTTACTTATCAGGATTCTCTGGCAAGCTCAATCAATCTATATCTATTCAGTTTCCTCTACACACATAACAGTATGTCTGCCTTTATACTTTTATATGAACCAGATTTCAGAGGCAGCCTCTAAGAAATATTGCAGTCCTGAAAGGATGTTATAAGGATTTCAACTTAAGGCAGATGTTAACATACAAATAAGAAGAGGCTTTTCAAAATCCTAAGGCCCAGAGGGCTTCACAGGAGAATTCTACCACTCATACAGTGAAGAACACACATCAATTCTACACAAACTCTACTAGAGAATAGAAAAGCAGCAAACTCCCAGACCCTTTCCATGAAGCTAGTATTACTCTGATACTCAAACCAGGCAAGGATGCCACAAAAACCAAGAACTACAGAACACTATCCCTAGTAAACACTTATGCAAAACCCTTAACAAAATACTAGTCAATAGAATGCAAAAATATATATAAAATGACTACTTCACTATGACCAAGTGGAATTCAGTCCAGGGAGACAAGGATAGTTCAATATATGAAAGACCATAAGCATTATTTGCCACATTTACATGAAAAATTATAAGAATCTTGTGATAATATTGATAGACACAGAAAAGACATTGGACAACATCCAACACACATTCCTATTTAAGACACTCAAGAACATTGGAGTGGAAGGAAAATTATTCAATATAATACAATCTATATAAGAAAAACCTACAGTCAACATGGTAGTCAATGGAGAAAAGAAAAATGATCCCACTGAAAAGGGGGAACAGGCAAGGATGCCTTTTGTCCACATTCTTATTTTAACATCATAGTGGAGGTCCTAGATAACAATAAAAGATTAAGGACAGACACAAAAGATTTTCACCTGGAGGATTAAGGGAAGATGGCAGCCAGATAGGTAGCTCACGCTTGGCACTCCATGGAGATGGTTGAGTTGGGGAGATTTGGGGGCTCAGAAGGGGTATCAAATCTCTCTTTTGAGGGCTAAGCCCTGGGAGTGTAGTGGTTGAATATGGGACTGTGGCCAACTGGCTTGGCGGTTCAAATCCAGCAGCAGCAAGGTTGGGCCTCCCAATCCCACCAGAGGGCAGTGATATCTAAAAAATATATAAAAAACAAAAAAAAACACAACAAATCTCTCTGTTGATCATCAAGATAATTCAGAGAGAGAGTCCACAGTTCTGTGACATCAGGGGGAAATGGCACCTACTTCCAATAATTGAACAAAAATCAGCAAGTTGTTTTCAGTATCAAAAAGAAAATAGAAATGAAATACAATTCCAGAGGATCAGCTGGACTTCATGGAAGTCATATAAAATGCAGATGTGGATCTATCACAGAAAGAAATCTTCAGAGTGCTCTTGAGAATCATACAGGTCATGAGAGAAGCATTACAGGAAAGGAGGAATAAATAAAGGAGGTAAAGGCCGTGCACCAAGAGAAATGAGCTAAGGAATGAGTTAACAAAAACTAATGGCTAACTTATGGAATTCACCTAAAGAATGGATGAGGCAGAGAACTGCACCAGTGACCTAAAGGACTTGCAAGCAGAAATTAATAAATGTGACAAAAAGTCTAACAAGTCTACGACAGAAGTGGAAGAAAATCTCAGAGCTATGTCTTATGCTATGAGAAGCAACTTTGGATTTACTGGTCTACCAGAGGAAAGTGCATCATGGAGACCAACATCCAAAATAGTGATGGAGTGTTTGGAGGGAAACTTCCCTAGCTTAATGAATGAAAACTAGCCAACCGTCCGGGAGGCTGAAAGAACACAGCTAGAATGAATCCCAAGAAGTCACTAAGACATATAGTTGTTAAACTATCCAATTACTAGGGAAAGGAGAAAATTATGAGAGCAGCTAGGGAAAAAGTGGCAATCACATATAAAGGCAAGCAGATAAGAATATACCTATCATTGAATATACCTATGAAGAAGAAGAGAGAGTGGAGCAGCATATTCTCAAAATTGCAGGAAAACAACACAAACCCAAGAATATTCTATGCAGCCAAATCATCCATCAAAATTGATGGAGAAGTGAGAGTCTTCCTGGACAAGGAAAATATCAAAGAATATGCTAAAAGAAATCTAGAACTACACAAGAACCTCACCGACAGTGTAGGGACAGAAGAACAACAATCACCAAGCACATATAAGAGACCATCACACAGAACAACTCCACTCAGAGACCATCAAAAGGAAAACATATCCCAAGATAACTCTGGCTCAGTGATGGAAAGAAGGCAAGAATGAACCACAAACACACATAAACACAACCCATAGAAAAGAAGTGGAGATAGGAAACACCCAACACAAGAGCAATAAAATAACATCTGTGCACAGAGTGCACAGATAGATGTAATAACCCTGAATATCACTGGCATGAACTCAGTTATTAAGAGACAGAAATTAATAGACTGGCTTAGAAAACACAACCTCTTGATCTTCAGGAGGCACATCTCAAGATCACAGACAAAAATAGACTGAGAATCAAAGGCTGGAGAAAAACATACCAAGCAAACAGAACATCAATAAAAGCAGGTATAGCAATCCTAATCTCAGATAAAATTGACCTCAAAGTGGAAACCATAAAAAGAGGTAAGGAGGGACACTATGTAATGCTCAAAGGAATGATATAAAAAGAATCACTAAGTATTCTAAACATTTATGCTCTGAACAAGCATTCAACGGACATGTCAGTCAAATGCTCCAAAAGATTAAAAAAGTAATCACCGCCTCAATTATGGTAGGTTACGTCAATGCACCACTTTCTGAGAAACATAGATCACTGGGAAAGAAACTCGACTAAGGAGGCGAAAGATCTAAACACTACAATTAGATTATTTGACCCACTAGATAGCTACAGAGCTCTTCATCCAAACACAAAAAAAATCACATTCTCTTCAAGCCCACATGGAACATACTTAAAGATAGGCCACCGGCTAAGGCATAAGTCGAATCTGCATAAACTTAAGCTCAATGATATACAGACCTCTCTCTCTGACCACTGTGCCATAAGATTGGAAATCAACAAAAGGAAGATAAAGGAAATAAGGGTAAACAATCAGAGGATTAATAACTCCTTATTGAAAAAGGAGTGTGTACTGACTGAGAACAGAATTGAAATTAGGAAAGTTCTAGAAACCGATGAGAATGAGAACATGACATACCAAAACTTTTGGGACGGAGAAAAGCCAGTCATCAGAGGAAGTTTCATAGCATTACATGCACACATAAAAAAGGAGGAGAGACTTATGACCGAGGCTCTGGAACAAAACCATCAGCAACTAGAGCAGTCAACAGGGCTATCCAAACTAATATCAACAACAACAACAAAAATAATAAAAATTAGATCTCAGATTCAGGGGAGGGAAAATAAGAAAACGGTGGGAAAAATTAATACAGCACATAGTTGGTTCTTCAAAGGATAAATTGAATCGACATACCTCTCCCGAATTTAGCCAAAGAAAAGAAGGAATATATTTCAATAGCAAGAATGAAAAAGGGGACATTACAAGAGACCCTAGTGAAATCAAAAGAATAATTACACAGTACTATGAAGTACTGTACTTCCATGAATTCAACAACTTAGAAGACATGGACACATTCTTGGAAAAACATTACCTCCCCTTCATAGATTATCCCCTATGACTGTCAAGAACCTCAACAAATCCTTAACAGTAGAAGAAATAGACAAAGTTATCAAGAGATAACCAAGAAAAAAAATCCCCTGGACCAGATGGGTTCCCTAGAGAATTCTATGAAGCATTTATTGAAGAACTGACACCAATCCTACACACAGTCTTCCAGAACATAGAAAAAGATGATAAACTCCCAAATTCCTTCTACAAACCTAGTTTAACTCTGATACCTAAACAAGACAAGGATCCCACAAGAAATAAGAACTACAGACCAATATCCTTAATGAACATTGATGCAAAAATCCTTAGCAAAATACTAGTCAACAGAATACAAAATTACATAAAGCAATTCACTATGACAAAGTAGGTCCCATACCAGGAATGCAGGGATGATTCAACATATGAAAGACCATTAATATTATTTGCTACATTGACTTGAAAAGTTATAAGAACCACATTATAATATCAATAGATGTGGAAAAGGCATTCAACAATCAATTGCAAAAGCATCCAACATCAATTCCTATTTAAGACCCTTGAGAAGATAGGAATAGAAGGAAAATTCCTCAAGACCACACGAGCTATATGTGAAAAGCCAATAGCCAATGTGATAGTCAATGGAGAAAAGACTAACACAATCCCACTGAAAAAGGGGAAGTGATAAGGATGCCCTTTGTCCACACTCTTATTTAATATTGTACTGGAGATTTTAGCTAACAGCATAAGGTGAAGAAAACACATCAAAGATAATAACCTTGGGAAGGAAGAGGTGAAACTATTACTCTTTGCTGATAATATTATTTTATATATGGAAAATCCCAAAAGCTCCACAAGGGGAGGACTGGAAGTAATACTGGAGTATGGTAGAGTGGCCGATTCAAAATCAACAAAAAAGAAGTCTTTAGGACTGCTATAATTATTGGATAATACCACAGAAGAGGAGATTTTTTTAAAAAGGTGGCACCCTTCACAATAGCCAAGCACAAATTGAAATATCTAGGGATATACCTTACTATAAGAACAAAAGAGCTTCCCATGACTACCAGAGAGCAGTAGTTGGTGCAAAAGAAAAAACAAAAGAGCTATATGAGGAAAATTGGGAGTAATCAAGAGTGACTTCAACAAATGGAAGAATATTCCATGCTCGTGGATTGGAAGACTCAATAGAGTATCGGTGCCATTTCTACCCAAGGCACTACATAAGTTTAATGCAATTCTGATACAATTACCCTCATCTTTCTTCAAAGAAATGGAAAAAATGATTACCAACTTCAAATGGAAAGAGAAGAAACCCAGAATTAACAGAAAACTCCTCAAGAAGAACACAATGGGAGGGCTTTCTTTGTCTGACTTTTGCACATATTTTACAGCCACAGTGGCCAAAACTGCATGGTATTGTTATAATAGGTATTCAGACCAATGGAAAAGAACAAAAAAACCAAAAATAAAATCATCAGCATACAGACAACCAATCTTTGATAAGGGCCCCCAAAATATAAAATGGGAAGCAGATACCCTCTTTTTCAACAAGTGGTGTTGAAAAAAATGTATAACTACCTGCAGAAAAATGAAGCAAGACCTCACTCCTTGCACTAGAATAAACTCAAAGTGGTCCTCAAGGTAAAACCCCAAACTATTAGGGCTATCAATGAGGAGATTGGGACCAACCTGAGAACTTTGGTGCAGGGAATACATAGTCTATCAGAAACAGGGAAGGACACAAACACAGAGGAAGCACAAATTGACAAGTGGGATATACTGAAGACAAAACATCTGTGTATATTGAAAGAATTCACCAAGAGAGTAATAAAAGAGCCCACCGACTGGGAAAACATCTTTAGCAATGACACATCAGACAAAGGCCTTATTGCTAAAATCTATAATACCCCAATAACTTCCAAAAAGAAAAAACTAACTGCTCACTGAGGAGTTTGGCAAAGTTGCTGAAAAGAAGTCTCACAGAGGCAGAAATCCAAATAGCCAATAAACATATGAGAAAATATTCCCAATCATTAGCCATAAGAGAAATGCAAATTAAAGCAACAAGAAACCACCTAACCCACTCAAAGATAGCCCAATTCAAAAAATCAGAAAGCAACAAGTGTTGGAGGGCTGTTGGGAGACAGGAATTCTCACTAAATGCTGGTGGACCTTTAAGTCTATACAGCCACTATGGAAATCAATTTGGTGATATCTAAAACACGTGGAAATTGGGCTACCATATGACCCAGCAATTTCCCCTACTGGTCATATCCTCTGAACAGAGAAGAAACAAATCATGACCAGACATCTGTGTTCCAATGTTCATCACAGCACAGTTCATAATTGCAAGGAGTTGGAAATAAAAGAAGGAGTTGGATTAAAAAGCTGTGGTACATACATACAATGGAGTACTATGCATGACTGAAAAGCAGTGATGAACGCATGAAGCCTGTGGCTGCACGGGAAGAACTGGAGGAAATTAAGCTAAGTGAAGTAAGTCAAATACAAAAGGACAAGTACAACTGTAGTCCACTGAGGTAACCTTTAAAAAAGAGCAAAGGGGGCATAAAAGATGCATAGGGAAAAAGCTGCTGTATACAGAAATTTCTGGGGGGAGATTGAGGTAGTTTGGCAGGGACCAGACCAAACCCAGGAATACATACAGTAGCCAACTGAGAAGGGGGCTGGGGAGAAATGACGATGTGTAGTGGGGGAATGGGGCACTAATCCACCCAAAGGAAGCATATTGTGTATATCTGCATAGGGAAAGAGGGACCAAACTTAAACCTAGTGTTCCTGGATATGAAAGCAGCGTGACAGCATGGAGCAGGGAGCCAGTTGAGGAATCTGAGGGCCCAGCCCCTATCCAAACTATGTGAACAGCTGACCCTTCCCCATGAAGAATTTACTGAAGCTGCAGCTCAGGGAGAGGCACATGTCTGACCAGAGCACAGAAGAGCAAATGAAAGGAGAGGAAGAGAGAATGGAGTATATCCTCCACTGAGCCCTGAGGATGATCTCCCCACTCAGAGCAGCCATTGCACAAAGAGGACCATATGGCTAGCCCCACTATAAAACACAGTGTCCCCTGCTGACCCAAGGTCCTACAAGGACAGCACTGGAGAAGCAGAGTCAGGAGTCCACCCTGTCTGACCCCACCTCATCAAGTCAAAACGCTAAGGGAGTGCAGCAGAGAAGCAAAAGGAGCAGAGCATGGAGTTCCCAAGGGAGTGCCAAAGATATACTTTGGGGCCAGGATGTGGCACCCCATCAGACTCACCTGTGGTGATGAATGAAAAGACCTGGAACTATTTATGAGATTTTCTTTTGTGATTTTTTTTTACTTAGTTATATATATTTTTGGACATTTTTTTGTTATTGTCATCATCATTTTGTTTGCTTTTCTCTCTTTGTCTTGCAATGTCTTTTTCTGTACAAATTATTATCTCTGCAAGACTATTTAGATAAGATAGACTAGAAGAACAATCTGGAGGAGAAAACAGTGGGGCTGATGGTTCTGGGGGGACATGAGAGATGGGGGAAAGGAGGTGGTGCTGACCAACCCAGGGACAAGGGAACAACAAGTCATCCCAAATCAGTGGCAAGGTGGGTGTGAAAGGCCTGATAGGGATCGATCAAAGGTAGAGTAACCGAGAGAAATTACTGAAAGCCAGATGAAGACTAAGCATGATAGTGGGAGAAGAGAAAAGTAAAAGGAAATAGAGGAAAGGACGGGGAGTCAGAGGGCATTTACAGAGGTTTAAATACAGGCATGAACATAGATAAGTACATTTATATATGATGATGGGGAAATATATCTATGTGCATATAATTATAGGGTTAGTATTAAGGCAGCTGATGGACATAGGACATCCACTCAAGTACTTCTCAATGCAAGAACACTTTGTTCTATGAAATTGGCATTCCTTGATGCTCGCCTTTTTGATACAATCACTGAAGACAAATGAGTGCACAAGCAAAAGTGGTGAAGAAAGTTTATGGTGCCCAACTATCAAAGATATAGTGCCTGAGATTTTAAAGGCTTGAAGTAAAAAAAAATCAGCCATCTAGCTCAGAATCAACACAGCCCACGTGGAAGATATGATATGAAAAAATAATAACAATTTATAAATTATCAAATGTTCGTAAGTGAGAGGGGGACCAGGGAGGGAGGGGAAAAATGAGGAGCTAATACCAAGGGTTTAAGTGGAAATAAAATGTTTTGAGAATGATGATGGCAACAAATGTTCAAATGTGCTTTGCATACAATGGATGTATGTATGGATTGTGATAAGAGTTGCATTAGCCCCAATAAAATGATTAGAACAAACAAAAAAGATATTCTCCTGAAGAAAGAAAAGTGAAAAAACTGTAATTCATAGATGACATGATTTTATATATGGAAAATCAAAAGCTCCTCAAGAGGAATGCTGGAAGCACTAGAGGAATATGGCAGAATGGCAGGATGGATACAAGATCAACCAAGAGAAGGAAATTGGGCTGCTGTGTACATTGAAAAAGACCATGGAAGAGTTGATAAAAATGATGGTATCCTGCACAACAGCGAAGCACACATTGAAATATCTAGGGATATACCAACACCCTCCCCCCCAAATATATATATATATATATATATATTTCTATGAGGAAAACTGCATAACACTATTATAAGAAACCAAACAAATGGACGAACACCCATGCTTGTGGATCAGAAGATTCAATGTATTCAAGATGACAGTTCTTCCCAAGGCACTATAAAAGTTTAATACTATCCCTATAAAATACCATCATCTTTTTTCAATGAACTGAAAAAACTGATTTCCAACTTCATTTAGAGAGGGAAAAAGCCAAGAATTAGCAAAGAACTCCTCAAATAGAAGGACAAAGGTGAAGGGCTTTCTGTACCTGACTTTAGAACATATTATATAGCCACAGTGGTCAAAACTGCATGATATTGGTCTAATGACAGATATTCAGACCAAAGAAAAAGAACTGAAAACCCAGAAATAAAATCATCCACATACAGACAACTGGTCTTTGATGAAGGCCCAAGAAATATCATATGAGAAGCAGATGCCCTCTTTAATAGGTGGTGCAAGAAGAAATGGATATCTATCTGCATAAAATGAATCAAGACCCTTACCTCACTCCAAAGTGGATCAAAGATCTTGAAATAAAACCTGAACCCTTCAGGGTCATCAAAAGAGAATTGGGAGAAACCTGAGAACTTGGTGCAAGATATACATATGTCATAAAAAAATAGAGAAGGACACAAACACAGAGGAAGCACAAACTGACAAGTGAGATGTACTGAAGATAAGATACCGGTGCACATCAAAAGGATTTGCCAAGAGAGTAAGAGAACCCACAGTCTGGGAAAACATCTTAGCAATGACACATCAGAAAAAGGCCTTATTAGTAAAATCTACAATACTGTATTAGCACCATGGAGGTGAGAAAAGGGCCTAAACAGAATTTTGACAAGGATAGAAGTCCAAATGGCCACTAATCATATGAGAAAATGTTCCTGCTCATTTTCCATAAGAGAAATACAAATTAAAACAATTTTGATATATCATCTAATAACTTCAGAGATCCTCAATTCAAAAACTCAGAAGATAACAAGTGTTTGGGGGGTGACTGTGGTGAGATAGGAACTTTTGTCAACTGCTGGTGGACTTGTAGGTACATACAGCTATTATAGAAATCGATTTGGTGATATCTAAAACATATGGAGATTGAGCTACCACATTACTCAACAATAAACCCTACTGGGCATATACCCCTAAGAAACAAGAAAGAAACCACATCTGTGCTCCAATGCTCATTGCAGCATAGTCCACAATTTCAAGCACTTGGAAGCAACCCAAATTTCCATCAATGGATGAAAGGATAAAAAAACTGGGGTACATACATACAATAGGGTACTGCACATCCCTAAAAAGCAGTGGTAAACACATGAAGCATACTGCCATATGGAAAGAACTGGAGGAAATTATGCTAAAGGAAGTAAGACAAGCACAAAAGGACAAGTACAACATGAGTCAACTGAGGTAAGCTTAAAAATGGGACAAAAAGAAAAGCTACTATATATAATACACACACTTCTGGGATGAGGTCCAGGTACTATGGCAGGGGTCAAACCACATCCAGGGATACATATGGCAGCCAACTAAACAGAAAGGAAAAATAAAGAGAGAAAAAAAGACATGGGTAAAGCGGGAACAGGGAACTAACCCACGCAAGGGGAGGGTATTGTTTATTTCGCCACAAGAGAGGGAGAGAGAGAGAGACCAGACTTCAACCTAGTGTGCCAAGGCTTGACTACAACCTAACAGCATATAGCAGGGAACCAATATGGAGATATGTGAGCTTGGCCCCAATCCCAACCATGTGGATCCACCCCCACTCTCCAGAAGAATTAACTTCAGAAGACAGCATTGGAACTACAGCTTGGGGAGAGGGACAGTTCTGATCAGAGCACACAGGAGAAATGAAGAGGAAAGGAGAGCAAATAGAACACATCCTGGCCCACCAAACCCCCAAAATTTTATTATTGCTCAGAGCAGACAATGCACAGAGAGGACCAGAGGGCCAACCCCACCATGAAACAAAACATTCCTCACTGAACCATAGCACTATGGGGTACAACACTGGAGACTCAGTGCAGGAATTGTGCCTGATCTGACCCCATCAGCTGGGGCAAATCACTAAGGGCATGCAAAAGAACAGCAAGGAGGACAAAGCAAAGAAGTCCCTAGGGAATACCAAAATAGACTTTGGGAACATAATGTGTCACTTCTTCATACTCGAGTGGAAAACACTTCTAAGAGTCAAAAAACAGACCTGGAACTCCTTATATGTTTTTCCTTTTTTGTCATTTGGCTTTCTTTTTGTTGTTTCCATTGTGTTGGGTTTTTGTTATGTTGTTGGGTTTGTCTTCTTTTGTTGTTTTGTTTAGATTATCCTTGTTTTTTGTGCTTATAAATATCTCTGCATGTCTATCTAGATAAGACTGGTGGGATAAACAATCTGGAGAAGAAAACAATAGAACTGATGGTTCCGGGGTGGGGGTGGGGGATGCATGAGAGAAGGGGAAGTGGGGGGAAAAAGAAAAAAGTGGCCAGGGGGTGTCAACCACCCCAGGGACAAAGTAACAGCAAGTGAACTAAAATTGATGGTGAGAAGGGTATAGGATGGCTAATGGGCTTGATCAAGGGCAATGTAATAGAGAGGAATTACTGAAACCCAAATGAAGGCTGAGCATGATAGTGGGATGTGGCAGTCATGTGCTTATGTTAATTTTATGATTGAAATGTAGGGGTGGAGTCTAGCCTGTTAATCTGGAGATATCCATTGAGTAGCCAATGAGGCCTCTGTGTGGGCATGGCGTTCTCCTGAGACTTCTGGGAAATCTCGCAGTATTTCCCTCGTGAAGATGAGAAGCTATCTTCCCCAGTTGTTGGGAGTTAGTCTCAGAGATTATTAATCATAGACAAGACAAGCTGGCAGCATTGGAGAAGCGGGAGGAGCCGGTGGAGAGACCACACAGCTTTGCCCTGATGGAGCCAGACCTCTGAAGCTGGGGAGGCCAGATAGAGACTTCTGCCAGTGATGAGTTGCTTCTGCTGTTGATGGACCCTGAGCCTGGTGCCCTGCCAGCACCGGGATTCTGCACCCACTGACCTGTGACTTTGTGAGCCAGAAGAAGACTTTATAGACTGATTTCTGGCATATAGGTTAATATCAGACGTATGACTTTGGACTGGAGTGGGCTGGGATGTTTTCTCCATGTCACATTCCTTTTATATATAAACCCTTTCCTTATATCGATATGCGTGTCCTTGAATTTGTTCCTCTAGTCTACCTGGACTGATACATGGGGCAAGAGGAAAGTAAAAGGAAATTGAGGAAAGAGCTGGGAGACAAAGAGAATTTATAGAGGTCTAAATACAGACAGGTACATATGTAAATATATTTTTATATGATGATATGGAAATATATCTATTTACTTAAATATATTTATAAGTTTAGTGTTAAGGTACCAGATGGATGACTCAAGTATTTCCTCAATTGCAAGAATACTTCATTCCAATATTCTGGCATTCCGTGATGCTCACATTCCTGACATGATTGCCAAAGACAAAATAGGTGCATAAGTAAATGTGGTGAAGAAAGCAGATGCTGCTCAGCTATCAAAAGATATAGCATCTGTAGTCTTAAAGGCTCAAAATGAACACAGTCATTAAACTGAGAAGCAACAAAGCCCACATGGAAGAAGCACACCAGCCTGCATGATCATGAGGTGTCAATGGGATCAGATATCAGGCATCTAAAACCCAGAACAAAATCATACCAATGTGAATTGGGTGTGTGTATGGTGGCGAGCAAAAAGTGGAGACACAAAGTCCTGTAGAAAGTTGAATAACTCTTTATGGAAGAGTTACAAGGATGAGAGGAGTGAGTGAGGGTGCAGTATAGCATCAATGAAACATACAACTTTCCTCTAATTCTTTTTTTGCTTTGTTTTGGCATCACTGCCTCTGGTGGTCGTGGGCGCTACCCAGTGCCACTCCTGAGAGCCGCTGCTGGATTTGAACTGCCAAGCCCGTGGGCTGCAGTCCCGCACTCAACCTCTAACGCCACCGGGGCTCAGCCCCTTTCCTCTAATTCTTTAATGCTTTCTTCCTACCCTCCACCCCATGGCCTCAATTCTACCTTAGAAATATGACTAGACCAGATCATGTATACTGCTGCAGATAAGAGCGCAAAACACATAGAATCCAAGACAGTCAAACCCCTCAGGACAATGAGAATAGAGATACTAGGTAGATGAGGCGAAGGTAAAGGGGAAAATTGGGAGTCAATCACAAGGATAACTCCCTCACAGGGGGACAGACAACAGAAAGGTAGGTGAAGGGAGACAGCAGGCAATGTAAGATATAAAAACAATGATAATAATTTATAATTTATCGTGGGTTCATGAGAGTGGGAGGGTTGGGAAAGAAGGGTGGTGGGGAAATGAGGAGCTGATACCAAGGGCTCAAGAAGAAAGAAAATGTTTCAAAAAGGATGATGAAAACATATCACCAAATGTGCTTTACACAATAATTTGTTGTGATAAGAACTGTAAGAGCCCCCAATAAGGGCTCTTTGTAATATCTATTCTGGTTGACTTTGTTTTGTTTTTCTGCATCACTGCCCTGGTGGTTAAAGAGAATAAGTTTTATTCTGGTTGACTTTATTTTGTTTTACTGCATCATCTTTATAATTTTTACAAAGAAAATTTTTTGCAACATCATGAATTTTAAGAAGAATTTACACAGATAACTTATTAGATACAAACCAAGAAAATGATTGTGGGTCCGCTAATCCCAGAGCCGATGAAAAAAATTAAAGAAGACACCATAATAATCGCTAACACTCCTAAATCCAATTATATGCACACTCTGTTCCCTTCACATGCATCTTGTATGCTTTTCTGAACGTGATGTCCCAGATGGTCAGAGAATCCCCCATTCTAGTCTCTCTCAGTCATGAGTTAAGGACCTGGGAGTCATACTCAGATCTCACTGAATGCCAAGAACAGGTTTGCTCATTGCATCACATTCACTCAGAATATTATAAGAAGGAGATCATGAAATCCTCTTAAGAAATATCTCAACCCAAATCCTTCTTTCTCTTTGAAGTAAGGGAGAACAGAAGCATCCCACGGAGTCTAAGAACAAAATATGCTTTTGCCTCATTCAAGACAATGAAAACTTTTGAAATCCATTGGATTTTTGTTACACAAAAATTCTTTTCCAAGTTGTTACTCTCGATAATAGCCTCACCAAAGAGTAATTTTGTTCCAAAGTTTGACATGTAATAAAGTACAATTAACAGTATTGTCACCCAGTATTAAAAACCCACTCTCAATCACAAAAGCATGCCACTGTTAGTGGTCTGCCCTAGAGATCACATGCAGAACATTGAGATTGTTGGAAACTGTTTCAAAAGCGCCTAATGCACAGCAAAAAGGAAAGGTCCTCAGATAGCAATCCTCACATTCAAGACCATGTGGGAAATTAATCATGAGGTTTGCACCTTCATCTTCTAATTCACTATAATTCCCATTCAGCACATGACTTTTATTACCTTCCCTTTAACTACTGGCAAATTTATTCATTTTTGTCATGGAGCACTTACCTCTATAGACAAAGCCAAACACACACACACACACACACACACACACACACACCACCACCACCACCACCACCACACACACACACACACACACACAAATTATGTGATAAAAATGAATACACTGTAAAAAAAAAAAAGGCAAACCACAGGGAAATTCAGAAAAGACTGATATACCAACTAAAAATCTCAGTGCAGTGTGATTTCTGACCCCTGTTTCTGTTAGTGGAGAATTTACCCAGAAAAAGCTTCATATAGTTTATTGATTGTTTAACTTGCTTCTGGTTCTTTGGCTTCTTTTTTCAGTATCCAAGGAATAGCTACTATATCAATACCTGAACCCTCATGTTTACATTTGTTTTCCCTACCCACTGTGGTAAAACCAGTTCCCTTTCTTAATATTTAAAAAGTTTTCAGCATCATAAAGCAACGAAAAAGATTATTTTGTGATACCTACTGTGTTAGACAGAGTTCTCTAGAGAAACAACAACCAGGACACTACTAATTCTCTTTATATATTCATATAGATAGAAGGATATATGAGATAAGAAATAAACAGTTAACTAATCTATTAAGCAGTACAAATGGCTTGGTGCAACTCACTTGCATGAGACAGCTAGTAGACTGGCAGTCCTTGGAGTCTTGAGGGTCACCAAGTAGTCGTCTGTAGAGCAATTCAGGCTATCTAGCCACAAGCAGCAAACAGCAAAGCAGGTCACCAAGAGACAACCAGTTGACAGAATCCAATAGTCCCCAGGTCAAGAGAAGTATATTCCAGGAGCGTGGCAAAGAAGAGCCTGAAGGAACCTCAACTCACAGCTCCACAGTCCACTGATTACGTGTCCCATGGGTAGTGTCGTTTGGAGACTGAGGCACAAGACAAACAAGGCAACCGGCTGGCCCCAAGATCCAAGAGCAAGAGAACAAGGGTGGGGCTTGCCAAGCCATTTCTATCTCTGCCCTTCAATTGATCTTACGTGAGTTCATTGGCCATGTTGTCCCAACAAGCTTACCTATCACATCTACCTAAATCGAAACATTTCATTAAGCCTTCAGGGTTATATTCCTGTTTGCCTTGTCAACATTTCTGAAGGTTCCTTGTCCAGGTCTCACTTACACAAAATCTTAACTGTGCCTTGTCATTCACAAACTAGACCATCAGTTTTAGTGGGACAACTCTGGCTTCACTATCCAAATGGAAAGGATGACATGGCTTTTGGGTCTGATCTAGAGGGAAAGGTATTATTAATAAATGATATATAATTCTTGGCCCCCAGCATGAGCTGTACTCCATTCATTTACAATTAATTTTTATCAGCATAAACAGCACTTACTTTGTTCCTGGATAGTTACCTTAAAAGGGAAAAATTTTAAAAAGGGGAGGTGGGAAAATAGCCCTAATAGACTTATTTTCCTGTATTTTGGATGAATAAATAAATATTCATCTCTGAAAAGGATTGCTCATCCTCCCTAGTTCCATTCATAATCTCATACTCCAAAAGCCTTATGAATCCTCTTCTGACCTGGACACTGAAATTCTGGCACTCACCCCAGATTTGCCTTTCTTTTGTTTGTCAGTTTTGCCAGACTCTGATTATCTGCAATAAAAAAAAAAAAAGCAAAAACGCTGTGTGCAGATAGGAATTGGTAGAACCTGGTTGAAATTCATTTCACATCACTTACTCTTACTTCAAAGGAACAAAGATTTTTGTTTTATTTTGTTTTTAATCCTAAGAACAGTGAAGCCAAGTTATCTTTGTGGTGTTAAGCATGAAACTGGGTCTCACTTTTGAAAAGCAATGTCTCATGTTTTCTCTTTTAAACTCAAGCCACTGGGCACTTCTGTTCTACGTTACGGGTCCTGTCTTCCTGTCTTGGGATTTTGTCGCATCAGGAGCTGCTGACAGCTGACAAACTGCCTTAGGAAAGGTGATGCTTGCCCTCTCAAAAAGCCCTGAGCCTGCCAGGGAAAGAAAGGCCCTTGCCTATAAAACAGGACAAGTAGATTTGTAGAAATTCCCTGCTCCTTTCATCTATCAAGAATCTATTTCAGGATAAGGTATCCTTTTCTGTCCCCAGTAGAGTTTGTTTAGACCTCCCCCAGACTCTTCCAATCTCTTGTTCAGCACCAGCTGTAGATAATGCACTTCACATCACTAACCCTTGCCAAAGCCCTAACAAATTACCAGCCAATTTTGCATCACAGAAGTGCAGCCCATAAATAATCATTGTGATGTTTGATTAAAACATAAAAGCCTAGTGAATTAACAGTCAGATCATTTACAGCAATAGAAGTATTTGATACTGATTGATTGATATGCATGAGCTCTAAATTAAGAAGCCAAAGTCAAGATGGTAAGATGAATCATTGCTTAAGGGTACGAGACTAGGCACTGAGTTTTGTTTTCTGCCTTTTGTCATTGCACCACATTAATATGGGTCAATAGTTGCAACACCTCCAACGTCTAGCACATAAACCATCCTCTGAGATGTATTTGACTTGCTTATCACCATCTGTCGTGTAAAGAGAGTGTACTTGAACTCTACCGCTGTCAGCCTCAGAAAAGACTTAATTTTCTTGTATTTTTTGGTAGATCATGGAAGGAAACGTTCCTATAACATTTTTAATTGAACCTCTTTTTCTCCCCTTCCCACAGAAAAGAATGTGGCTTTCTGCCCGGGTATGCTGGCAAATTTAACATGATAGCCAAGCCACTTGACAGCAGAACTTGGACTGGACATTCTTGAAGCCAAATCAGCATTGATCATTTTCTTCACATTTGGTCCTGTGCAATGCTACCTGCTAAATCCTTGATGCCAAATAAGCAAACAAAATAAATAACAGGATGCACTTAACATGCTTACAGAATTATAGGGTTTTGAGAGATGGCATGTATCCCGCTAGAAGCCATAAAAATACCCCAGCTGTTTCATCGTGTGCAGGAAATATATTGGTTTTACATTTTATAATTTCAAACTCTGTTGTCAACAGGCAACTTATGTTACTTTATATTCCACTCATCACAACCCACCATAATTCCTCATGGCAGAACAAAGTAAAATATATTCCACTCTGCTGACACTACTTATTGTTTTTTGTCTCCTATAAATGATTTGTGGCCCTGTTTTGAATTTTGGTAAGAAAGTACATTTCCAGAACCTTTTATAAGAAAAAGCACATTCTACAGCACAAGAGATTCAGTCTCTTAGGACACCGAAAAAGGCCAATTGGCTCTTTCTCACAAGTCATTTATATTTTCCCCCATTTCTTTCTGCCAGTGGCCTTCAGTACTCTCTGCTCAGAGAAATTCATCAAGCAGCTATCGAATGTGTTTATCCCCGCGTTAGTGCGCAGCTGCCTGCATCTTCCTCAGGTACTTGTAAGCCTTCCCTCTAAAGCGCCTTTGAAGGTCTCTTCCTTCTCCATGTGATTGTTGATTCAAAGACCAGCCAGTGATAATTGTCAAGAGTTCAGCAGGGGTTGGCATCATTGTTCAGTCATCTTTAAAAGATTATGCTTCCTCTCCAAGGATACATCATTGGTTTCAAACATCTTCCCCAAATTTCTCTATCGAAGTTAGAAAAGAAGCCAGGCTTTTCTTTTCCATTTTCATTTGTATTTTAAGGGACAATTTGTGAACTATTGTATATCTATGGAATGTTTATTTAGAGTCTTCAAGTCAAAAAAGTTATGGGGTACAGCTGTTTTCCCAGGTATCTCCGGTTTTTATTAAAGGAAGGAATTTTAGATGGAGCTGTGATTATGTATGCATGTGTGTGTATGTAAGTATGTATGTATGCATTGTGATAAGACCTGAATGAGCCCTCAATAAAATGATTTTAAAAAGAAAAGAAAATGAAGTTGTGAACTGGTAGCTTCCTTAGGAAGAGATAGAAGCTCAGGCTATATTGGGGAGGGGCAACAAGATAACTGTTAAGAGTCACCCGAGAGGCTGCTTTCTCATGTCCCAGTATTTCTTCAGAAGTGTCTAAGTAGATTCAAACCAGCAAACTCTTTGGTTAGTAGAGTCCCGTTTAACCTTTTGCACCCACATTACTCCCTAAAGTCACACCAAACTGATAGTTCCTACCAAACTGATTCTGATTCCAGCTGACCCCATGTGAAAAGAGTAAATTGTTTCATCAAGCTTTCAAGGTTGGGGAATTTTTAGAAACAGATATTGAACCCCACTTCCTGAGGCACCTGCACTTGGACTTGAATCACCAACCTTTCTGTCAATAGTCAAGATTCTTGCAAAGTGCCCTACCCAAACTCACTGCTATCCAGTCAATGCCCACTCATGACAACCCGGTAAGCCAGGGTAGAACTATCCCTGTGAGTGTCTGAGATTGCAACCTTTTATAAGAGCAGAAAGTCCTGTTTATTCCCCATGAGGAACAGGCAGTTTCAAACTGCTGACCTTGCAGTTTGCACCTCAGTTCAGAACCACTATGACATCAAGGTTTCTTTGTGCTACCCTGCAGCTACTAAACTCATTTGCATGCAAGCCAAACCTTTTTGCTATTGGTAGAAATCAAATTCATCTCAAAATATAAAACCTATCACAAAAATCACCCCCATACTAGAAATAAAATTATCTTGTTATCTTGCTGTGTCCTTGAATTTATTCTGACTCATCAATCACCTAGGACAGAGTAGAGCACGTATTGGCTTTCAGAGGCTGGGATTTCTGTAGGAATGGATTGTCAGGATTTTCTTCTGCATAGTTGCTGATGTGTTCCAGTTTGGGGATAGCAGATAATTAACTGTTACATCACCAAGTCCGCTCATAAAATTATGTTAAAATTACAGTTTCCATCTGTTGTAGTTACAAAAATCCATCAGCTTGAAGATATATTAAAGTGTAGGCGGTCTTCAACTCTGTCACTGAGGACACGGCTTGATGGTGCCTTCTATTGGGTGTGACCTTCGCATCAGGAGGGCCCTAGTAGCCTCCCCTTCCCTCTCTGTCTTCACCTTCCTGCTGCCTGGCCCTAATTGCTGCCAGAGTCCTGAGGATGCATCTGTCATCACTGGATCTACAAGACTTTGCACCTACCAGCCTGTGATCTTCCTGCATTTTACATCATTGCATGTGAATACATTAGACTGAAGAGGGACTTATAGATTTGATCTGGACTGACCTGAGAAGTTTTCTGAATATATGATTATTTCTTGATATAAAGCTCTTTCTTGCACATATATGGGTGTCTCTGGATTTGTTTCTCTACTCAACCCAGTCTAAGACACCACCTGAAATGAAACTGTTGACATTGGTTTCCAACACTTTCCTTTTAAGACATAAAAAAGAATTCAGTTTGGGGCAATTTAAATAATCAAGCATTAAAAATAGGAACATGCACGATTTGAAATTCTTTGCAAATTCAATTAGACTTCACACCCTATGATGCAGCTATTGTCATTTGCCCACTTTATGGATAAGTAACTGAGATCCAGCTGGTTGCAATAAGTTGCTGAAGGTTACCAGGCTAGTAATTGTAAACCTGCATGTACAGAGACTGCACTCTAACCAGTACACATCAAAGCCAAACCCCATGCTCTCAAGTCCACACCAACTCATAGTGACCTTCTAAGATGTCGAAATGCCCCCAAAGGGTTTCCAACACTGTCAACTTTTCCGAAGCTGAGTGCCACATCTTCCTCCTCCAGAGAACCTGCTTCATTCAAACCAGTGACTTTTTATTAGCATCCAAGCACATAACATTGTACTATCACAGCACATTACATATGGCCTACCAAACAATCATTGTGATTCTCTTGTTTCACTTTGTACATCTCTTATTATATTTTGCTTTTTCCCTGGAGTTTCCTAATATCTCTCTGGTTGTTCAGGTCTTCGTTTGTTAGGGTAAATGCACAAATGGAGCTTTCATTCAAGTGGCCAGTTTTCTTTGTCTTTGTAAAGTTAAAACCCAAATCAGTTGCCATCACATCTAGTCCAACTTACTTACGGTGACTCCATTTATATCAGAGGGGAATTGTGCTTTATAAAGTTCTAATTGGTTTGTTTTGCAGAAGCAGAGTGTCGATATTTCTTCCAAGGCACCTCTAGGTGGACTAGAACCTCAATATTTTCAATGAGCTGCCAACAGTTCCATGTAGCAAGTGACTCCTCCAAAAGTTAGTGGGTGTTTATATGTAGATAGACAACCCATAGTTCTCTCTTCCTGTATTGGGAATCTCCTAGTTTTTATCCCCTCATGCTGGAGATGGTCAGGCAGCAGTGATACCAAAGGAAGTATCGAAGCTGTTGTAACATGTGGCAATAGCTTCCATTACTCGTGGAAGTGCTCAGTAAACAAATGTCGAGGGCTTAAGGGCAGTGCAAATGATCAAACACGGACCTACTATACCAATGGTTGAAAAAGCTGCGAAGTTAATAGTTTGAACCCACCCTGAGATTCATGGAAGACAAATTTCATGATCTGCTTTAGGAACCTTAACTAAATCACAATGAGCATTAGGCTTGGTAAAGCAGGGGGGAAGTTCCCTTAATGATATGTACTGACATAGTGGCTGCAACAAGGAATTCAAGAACAGGAGCAATTGTGTGCATGGCACAGGACTGGGCGGTGTTTTGTTCTGCTGTGTATAAGGTCATTATAGTCCAGAGCCAACTCAATGGCATCTGTCAGTAATTACAAATGTTTGGGTTAGACTTATTTCCCATATTGCCATAAGGAAAATAAAGCTGATTGTCATAAGACAGTAAGTTACAGCATAAGATTTTAAACCCAAGCCTTGCCGTCTACAGAAACCATGTCAGCTTCCCACCTCCCTGTCCCCTCTCCAGCACCTCAGCCTTCCCCCAGGACACACTCCTTTCCTCCCTCTTCCCCTGCCCTACCCTCTTCCCAGCCCTTATTGTTCTGCTCTGCTAGCAGTTAGAAAGGGCATCCACGGTTCACATGCCCAAATCCCTAGGCCCACCTTTCAGAAATGTTGCAAGCATGCGAATCCAGCATAAAATTCAATGAAGAAATGTCATGCTCTATATGTTAGGGTTAAATCTCCAGGATTTGAAATTATGTAGTCTGCTTCTCAGGGGACATGTTCAAATTTATTTTATAAATCTGAAGTAAGCAACTCCGATTTTCATACCACCTCGTTTCCATCCATTCAGCTTCGTGGAAGGCGGTTTCTGTGGTTGGCTTCTTCATTGTTCAGGAGAGATTTCATCAACTAATTGAAAAGAACACAGCTCTGTCCTCAACAGAGCTAAATACATACGACAATTTCACCACCAATGCCAGACACATTATTAGTGTCCTGATCTCTGGCCTTTGATACTTTCCAGAGCTGTCCCAGGGGAAATCTTTCCCTGGAATGTTAATCTGTTGCTTCTCTGACCTTCTACACATGTACCACATTATTATTACAACCCACAGGCTCCTCTCTTCAGGCTGTCACTTTGACAATAGAACCATCGGGCAATTCATCTTGAGAAGAGATAGCTGGAACAAAGTGCATACCAGTAAGTGAAATCAGATTGGCTAATGGTATTGTTTAAAATGCAATAACATTTCTCTTTTGAAATCCACCCAGATTTCGAACGATATGTCTTGCTGGTGTGATACTCCGAAACAATTAGCTACTGGTGTGATTCATCAAAGGGTCCCAGCATGAGGACTTCTTTTTAAGATCCTCCCACCCCCACCATGCTTCGGAAACATAAATCAGCCCCCGAATGGGATCAGTGTGAATTTATCTCTCAAGTTTCCTGTCTTTGCCTCTGTCTTCTTTCATCTGGCAGATGTTTGTTGCATCTTGGAATTTACTGAACATGGCTCAGGGAGAGGTGGGTGCTGAGAGTATGGAGGCAGACTGAAAGGCATGTCTATAAAGACTGCTCAAATGTCAAATGGCACCCCCCAGCCAGAGGTCTTCTCCTCATCACCTGGCATCAAGCAAACTCCACTCCTATGAGGAACTGCCCTATTTACTTTGCTTTATTTTTTTATATAGCATCTCTTATCACCAGGCATCTGATATGTGGATTCACTGGTGGTTGGTCTGTTTCCCACCATAGGGGAATCCCAAAATAGTTAGCTTCACTGGGGCTCGCACAGTGCCTAGCTCGAGAGACGCAAAGTTATTTGTCTTTGTTGAGTCCGAAAGTATGTCGTACCCTAGAACATAATGATAGGATGGTGTTGTTAGCAAGGCAGCTGAGCTGCAAATCTCCACCAGAACCTGTTGGTATTTCTGTGTTATAATCATTTAATTGAACAAACAAGTGAGAATATGTAATACACATGACTGCCTCAACCTAGTGCAGCCTTAGAAGAGGAAGTATTTTAAAAATATGGCAATAAAAATATGTGTAGTTAGGACTGAGCCCTGGTGGCATAGTGGTTGGTGCGGGACTTCAGCCCACTGTGTTTGTTGTTCAAATCCAGTAGCAGCTTTCCAGGAGCAAGGCTGGGCCTCCTACTCCCACCATAGGGCAGTGATGCCCCCTCCCAAATATGTATAGCACACTTTTTTTTTATGGATTGCTTGCAAGGTTGAATGCTTTGCCATTGTTTTCATACCTCTAGAGAGGAACTAAGTTTTATCCTAAAAAAAAATTCGCATTAGATGCCAAGAAATTCTGAAGTTATTATGAGAAAATTTTGATCTAAATACTTGAGCAAAATAACCAGAATAAATGATGAGTCTTCCAAAATAGGAAAGTGAAATGTGTATCTGTCCACATACAACACATTCAAGTTACTCTCTAATTATTTTTAAAAGCTTTCAACATGACATTATATATCAATTCTGATCATTTGCAAATGTCTCAGTGAAAGGCAACACTTTGATTCAGATGTATCCAGACTCATGGGATGGTATATTTTTTTGAAGAGTGGGTTGGTATTCTACAAGGGCTTATTCTGTTTCCAAAATTAAGACTCATCCTAAGTAATAACTTCTGTACCATGGATAAGGAATGCTTTCAAGATATATTTAGGGGGAGGATACAAATGAATCATCTTCCCTGGATCTGTCATAGACTGTACTTATTTTCTTTCCCTGCTGAGAAAATGACCAGTCTCCATGTGTGGATGTGATAATGACTAGATTGGCACAATAACAATTATGAGGAGTTGCTATGGAAATCCACAGTGCATTCCTAAATGGTAGCATGAATGGACCAGTTAGGGAGGCATGAGAAGGTGCACTTTATAATTATCTAGCTGTAATGTTTAAAATTTTCCTATCTTTTAAGCTCATTTAATAAGTTTATTTCACATCCAGGATATGCCTTACAATGTCCTCAAATAAGTGATTAAATTTCTTGAAGATTAAAATTAAGTTTTTAGTCTCATTTACTGGGGGCAGGGATAGCAAAGGAGTGAGTGAGATAAAAACTCAAGAATAGCAGAGAGATTAGAATTAATGTAAAATATTATATTTTGATTTATAGTATAAAGTATTTAGAGGAGATAAGATACCAAAAAATAACAGTACTGTTATCAAGCCAAGTCTGAGTGGTAGCAACTCTATTTAGAACTTCCAGAGCTGTAGATCTTTAAAGGAGTGAACAGTCTCATCTTTTTCCCAGGGGACAGTTAATAGGTTTGAACTGCCAACCTGGCCTTTCTTTCTGTTAACAGTTCAATATGAACCCAGTAGAGCTAGTAGCATTAAGCTATATTTGAGCCGAGAGGGTAGGTTAGTGGAAAAGATGGAAATCATGTGACTATGTTGAAAATTACACATCTTGTGGGGAAAAGGCTAAGAGACTGAAGAATCACAAGAATGCCAGACCCTCTTCCACTCAAAGAAAAGTTCCCACAAACATCTAACTTTGGCTACATTGGAGTGGACCACAAGATTAACAGTGAGACCGCTGAATGTCAAAATAAGCAATGTGGTTGCTGCTTTCAGTGAATGTCAATGGGGGCAAGGATTGTGCTCACAGAAGCCCAGAACCTTCGCCTTCGGGACTTCTCTGTGTGTTGTATCCTTTTAGATCTAGCGTAAATGTGCTCTTTGAGGAGGGATTGCTTTTCATCTTTATACTTAGCTCTCTCAAAAGAAATTTGTAGACGTGTAATGACAAATCCTGGAGCTGCTTAAATCTTCAAATAAAGATTCTAATTTCTAACTCATCTCAACAGAGATTGAGTTATTCCACATCAGTCTTCATTCAAGGGAGAAATAAAAGAGGGGAGGGTTGTTTGGAGTAGTTCTGTAGTAGTGAACTGAAACTCATCATCTTCAGTTATGATCAATGAAACATGCGAGAGATGGGGAAAATGTCCAGAGGAAATAAAATAGGTTTGAAGACTCTAAGCTATACAAACAAAAGAGGACCTTGGGAAGTTAGCATTGAGATCCAAGTGCAATAGAAGATGTAGTGCTCTGAATTATCTATTTCTGAATAGGTATTAACTTAGCACCTACTATGTAATCCAGACTTTGAAGAAGTCAGACTCAACTGCTGACAAATCCATGGACTCACCGGACTCTGTAGAACAGAGGAGAGCAGACTCTGTGGGGCAGCTTCAGAGACTATAAACTTTACAGGAGCAGTGAGTGCTCAGTGGTTTTCAACTGCCGAATTTCCTGTTAGAGGGTCAATGTATAACCCATTATGCCAACAGAGCTCCCATTAAGGGTATGCTGTTGTTTTTTGTTATTAAGTGACATCAAGTGGGTTCCGACCCATAGAAACTGTACGTACAACACAACAAAACTCTGCCTAGAACTGTTTATTCCTCACAAATGTTCCTATATTTGAGTCCACTGACACAACCCGTGTCAATCCATTTCCATATGGACCTGGCCCTCCTTCACTGAACTTCCACTTTACCAAGTATGAAGTCCTTCTCCAAAGACTGGTCTCTCCTGACAACGTGTCCACAGCATGCCAGATGAAGTCTTGCCATCCTGGTCGCTAAGAAGTACTCTGGCCTTCCTGCTGACACACATCAGTCACTCCTTTAACTTTACTTCTCTCTTCCTCTCCCCCTCCCGCTCTCACTTTAAGGATTAAGAGGAAAATAGATGGAAACTTTAGCACTTGGATTGAAAATATGTTTAGTTCAGTCACCAACTTTATTCAGCAATTTTTTTTCTTTCCATATAACTGTAATCAGCAGTATTGCTAATGTTTTATTATTCATAACAAGGATCCTCTTTCTCTAATTTTCAACAATACATTCCTTACTTCCTATGTCACCCTCATCAGCAGTATCTTCAAAGCCTACAATTTTACTTAAGTGTCTGTTGCAAGCAATTCAGGCTTCCTCTATGAAACTCCATAAAAAATGTACCCGCTTCTGCCCAATTCCCATTTCAAACATCATGAATACATTTTTAGGTCTTTTTTTCTGGCTGCATCTATTCCAGATACAAAATTTGTATTCACTACTGGTCTCTGAGTAGCACATTATCCTGAAGTGTAATGGCTTGAAACAGCACATATTTATCATTTCACCGAGTGAGAAGGGGGTCCATTTAACTAGGACCTGTGGTTCTAGATCCCTCATGGGTGCCGTCATGTAGAGCCTCAGTTGGGAAGGATCCTTTTCTTAGATCACCCCATGGCTTTTCGTAAGATTCACTGGCCTAATGTCCTCCTTGAGGCCTTACTACGTCTCCCTAGAGAGCATCTCACTACACAGCAGCTTACTTCATCAGAGTGAGCAAGTAAGAGGGCAAGAGAGAGGACCAGCAAGGAAAAGCATGAAAACAAGAAAACCTAAGTAACTTTTATATCGTATTCATTGAAGTGGCCACTCTTGCTGTAGTATAGTAACTGGGCATGACACTACAAACCACATTTAAGGCAAAGAATTATTCAGGAGAAAGTATACTAAGATGTAATGATCATTAGAAGCCATGTCTAAAATTCCCTACTGACAAGTCTATTTAAAGGTCAATCACAGCAGCTACCTAAACTGATTTGAAAATAAATAAATAAATAATATATTTAGAAGACGATCTGTTTAAAAGTATGATTGAAGTTCATATCTAGTTCATACTAGAATAGAAAACTAGCAAGAATTAAACTGTTTCTTAAATCTACTCCTACAGGACTACAAAACTTGGAGAATGCTACCTGAAATATTATCAAGTAGCCATGGTATATTAACTTATTGTTAACAATCGAAAGTTGCAAATTAATGTAGATTATTTTTATCCACTTATGTCAAAAGTGAATTGGCAAACTAAGTTTAAGGGAAGCAGGTGCTTATCAATTGTTTGCTTACTTAATAAGAATATTGAAAATGAAAAAAGAGTCAAATTCTAGCCTGAATGGATTAAGAGGCAGTTGTGCAAACAGAACAAGGGAAAACTGAATGGTTTAAAATCAGGAAAGGTGTTCGTCATGGTTGTATCCTCTCATCATGCTTATTCAATTTGCATTCTAAGCAAATAATCAGAGAAACTGGATTGGATGAATAAGAATATGGATTAGAGAAAGACCTGTTAGAGAGAGACCGCACGATGCCAGTGACACATCCTTGTTAGCTGAAAGCGAGGAAGACTTGAAGTACTTGCTGTCAATGGATAAGAAATTCAACCTTCAGTTTATATATGACTCAATATGAAGAAGACCCAAATCCTCACAACTGCACCAACAGGTAACATCCTGATACTATAAATAGAGCAAAGGTGGACTTTGTGGATTTTACCTTGCTTGGATGCCTAATCAATGCTCGTGGATGTCAAAGGATTCAAAAACGAGCTACATGAGGTAAATCTGCTGAACCAGAGATCATTAGAGTGTTGAAATGCAAAAATATTACTTTGAAGACTAAGTTGTGCCCACTCCATACCACAGTATTTTCCATTGTGTGTGAAAGTTGAATATTGAATAAAGATTTTAAAAAAAGAATTCATGCATAAAAATGAATTGTGCTCTTGGAAAGGAATATCGAAAGTACCAGAGACTGCTGAATGGACAAACTAATTTCTCTAGGAAGTATGGCCAGAGTGCTCCTCAGAGGCAATGATGGCAATAATTCATCTTACATCCTTTGGACATGTTGTCAGGAGAGATCTATCTCTGGAAAAGGGTATCACGCTTGGTAAAGTGCAGGAGCAGTGCAAGAGGGGAAGGCCCTTGGACTGATCCAGCAGCTGCAATAATAGACTCAAGCAGAAGAACAATGGTGGGGATGACAGAGCACAGGAGATGTGCACGGGATCATTAAAGGTTGGAACTGTCTTAATGGCCCCAAAGATTTCATCAATCAAATTTTCACCTGTGAAGAATCTGGCCATATGGCATCCAGAATTTCCTGAAAAAAAAATTAAACATGGACTATGCAAGATATTGACAATGATTCTCACAGCCATATCAATGAAGTACTAGTTCCCAAAGATTGAAAAGCAGTAGTATTGAATCTCTTAATTTCTGCAGGCTCAGTGGAGATATTGGCAATGCAGGAAGTAGTTTGTTTTCCAGTCATCCTAAGAAAACTCAAAATACCTTTTATAAAGTCTAAGTTTAAACACTAGCTCTGACACTTACAGACTATGAAAATACTCTGAATGTTGGCGAATCCATCTGGGATGAACACAAGGTGCTAGTGCAGGGCATGATGCACAGCCTTCACCCAACAAACAGTGAGTGCAAGTGCTGCTTAGTGTGGGGTTCAGAACATGCGTTTTTTTATCTCAGGTTACATAATTGGCATCAAATTCCAGATATTTCACTTGTTACCTATTCATCTTTTAATAAATTGTGAGTTTGGTGGAACAAATCATGAATTCAGAAATTCATACACATTTTGTTTCAGCTTTAGCTAAAAACATCCCAAATGTTTTAACCTTTGCTTTCTCATCTTCCAGAGTTTATTGTTTTTAGTTGCAGTCAAATCTATCTCAACTCTCACTTTCTCTATGTGGGAAAATAGAACTACTCTATGTGTTTTCAAGTGTGGGAACTTGTGGAAGTATACCATCGATTTGGTCTTCTGAGACTCCACAGAATGGGTTTAAACCTCTCACGTTTTGGCTCACAGTTGGTGTTTAAGCATTTGAGTCACCCAAGGCTCTTTGTATATATTAGTTTGATGTAGTTTTGATAGTTGTTTTGGGGATAAAAATGAAATTGTATAAATGCATGAAGCAATTAATCCAATACCTTGCACAAAGTAACACTATAGTTATTAAGGTGAAGCTCTCTTTGTCCAGTGAAAAAAAGAGTAAGAAAATCAAAGGCACATGAAAATAATTCATCAAGGGCTGAGCCCCAGTGGCGTAGTGGCTGTGCGCGGGACTGCGGCCCACTGGAATGGAGATTCGATTCCAGCTCCACAAGAGCAAAGGCTGGGCCTCCTACTCCCACCACCTGAGGGCAGTGATGTCCCCCCCCAAAAAAGAAAATAATTCATCAAGTGAACCAAGAGAATATGTCAACCTTTGCCTCTAGTACCCTAACTCTACAAAAACCTGATGGTATCTGGCTTCCACTGCCAACCATTGGGACAGATATTATAAGAGACAGCCAAGGATTGAGTGGGAGAACGGTGTGGAACAAAGCATAGAACAACAAAAAATATCAAGATTACTTGGTGGTCCCTCCAAGAATATGGCCCTTAGTTACCCTGTAAGCTTGGAACTGATTTAACCCCCACTAACATGAAAACTAAATTTTCAGTCAAACAATAGGCAGTATAAGGGAAACAGTAGCACTAGGGAAGACTGAAGTGTTTAGAATAACCATTATTTAAGATTTAAAGGATAGCATCTTCCCAAGGGAACATTTCAAAAGGGAGGCAGGGTGGTAAAAGAAGGAAAAATGGGCATGTGAAACGTAGAACATAGTATAAGTAATAATATACTCTAGTGGTTGCTATTAATTACACAAAACAGGGTATTAATTGCTGAGAGGGAGAAAAATTTTCTTTGTAAATCTCCCCAATTCATGATAAGATGTTTTTGCTTTTTACTTGTGGTTAGGCTTCAAATTTTTGAACAAAACCAAATTAATTTGATGTAGAAATTTCATGTTGCTTAATAAGTTATTTGTTGCATAAAGATAATTCATAATTGATGATGAATTGGAGACTAGCCAAGTGGTTACAAAAACATTCTAGAGTCAACATGAGAAACTTCCTTTTCATAGTCTCAAAGATATCAATAGTGCGGAGATGGGACTATGTCATCAAAATCATGGTTTGCTAAAGTTAAAGGAGGTGACTATTTAATAGAAACATACCTAGAGAAGAGGTCTTTGAAGGTCAGTCCTTTTACATGTTTTACATTGTGGGTTGCCTTCCACAAAGAGGGGTTGAAACACTGATCAAGTGAGTATTGTGCCATTGAAGATACACAGGAACCATGTGGTTGCTCAGAGAAGGTGCCTAATTTGGCACTTATTATACCCCCATCCCTTTCAACATATATTTTTGTGATTTGAGAAAAATAACTTTTCATTAACAAGAACTGTATACAGAAACATTCACTCACTAACTTGCTTCTATTTGCTATAGGAGAATAAAAGGGCTAGAAAATTTTCTTTTCATTTTTTCTGTATTTTAAGTTTTCTTAGTTTTTAAAAAATTTGCTTGATGTGACAATACTTTGGGGGCAAAGTAAGGACTTGAGCATTTAGATAATTAAAAGAAATCACTCATATCTGGGGCACAAAGCAACATGCATTGCTGATTTTTTTCAGACTCAGTTAACAGCAGGGTTGTGTGAGATTCACAAAAGTACCCAACCCAGACACATTGACATGGCTGAGGAGTGAGATCAATTTGCATTTTGCCAGTTTATTCCAGTGATGTTTCAGATTCTTTTTAGATGGTTCCTTTGTAGATCAGTGCCCTAGGTGGATACCCAGCTTGCCTTCCTATTAATTTGGCTCTGAATTTTCCTCCAAAATCTGCAGGATGTTGAAGCAGAAAAAAAATACTTCATGGATGTAAAATTTTTAGGGAATGCAATTCTAAAGAAAACACTTCATATGATATCTCTACCATAAGATTATCAAAAATGCTGTCACTTAACTAGTAGGGTGACCTGGTGGAGGAAGGAACTTAGAAACTACAGCAATTCGTATGCTCTGCTGCCCCTTCACTAGGCATTGGAATTTGTATCTAATTTTTTTCAGCAACCCTGTATGCTGTAGATGGTTATTGTCCTTAGATGCACTTTGAAAAGTAGACAGCTTAAATCCACCAGGAGGTGCTTCAGGGGGAAAAAATGCAATCTATTCCAAAACCTGATGAAACAGAATTCTACAAAGGGTCATCGTGTATTGAAGCAGTTAGTTTCTTTCGTTGACAGTAGGAATGGAAGAAAACCAAATTTCTCCTTTCTCAAACCACATACTCTTAAATCACTTCACCGTTTTTCTTGAGTTCACCTTACCTTGCTAAAGCAGATTCCATGCTACTGCCCCCCAGTCAATTCTGATTCGTTGAAACCTCTACAGAAGATAGCAAAACTGCTACAAAGGATTTCCAAGAGTGTAAATCCTTACAGGAACAAACAACCTTATTCTGTTCCCAGAGAGTTTCTGGTGGGTTTGAACTGCCAACCTTGCAGCGACCAGACTAATTGTGGTTACACACCACCTGAGCTCCTGGCAATAAGAACTTTTAAAAGCTACTCACCCGTTCTGTCTCCTGAAGCATTTTTCTATGTGGATTCAAACCATCAACCTTTCATGAAGAAAATGATAAGGGTATAAAGCATGTGTGCATAGCCTATACAAAGAAATGGATGAAATTTTAGTCTCCTCTGAATTGAAGCTAGCCCCAAGTAAAGCATTGTTGCTTTGGAAGATTCATTTTTTAAAAAGATAGGGCTTCTGGTGACATGCAGGAGTTAAGAGGTGAAAAGACAACCTAATCAACCCATTGTATTCTTTTGAATCTTAACAGAATTTATTTTCTATTTTCTTTCCCACCAGCATTGCAATGTTTATCTCTTTATTTTTTTTAATTTAACAAATGATGTTATTGTTGGCTCATACAGCTCTTATAACAATTCATCCATTCATTTTGTTGAGAACATATATACATATGTTTCAAAATATTTTCTTTGCTTGAGCCTTAGTATCTGGTTGTTTTTTTTCCCTCCATTCCCACGCTCCCAATGTCATAACCCCTTGGTAAAATATAAATTATCATTATTTTCATATCTTCCACTATCTGTTCTCTCCTTTCACCCATATTTCTGTTGTTCTTCACCCTACAAGGCAGAAAGTGGAGCAGTTATGCATCAATCATTACAATCGGTTCCCCCTTTTTCTCCCCTCAATTTCCCACAACCTTCATGGTATTGTTACTCCCGTTATGGTTTCTTAGGGATTTATCTGTCCTGGATTCTGTGTATCAGGAGCTCCTGTCTCTACCAGGGTACCTGCTCTGATCTAGCCGGATTTGTAAACTAGAATTGGGGTCATGATAGTGGGGTGGGGGTAGAGGAAGTATTAAAGAATTAGAGGAATGTTGTATGATTCATACATGCTATACCGCACCCTGGCTTGCTTGTCCCTTCCTTGGGATCTTCCTGTGAGGGGTCTCCAATTGTCTGTCTGCAGATGGGCTTTGACTTTGACCCCCTTTGTTTACATCAGTATGATTGTTTGGAGTCTTCTGATGCCTGATCCTGTCAGATTTCTTTACCACAAATGTTCATTCACCTATTTTGTCTTCAGCAACCATGTTGGGAAAGTGAGCATCATAGAATGTCAGATTATTAGAGCAAAGTGTTCTTGTGTTGAGGGAATACTTGAGTAGAGGATCAATGTCCATTTGCTTTCTTAATACCTACCATATAAATATATGTACATAGACCTAAAACTCTATCATTATATTTAAATATATTTACATATGTCTGTACCTGCATTTGTATGTTTATACAT
Source organism: Nesogale talazaci (assembly GCA_004026705.1). Lineage (NCBI taxonomy): Eukaryota > Metazoa > Chordata > Mammalia > Afrosoricida > Tenrecidae > Nesogale > Nesogale talazaci. Next base: position 28,610 of record PVJH01000986.1, on the reverse strand, counting down.
ATCCTTTGTCTCCTAGTTCTTCTAATTCCTTTTACTTTCCTCTTGTCCCACTCTCATGTTCAACCCTCATTCAGCTCTCAGCAATTTTCTTGTATACATTACCCTTGAATAAATCCCACCAGGCATTTTCTGCCCTCCTCACACTTGATTTTAGATCACTTGTCATTCCCATTTGCTCCATCTTCAGAGATTTGGAAAAAGTGACTACTGACTTCATATGGAGAGCAAAGAAGCCCCAAATTATCAGAGAACTCCTCAAGAAGAAGAACAAACTTGGAGGGCTTGCTTTATCATACTTCAGCAGCCACAAAGGTCAAAACAGTGTGGCACAAATATAATGGCAAATACTCAGACCAATGCGAAAGAACTGAAACCCCAAAACAAAATCATCAGCATACAGACAACCTATCTTTGATGAGCCTCAAATGGGAAACAGATGCCTTCTTCAACAAGTGGTGCTGGTAAAAAAAAATGAATATCTATCTGCAAAAAAATGAAGTAAGGTCCTTACTCTACTCCATGCACAAAAATAAACTCAAGGTGGATCACAGATCTTGAGGTAAAATCCAAACCTATTAGGGCCATTAATGAAGAAATGAAACCTGAGAATTTGACACCGGGAATTATGTTAGCTCTCTCAGGGGAGAGATATACCTCAGTCCTTGGCTCCACACGAGAAAGAATTCATGCGGAAGCCTTGGTTTGTGATCTAAGTGAGATTTACCAAAGTTAGAAGAAGTTTCAGGTTTACACAGTTGCCCATAGGGTTGCTCACCCCCATGCAGCCTGCCACAGTTGACTCCAGGCTCCTGTCTTTTGAATTCTTCAATGGGGAAGCGTGGTTGACAACCCTGGTGCACTCCAATTGACAGAATTGAATTCATCTGGCCTGAATGGGCCAATTCAGGTGCAGTGCCCACCCTGGTGTAGCTCCCCATTATGGCCAGAAACCTGAACCTCTGAGAATGCACAGTGTACCACCCCTTTCTGGCCAGTAGCTCAAACCTCCATGGGCGTTTAATGGACAGCCCAGTCTCTAAGCTAAACTACCCATCATTCCCCCTGAAGAGATAGGGATCCAAATCTTTGGGGTAATTGGCAACAACATCTCTAGGAAGTATCCTGCTGATAAGGGTGAGGTGGAATTTTGGGCCCATACCTTTCCTACTCTGTTGGAAGGGGCTGTCAAACAGGTGAAGAGTTTAAGTGAGACAGAGGTAAGTTTGTGAGGTAGCAGTTAGGTTAGTGTCACAGGAAATAAATACACATCTTAGGACTAACAGGCATGAGGGATTGTTCACTGTAAACACAGAAATTGGTTAAAGAGCATTTACTGACCTAAGACTGTGAGGGGTCTGAGGAAACCATCTGTGGAGCCCTCATCTGTCCTACGGGGCAATGAAGTACCATCCTAAGACCTTTCATTAGTTCACAGGAGTATTTGTCTGCGGTGTTGGCCTCAGAGGGGTCCGATGGTGATGGCTTCCATGGTTTCACCCATGCATAGTGGATCCAAGCACTCTGTCCTTTAACTTTGACAGTGAGATCTCATTACCTTTGGACCAGTCAGTAAGAGTCATCTTTCCTTTTAACTGGTAATATTGGGGTATTGCAGGGGCAGTTAACAGGGAACAAAAGTCCATGTTGGAGGAACTTACTAATAAGGAGTTGTAATCTTTTGATGGCTTCAGGTTTCAAAGGACACTATTGCTGATAAGAAAACTGGGTGGGATATTTTAGGAAAATCTTTACAGGGGGTAGCACACTTAGCTATGCTGGAAGCTCTCGTGTCCCAAACTTCAGGAGTTATGGCTCACTTCCCTGGTTCCTGTGGGGGTAATCTGCAGTTCCTCCACCCTGAGGAGCATTTAGAAAACTGCAGAGAGACGAGAGTGAGGCACAATGACTACGAAGGTGTGTAGCTTAGAAAGTATATCTCGGCCTAGGAGGAGAGCTGGACATTCAGGGACTTCTAGGCTACAGGGAAATAGGGAAGGACACTATCATAGAGGAAGCACAAATAGACAAGTGGGATCTACTTAAGCTAAAACACCAATGCACATCAAAAGAATTTGCCGTGGGGAGTGGGGAGGGGTGGGAAAAAATAGAATTTCTCAACAGAATAAAAAGGAGCCCACAAACTCGGGAAGCATCTTTAGTAATGGCACATCAAAATAAGATCTTATTATTAAAATCTACCATACTCTGCTAGCTTCCAAGAAGAAAAAAAAATGCCCACTGAGGAGGTGGGCAAAGGACCTGAACAGAAGTTTCATATGGACAGAAATCCTAATGGTCAATAAGCTTATAAGAAATATTCCCTACTTTTAGCTATTCGAGAAAGGCAAATTAAAACAACTCTGAGATAAAGATAGCCCAATTCAAAAAAGTCAGAAAGTAACAAGTGTTAGAGGGACTGTGGTGAGATAGGAACTCTTGTCCACTGCTGGCGGACCTGTCGCTATATGCAGCCATTTTAGAAACTGATTCGGCCATTGCAAAAACTAATGAAAATCGAGCTACCACTCAACTCAGCAATGCTCCTACTGGACATATATCCAGAAGAGGCAAGAAAGAAACCATGGTCAGACATCTGTGCTCCAATATTAATAGAGGTGCAGTTCACAATTGCAAAGAATTGGAAACAATGTACATTTCCATCAATGGAGGGCAGGGATGCCACACACAAAAAAATTTCCATCAATGGATGAATTGATTAAAAAACTCTGGTATGTCCACAAAAGGGAGACCTATGCATCCCTAGAAAGTCATCCTGAACACATGATGGTTATCTCATGGGAATTTTTTTTTTTTTAGGCATCACTGCCCTCTGGTGGTGGGAGTAGGAGCCCCAGCCTTTGCTCCGTGGAGCTGGAATCGAACCTCTGTTCCAGTAGGCCGCAGTCCCGCGCACAACCACTACGCCACCAGGGTTTAGCCTGGAAATTTTTTTAAAACAAAGAATTAAAAGAGTTTTTTGCACATTTTAAGTGTGTATTATTTAAAAATAGATTTATTGGCAAATAATTCACATAGCATATAATTTAATCATTCATATTAATAGAGTTGAACAACCATTCACAGAATCCATTTCAGAACATTCTCTTCTACTCATTGTTAGTTCCCCATCCTCTTCTCCAATGCTCATCATGATTATAAGGCAGTTATTCATGCAATTATCAAACCACTGTCTCTATATATTTACCTATTCTGGATTTCATATACAGAAAACATTATAAAACAAAAACAAAACACGACAAACAAAATAGAGAAAAACCTTAGTGGAAAAGACAGAAAATATTAAAAACTTAACCATGAATCAAAGGGAGATCAAATGATAAGATGTTACTCTTTAATCTTATTACATCTGTCATAATCAACTTTACAGGATTCTATCTCTGATATCAAGGCTATTCACACTCCTGGACTATGGTCAGAAGGGAGCTTAATATGGGAGACCTTGCAAATCCATTCGGGGCATCTACTCATAACCTTCTGAAATTGGGTGTTAATATTTTAAGCTCTAAAACCATTCCCTCCTTCAGATTTGTAGTTTATTATTTACAATCCTTGGATTATATAGGGCGGAGTGTTTCTTTGATTTAGCCTTTGAAGTTGCCTTAGTTAGATAGCGGCTTGTTTTAAAACAAACCCTTAAGACATCAGACACTAGTCTTTCTGATAGTTTAACGCCATCTGGTTTTTTCACCATGTTTTGCTATAGCACCCTGCCTTCAAAAGGGCAAGTATTAATTAAAGTCAGGTTATAAGAAGTAATTATTTATAGAATGGGGCTAAAATTAAGTGTGAACCCTCAATCCACTCATATGTCATTGGTTTATATGTGTCTCTGGCTCACTTTAGAGTCATCATTATCATTTTATGAGGGAAAACATTATAATCATCCCTTGGATTATAAATTGATATTATTGATAGTATCATTAAGTTAGTCAATGGTATAGAATTGAAATGCTGTTGAGAAATGAAAATTACTCATATATGGTTCCAAAACTAAAACATGATACATGAGCTATTAACTTGTACAGGTTGAATGCTTAAATAACTGGACATTATTTACCAAAAAACATGGAGGTTGGTGAAAGGGCTAAACCTCCAATAACACTCATTCACAAAGGCAGAAGCATGCCTACCATAAGAAAACAAAGAATGCATTAACAAGCAAATATATGGTAGACTTGGGCTACCATTCATAAGGCACTAGCAAAGCTAGATATCTGAACCAACATTCAATGACCACCAATTCTGTAATCACAGGGTAACAGTCTTCTGGTTCCTCTCACAATAGAGCATTTTAATCTTAAGTCCAACGGATAGCATCAGTCCCTTAAAACAACTGCAGTTAATTCTAATTCAGTCTTTTCTTATTGAGGGTTTTCCACATTGAATCCTTCTAGTGCAGCCTATGAAGGATGTTGAACACTTCAAAAGAACAGAGTCTAAAGTCACAGTAGTCTATACCACACAGTCTGATTGCCAAGGGCTGGATAGAAACCAAGCCAAAAGTGTCCAATTAGGAACATTTAACCATGTGTATTCTCTTCTTAGGTGCTATGTAAGTATTGGAAAATATAGTTTCCCTCATCAGAGGTTGTGTCACAAGATTTACAAACCAACTGAAGTATAATCACCTTCTCCAAGACACATGTCCCAGCCCGCTTCCTTGATTTGAATTTCCAGTAAGGTTTATTTATCACTCTTGTAGGAATGTCCATTGATTTGAGGTGACTTTGACACAGTGTTGCATGGAAGTGACTGAATTATCTTTTCCCTCTCTCCTTATCTTGAGAAACTAACCCTATCTGAGGTGAGGTCTCTTCCATCAAAGTGATTTTTAAGCATATAAAGAGGGTCACATATGGTTCATAGGGATTAGACAAATCCTTTACCTCATTTCTTCAGGGAATATATACACTATTTGTCCTTTTTTGATTGGTTCACTTCACTCATTATAATGGTTTCCAACTCAATCCATGTTATGAGCCATTTCATGTTTTCACAGCTATTTTTTAGGTATTCCTATAAAATACCTATTTTTTAGGTATTCCATCTATTATATCATTAAAAAGGAAAAAAGGCAGTGTTAAATAATAGAAAGGGGGAGAAGAGTATAAGTAGGGAAAAGGGTAGTAATAGGTAACATGATAGAGAATAGCTTAAAACAGTGGAGGAGTTTATTTGCTTGGATCCACAATCAATACTCATGGAAGCAGCAGTCAAGAGATAAAATGATGCATTGCATCTTGTAAATCTGATGCACAAGACTGCTTTAGAGTATCAAAAATCCAGGATGTTACTTTGAAGACTAAGGTGAAACTGACCCAAGCCAAGATATTTTCAATTGTCTCATAAGCATTGAATGCATATTGTTAGACATTGAATAAAGAAGACTGAAGAAGAATCAATGCATTTGAATTATGGTGAGGGTGAAAAGTACTATAAAATTGGGGACAAGGACAAATAAATCTGTCTTGGAAAAAATATGGCCAGAGAACTCTTTAAAGGCAAGGTTGGCAAGAATTTATCTTATATAATTTGGATATATTGTCCTCAAAGATCAGTCACTGGAGGACATCATGCTTGGTGAAGAAGTGGGATATTGAAAATAAGAAAGCCCCTTGATGAGATAGATTGACACAATGGCTGCAAAAATGGGCTCAAGTTTAGGGAGCATCAGCTGTAACAATGGTTCCTGCATTGTGAGACCAATACAAACCCAGGCAGTATTTTGTTCTATTATACATAGGAGGACTACATATGCGTTATAACAGATTCGATGGTTCCTAGCAACAACAATGAGATCAATACTAAGCAGCCATGTGTGTAACCCAACAGATTGATGATAATAATGGGAAAATATATTTTAAGAGTGAAAATCAAAATTAATATTTTTCATGAGACACATATTTACTGAAGAAAAGGAGAGCAGAAAGAGATGGGGCCAGAGAAAAGTGTAAGCAAACATTCTGAACAGCAGAAGGATATAAATGAGGGGGTACCCAAACAATGCAGAATTTTTTAAAGATATGTATTTGATATTTTTTTTACAAAACAACCTTATGCCCTTCAGAGTACTCTTCAATATACTAAATACAGGTTTTCATGTCTGCAATTTCATTCTTGGGAACATTTTTCAAACTCATCTGTCTGGTTGGTTGACCTCGCCTTTTTTTTTTTCTTAACCTGTTCTACATCATCAAATCACTGCCCTTTCATGTTTCCCTTCATTCACAGAAACCAAAGAAGTCACAGAGTGTGAGGTTAGATGAGTAAAGTGTGTTGGGAAAGAGAGGCATACTGTTTTGCCAGAAACTGACACCTGCATGAGCAGATGCATGGTCAAGGTGGCAAAACCAGTCCCCTGTGTGTCACAAGTCAGGTCTTTTTTGTCGCACACTGTTATGCAATGCTTTCAGACCCTTTAAACAGAAAGTTCGATTAGCAATCTGACCTGTTGGGAAAAGGTAAATACTCTTTGAGTCTTCATTTTTGTCCATTCAGGAAGTTGATGGATGTCCAGAACAAGGTTCCATTTTTATGTAACCAGAAAATAACTCATCCATTCGCATTTTCCTCATAAGCTCTCCTTGCGTGTTCAACATCAAAAGAGTTTCTGCAGCATTTTTCCATGCAGGAAACAAAATTTCACAGTCGCTTGCTGTTCTCTTAAATCAGCAATCATAAAAATCGAGATTTGGGTGAAACTGCTTTCATGAAAAATTTCACTGTGACCAGAGAGAACCTTCCCAGGCAACACCACTGGGTGCACTAGGTCAGAACAAGTTGCTCAATGCTCACCTAGTTGTAAAAATGTGTCCTGCAAAAGCTCTGCTCTGTCGGATAAAATTCTGTGTTTGTGGATATATAATTAAGTTGAAAAGAGAGAAAGAAATTAAAAGAGAAAAGGGGAAAAGTGAAAAAAAATGACTAGGAGATAAACAACCAAAGGTAAGGAGGTGTACAGATTTGTAGAGAAGAGAAGGAGAGCAAAAGAGACAACAGAGACAAAATCAGTGGTGTTATTTGGATGCAGTGTTAGAGCTCTTTTGCTATGGCAGCATGAATGTGGGTGAGTCCATGCTCTTAGAGTCAAAAAGAAAGTGGTGGGGGGAAGACTTGATTGGATGGGTGTGCCCAAATCTGCAGGTCTGTGTGTTTTTGATAGGGGGAATGTACATGCATTCTCAGGATGATAGGGTCTTACCCAAGAAGAGTGGAAGAGAACTGGAATAAAATCATAAAGTATTATAATAAAATGTAGTACAAAAACGGAAGAAAAGAAAATAAAGAATAAAACCACTTCAGGGCTGGGGATTTCTGTTCCTTTGCTTGTCTTATTGTTTCCGTGAATGTGCCATCTGGGAGAAGGAGAGTACAGCATACAGGGTATAGAGGACGTTGCCAGCAAAGGAAGTAGGAAAGAAGGAAGGGAAAATATGGTGAATATTAGAGACTGGACTGAGAATATCTGCACCGAGAATCCCATACAGTGTGCTATTGACTTGGGTCCCCCAGATCAACCCCCCCCCAAAAAAAAAGAGGTTTGTATAGCTGGATTGCTTCAGGGACTGGGAAAAAATCAGCTTTACTGGGGAGGAAAAGGGCTCACAGAAACAGCTCATGCTGCTGGTCAGTGGTAAAGGGGCATCTGTCAGCAGTTGTTGTTGCTGTCCCACTTGTAAAAATGTTGGCCTATTTATATTTTAAGTTGATTTTTCTCACTGAGTGTAAGTTCAGGATACCCCTCCTAGTGGAATCTCTCTGGTAGTTGCTAAAAAGATCTTCCTATGTTTATTATCAGGATACAAGGTCTTCTGAATTTTCATTCAAGATTCTTCTGTTTCATAATAAGAACAAGAAAAAAGGGGAGATGTTATGTGCCTAGAAACTCAGTTCTATGAGATAGAGTCAATAAAAGCAAGAAATGGCATACAGATGATCTCAGGTGGTATTTTTATTTTATTTTCCAGCATGGCTCTTAAGCCATCAAGCAAAATTCTCTCTTGATAACACTGGTGGAGAATTGGTCTTTCAATATTTCTGCAAGTTGCTTTTAACCAGTTGTTAACCCACATCTGCTAAGCCTGTGATCTTCCAACCACCTACCCTTCTCTTTTACCATAAATTATCCCTTCCAATCCTACCCACCAGTTTCTCACCCATCACCTACTTATGACCCTGCTTCTACTCTGAAAATGATCTGAGTTTTGCCCAAGCATTCATGGCTCAGAGCTGAGCCAGATCCTCCCAGGTTTTTGAGACAATGGATTTTCCTTTCATCTGATCAAACCCTTTTGAGATGACAAGTTAAGAGTTAGTTTAATCTGTTTGTATACGAATTCCCTGATCCTTGGTCTTTTTACAAATTGGAATGGGCCACAGCTCAGTTCATCCTAAATAACTCAAAAATCACTCCTTTCTTATCTAAACTCAAAATGAATGCTCTCTCTTGAAGAGGAAGATTTCTGTTCTATCCCAACTTTATGGTATAATTATAGTTTTAAGAATCAAATATATCTATAGCCAATTACTTTTCAAAGGATGACCAAGAACAAGCTTCTAAAACACCTCCTCTTCTTAAACTTGATCACATTTTTAGAAAGAGGCCATGTATAGTTCCTGCCCCTTTCAAACTCAATGCGTTTGTGACTTGTTGATAATCGATAGAATTGACAGCAGTAACACAAAATGGCTTCTAATGTTTAGTCATAAAAGACATGGGTAATTCTGTCTTTTTATTGGAATATTCATTCTTGCTACTTTTCTATTCTGTGTAAGCTCTCTGGATTCCCTAAAGCTGTTGTGATTTTAAGAAATTCAACAACCCATGCAAGAAGATCTGATGGAGAGGCTTTAAGACTACAAAAGGAGAGAGAAATAACCAAACCAGCCCTAAGCTGCTCAGTTCCAGTCACGATTCCATTATGATAGTAAAAACAACCACCAAGCTTAAATTCTCTGGATGAGCCCTGCCAGAATTCCTAATCCAGAGAAACTTTAGGAGATAATAAAATTCATATTGTTTTGAAACTACTAAAATTTGGAATGAGTTGTTGCATAGCAATAACTCACAAACATGATGTCTCAGTTCAAATTACAGCTCGAATGCTATGAAACTTACTTAACATAAGCAATTTATTTAATTTATCTGAGCCTTGATTTACATTTGTGTAAACATAGAAATAATAATTCTGTCTCATTAGGTCCTTTTGAGGGTTTAGTGGGAGCAAATATGTTAATATTTTGCTCATTTCCTGGGAGTGGAATTGACAGACACCAGGCCTCTTCAGACATCCATCTCCATAGCCTCTTGACCCCTCTTTGAATAAATAGCATTCCTGGGACATTGATGAAACCAAGCTTTTGTTTCTTTGGGGCAAGACATTGTTAAAGACTCTCTAGTCCACTCAAAGCCGCATGTAATAATTCCTACTAGGAGCTTGATGTGGGAAAAAGAAAGTGGAAGCCATAATTCTGTTCTTCAGGTATTTATTCACTTTTGATCAAGGAGGCAGACCCATTAACAAATAATTGTACTGCCGTGTGAGAAGAGCTTGATGAAAAATACTATTTCTGGGGAAGCTACATGATTGACATCACTTTTTAAATTTACATCTGACCAGTCAAGAATTTCCCAGTGAACCCATCTCGTTTTGGGATTTTCTTGGCAGGTTGTCTCTTGGTTTTCGCTATTTCTGCTTTTGTTATGGATCTGTTTGGGGTTTCTATATCTATCTGCATTAATTTGGGTAGGTGAGGTATTTCTAGCTATCTGTCCACTTCTGCAAGATTGCCAGCTTTGTGGTGGAACAGTATTTCATAGCAGTGTGTCATTCGTTTTTATTTCATTTGCCTTTTGTGCTATTATCCTCCTGAGGTCGAATTCCAGTTTACTTGCATCATCTCTTTCATTTCCATCAAGTTTGCCAGTATTAAGTCAATTTTGTCAAACATTTCATAGAACCGACTACTCCTTCTCTTACTGAATTCTCCCACTGTCTTTCTTCTCTCCAATTTAATTATTTCTGCTTTGGTACTTATGATTTCTTTTCTCCTGTGGGTTGACGCTATATGTCGGTGCTCTTGTTCTAGTTTTTGAAGGTTTTGTGTCATGGTTCTGAATTTGAAGCGCTCCTCTTTTTCCACATGTGCATTGATTGCTATAAGTTGTCACTATTTTTTCTGTGTCCCAAAGATTTTGGTATGTTGTTTCATTAATCTCATTCATCTATAGGAATTTCTTAATTTCATTCAGATTTGTTCTAAAAGCCCCTTGTTTTTAATTAGTGTGTTGCTTAGCCTTGTCTCTTCTTTGTGTTATTCACCTTGAAGTCTATTTTATAGATAAGAAAATAGAGGTTAATATTATCACTCATTTTCTTAAAAATCATTTTATTGGGGGCTCATACAACTCTTATCACAATCCATACATCAATTTAAGCAGGGATGTTTGTACATATGTTGCCTTCATTCTTTTCTAGACACTTACTTTCTATCGAGCCCTTGATATCAGCTCCTCTTTTTTCCCCCTCTCTCCTCCAAGACCCTCATAACGCCCTGAAAGATTGTACATTGTTATTATTTTCATCTCTCACACTGACTGCTGTCTTCCCCCATGTTTTCTGTTGTTCTTCCTCTTGTCAAGGAGTGTATGGTTATGTGCTGATTATTGGTATTGGTTCCCCCTTTCTCCCTTCCTTTCCCCCTCTTATCTCTACCCTTCTGATATCACTATTCCTACTCCTGTTCCTGGATTCTGTGTACCGTGAGCTCCCATCTCTTATCTATATCTGTATACATGTTCTGATCTAGTCTAAACTGAGAAGCAGCACTGGGACATGGTAGTGGGGGTTGAGGAAGCCTCAAGGAACCAGAGAAGTACAGTGTGTTTCATCAATGTTTTACCCCACCTTGGTGACTCATCCCTTTCCTGTGACCCCTCAGTGGGGAGATGTTCCACTGTCTACAGATGGCCTTTGTATTTATGCCCCCTCCTTCTCAGCAATATTTTTGTTTGTTGTGTGTCTGCTGATGACTATTACCTGACCCCTAGGACTCCTCATGATCGCACCGATGGTGTGTTTCTTCCACGTGAACTTGTTGCTTCACTGCTGAATGGTGACTTGTGTAACTTCAAGTTTTTAAGACCCAAGACACTATAACTTTTAATAGCCTGGCACTATCCACCTTCTTCACCACATCTGCTTATGCACCTGTTTTGTCTTCAACAATTGTGTCATCCGTTCTCTATGGTTGTCATTGGCTTGGTAAACTTTTGCCAACCATTGGTTTCCCATATATTTTTATTGCTGAGTTGAAAGTTTTTGTCTTATAGGCAGCATGTATTTGGGGTTTGTTTTCTAATACAGTCTTCTACTCTGTCTTTTGATTGATGCATTTAATTCACTGACATCCAGTGCTATTACTGATATACACAGGTTTGTTGCTATCACTTTACTGTGTTGCCATTTTCATTCTCTTTTGTGGTTTCATTGATGTCTTATTTCCATCTCTAGTTATTTATTGTTTTGAGTACTACTTCCTTTTGCTGGGGGAGTGGGGGACATCCCTGCTCTCTGGTGAGAGTGGGAGGCCCAGCCTTGCTCCTGGAGAGCTGCCACTGGATTTGAACCGCCACGCCAGTGGGCTGCAGTCCTGCACTCAACCACTACACCATCAGGGCTCAGCCCCCTTGCACTACTTTCATTGTATTGGTTTCTGGATGGATTTGTCCTCTTTATTGCTCTCAGGTTTGTCAACTCTTGTTCATTCTGAGTCCATAGTGATTCTATTAATATATTTTTATAATTATGGTCTTGTATTGAAAAATTTCCTTTAGTATTACCTTGTTGAGAAACACCTTTATTTCTCTGTCCTATCTGAGAGATAATTTTGCTCAATAGAAGATATTTTCCTTTATGATAACTTTTCTTTTTTATTCCCTAGTTGTGCTCAGGATTCCCTCATTGAGTTTAGAGGGTTTGTTTAGGATATGCCACACTGTTTTCCTTTAGAAAGTTATCCTGTATGGGGTTTTCTCAATTGCTTCAATATTTTCTTCCTCCTATAATGGCAGGGAAATTTCTCCCCGTGATTCTTGTAAAAATTTCTCTTTATTTTGTTGCTGTTGTTGTTTCTTCCTCTTCTGAAATTCCAATGAGGCGTAGCTTGTTTCTCTTGATAGTGTTCTTTATAATTCTCAGGCTCTCTTTGAATTCCTTTGCTTTTTTGTTGATTTTTTTCTCTCCTCAGTCATAGAGCAATTGTCTTAAGCTCACTCATTTGATTTTCTTGCTCTTCCATTCTGTTATTCAAATCTTTTACCACCTTGTCTGTTTCTGATATCTTATTGTTTATCTTCTGATATTTCCTTTGTCATAGGGTTTCTAATATTTCAATTATTTGCTGTTCTCACAAGCATATTCCCCAAGTCTATTGAAGGGCCCTCAACATCATTCTTTTGAGTCAAACTTCTGATAGTTCCAGGTCTTTTTTTTTTTAAGGCTCTTCCGGGTTGGGATAGCTTTTTATTGTTTGTGCTGTTTGATTTTTTTTTTATTTATTTCTGGCTGTCCTGTCGCTAGCTGTCATTTCTATAGCATCTTGGTACAACTATTGGTGGGGTGTGAGTTGCTATGCTAATTAGGGGTAGTTGACTGTTGAGTTATGGCTTAGAAATTTAATAGGAGCTAGACAGCAGAGATAAATAGGGAAGGGGAGAGTTGTGTTAGTGGGAATGTTTAGGGGTATGGAGAAGGATGGAATAAAATAAAAGTAATAGTCATAATAATAAAAAACTGTCTGAATAGACCAAAATGTTTATAAAATAATTGGAAAATATGTTTTTAAAGGGGGTAATAAGACTCAATAGATATTGTGAAAATATATTGAATTAGAAAAAAAGATAAAGCAGAAAGAGATAGTGGATGGGGGCAGGAGGAAAATGCAAGCAAATAATCAGACTAGAAGAGGATTTACATACAGATATATGTGTTAGTCTGGGTAAACTAAAGAAACAAATACAAAGACTCACATATGGATATAGGGGAATGGTTTATATACAAAAGGAATGGAACACTGAGAAAATATCCCAACCCAGTCCTGTTCAAAGTCATAAGCCCTTTATTAGCTCATATGCCCGATACCAGTCTATAATGTCTTCTTCTGACTCAGGAAGTCACAGGCCAGTGGGTGCAGAGTCTTAGTGCTGGCAGGGGCCCCCTCATAGCTCCTTGCTTCCAGGACTCAAGGTCCATCAGCTGCATCCAGTCATGGTAGAAGCAACTCAGCACTGGCAGGGGTCTCCACGTGGCTTCTCCAGCTTCAGAGGGCTGATTCCATCAGGGTAAGACCATGTGGCTTCTCCTCCAGCTCCTCCAGCTCCTCAGACACTGCCATCTTCTCTTGTCCATAGTTCGTTGTCTCTGAGATAACTCCCAACAACTGGGAGATAGCTCCTTATCTCCATGAGGGAAATATCGTGAGATTTACCAGAAGTCTCAGGAGAAAGCCATGCCCACATGGAGAACTCATTGGCTACTCAATGGCTATCTCCAGATTAACAGGCTAGACTCCATCCCTACCTCTCAATCATGAAATTAACATAAGCACATGACCACCTCAATATAGATATAGATATAATTTTTGGACCATAAGGCACACCTGACCAAAAGACGCACCCAGTTTTTAGAGCAGGAAAACAAGAAAAAAATATTCTAAACCAAATAGTACCAGTATACTAAAATATTTATTAAAATAAAGCAAAATGTGGTAATATTTAGCATTGTAAACTCAATAGTGGTATTAAGAACCATCATCACTTTCATTAACAAATGAGGAAAGACTTAGAGTCTCAAGCGCTTTTCTAGTTTTCTGGAATTTCTAAAACTCATCATGACTAGTGTAAGAATTTAAGAAGCTCTGTTGCTAGCAATCACCTACACAATTCATATTATGGTGGCATTTTTTTTGTGGAATTCTGGTTTTGGTGCACATAGCAAGGCTGCTTCTCCTCATAAATCTGTAAGCCATGATGGTAATTCAGTAGAATCCTTAATGCCTTTTTCTACAGCAATGTGTTTGGCTTCATAGATGACCATTTTTTGTAGAAATTGAAAAGTCCATATTCCAGTGGTGTGTGATCCCTTATTTCATGTCTACTTCTATCTGTGGCCATTTTTCAGCATACCCCCAAAAGGTGTGCTTAATTTTATCATGTTTTTGCTGCTGATCCTTCTGTTTTCTGCACTCACTTACCATTTTTTTCTGTGAGAGGTGGCCCAAAATGGGTCTCTGCTGTTCTGTTTCCATGATCTTTTACGTATTTGACTGTTTAGACCGAATGTCCTGTGGTACTCTTCTCATCTTTGATATTTTGTGCTGTTGGAGAAATGGTGCCTTTATGAGGAAAATAGAATAGTGGAAGAACTGTCAGTTGCTATGAGAGACTTATTACCACGTACATCAGTACGTAATTTAACTCAAACCACTTGGTATTACTATTAAAGGGCACCAACCAGCCTGACAAGCAGGGCTTTGCCACGGAAGGAGAACCTCTATGTCTCTCTCCTACCATGACAAGCTCTCTGCCTGCCGATAAGACCGCTCTACTACATCATATAGTCCTGGCCGGGACATTGCCTGGCACTGTCCCTCGCTGCCTCCTGTCTCAGTGTTTTAATGCTGTCCGTCTCCAGTGTGATACACACACGGCGGCGGTGTGCGCTGTGCTGATCATGGGACCTGACTACACTGAGGAGGCGGAACTCCCCCCAAACACACAGCCATCGACAGACACAAACAGCATGGGACAGTAAGTGAGCACATGGGACCATAAACAAATGTTCTGGAGTATCACGCCTTGAGACCACCTTGAGGGACGTGGGGAATGTGTCTTATGTTAAAGAAGAGAAAAAAATGTTAAAGAAAGAATAGAGGAGTGACTAGAAAGAAGGGGACAAGGTAAGAAAGAGAAAAACTGTAATGTTCAGAGAAGAAATATAGAAAGGACAGAAGGGATCGAAAGCTGACGTCAGCATATCTGGGGAGTTGTGTTTGCTCTGTCACCATGAGTGACCTCCTTGGGAGGTGTTTCTTTTTCTTTTAAATGATTTGTACCAGATCACAGACTTGCTACTGCCTGCTTGGGAGCGTCCATATTTTCATTGAGGCGAGCCCACACAGGAAGCAAAAGTAATTGGTGGTAAGTGTGGCAGTCGTGTAATCTTGTCAATTTTAGGTTAGGAGTGCAGTGGTGGAATCTAGCCTGTCAATCTGGAAGTAGCCAATAAGACCTCTGTGCGGGCATGGCTTTCTCTGAGAATTCTGGGAAATCTCGCGGTATTTCCCATGGGAGGTAAGAGACTTATGACTTAGTTGTTTGGCGCCGCACGAGTGAGAAGACACAACGCAAGCTGCCTGTGAGACATCCCAGAGGAGAAGCTATATGTGCTTGCCCTGGTGGAAACAGACCTCTGCAGCCAGAAAAAAACACACGGAGACTTCTGCCACTGCTGAGATGCTTGAGAAGCCACAGAGAGGTTCCTGCCAGTGCTGAGATACTTCTACCATCACTGGATATACAAGACTCTGCACCCACTGGCCTGTGGTTTTCTTGGCATCATTGCATGTGCTTCGTGAGTCTGAAGAGGACCTATGGATTGGGATCAGACATGTGGCCTAATATCAGACTTATGACCTTTGACTGGACTGGGTTGGGATTCTTTCTCAATGTTTCATTCCTCTTGTATATAAACCCCTCCCTTACATACATATGCACATTTATGAATTTGTTTCTCTAGTCTTCCCAGACTAACACAGTAAGAAAAATAATTTTTAAAAGAACAAAATATAAAACACACAAAGTCAAATATAAAATCACCATTTGGATAGAGATTCAAGACCTTTTGGTACTTCAGGTGTTGGAAGTGGGAGGCCTTGTGGATGGGGACCCAGAGATGGGAAAACTAATGTTGTAATGGAGACAAGTGTTGCTTGGTGGTGAGGCTATCTGCACCAAACTTTCCATGTATTCTATTGACGCACAGGCGTTTGATTAAAATGTATATTCCTGGGTGCCATCTGTACTGAGATGGCCGTTTTCCAGAAACTACCCCTCCCTATACCAGCCCCCAATTAGAGAGCACACTTTTTCTCTAAAGGAACGCTGCACAGGGGTGACATGTTTGGCCTCTAAATGAGAGGGTGAGTTCACATGCACCAGAATCTCCATGAAAGAGAAGAGCTGTAACCAACTCTCCACATTCAGAGAGATTGCACCCTTGGAAACTCTAGGGGGTAGTCCTGCTCTGTGCCACACATTTGTTATGAGTTAGAAATGACAGCGTACAACAAAACAGCATGATATTTTTATGCTTCCTATAATTAAAGTCTGTTAAGGAGAAATTAATCACCTCTTGAGTGCCAGTATTCTTTGCTGCAGGATTTTGGTTTGTTGTTAGGTAGTTTGAGTTGGGTTCTTACTCAGAGGACACTATATACAACAGATCAAAATACTGCCAGTACCGGCATCATCCTTACAATGGTTCCTTTGTGTGAGTTCACTGTTGAAGCCAGTGTCAATGCATCTTGCTGAGGGTCTTCCACAAAAACAATTTGGTTGACTCCCAAACAAAAATCTATTAAAATGTTTATAACTCAATTGCAAGATCTTGTTACTTAACACTTTTACCTAGTTTTCTCACATCCACCATCAAGACCCTCAGTTTGATGTCTGCTTCCATCCTACTGTTCTACGCATTTTCCCACTTATGTGGCTCTCAGGGAACCCTTACAGGGTAGCTTGAGGTGGAGGAGGGGGGTTGTTTGGTAACTTATAGGTGATATGGCTTTTTTAATGTGACAATTACTGCATGTGAATTGTGGTGTTGACAAAGAATAATAAAATATTGTGGGCTACCAAAAGAATGCATAAATCTGTCTTGGAAGATGGACAACCAGAAGGCCCCTTAGAAGTGAAGATTGCATGTGGTATTAGGAAAGAATAGTCCCTGGAAAGGAACATCATAAAAGAGATGTCAGGTAAAAAGAGAAGACTATCAAGGAGATAAATTGACATTGTGGCATCAAAATATGCCAAACATAACAATGAGTGTTAGAATGATGTACAGGTCTTGGAAAAATTTCACTCTGGTATGCATAGGGTCTCTGGAACTCAGCACCAACTCAATGGCACCTAACAATAGCACTCAAAGTATGGTCTCTGGGCCAGGTACTTTATAAAGTATTTTCCTGCTTGAGGAAATTGCATGGTAGTTACATCTGACATCTGTTCGGCATCATAGGGAAAAAGATTATCCAATTCCACAGGAGGCCATCGCAGACTGCCACAAGACAAAGGTCAGGCAAAACTCTGCCCGCTGTCTTCATCCTAGTCTGACACCAATTGTCCTTCCATTGTACTCTACTTTTTTCTGGGTCCAACAATCCAGTGGAATGACCACCCACAGCTCACAGACAACTGTCACAATCTTCGGGGTTTGCCAGGGAAGTCAGCAAGTCATCGTAAATTGAAATCAGAAAATATTAAAGAGACAGTACCTGGATCCACAATAGTACCTCCTCTCGGCCATGTTGTTAGGGCCCCTTGGCTTCTGTTCTCCTCAAGCAAGCTCTTTAAAGCTGATGACTTTTCAAATGGCATCCCACTCTATAAGCCGGCTTCCTTCCCGAAGGCTCTCAGCTGTTCTTGTTCTGTGGTCTGGGAAGCCTGCCATGCCATCCTATGGTCTTGGTGCCATAGACTCGGGTGTCTGCAGCATGGCCACCTCTTGACATAGGCATATCACACATACTGTACTGTTGACTCTTCTTTTATGGTGATTATGGGATTCTCTCCTTTCCTGCTTCTCAAGTGGCTACTTTATACCCAGACGAATGGTAAAACTGATAAATCTCTTAGTAATTGTTCTCTATATCTTATTTGCATGCCCTAGCCCTGTCATTCAGTGACAGCTCATGAAGACAATAAATAGAAAAGCTATACCAAGAAATTTCACTTCCTTATGTTACTCCACACAAAAATATGTACAAAAATTCAGGAGAACTGTTTTAGAAGCTTGAATAACCACTTGAGAGTGGTTTTATTTGTTAAATATAATAGTGAAATAATTGGAGCTTCAGTTTTTTGAAGTCTTTGTTTGGGATACTTTTCTTTTTTTCTAGTTGGTTGTGTTTTAGTGGTACTGAAAAATCAGTACAAAGGACAAAGGACTACTTGGTCCCATGCCATTCTCATTTTATTGATAAATATTTGAGCCAATTGTTGCAGCTTCTATGTCAATACATCTCATTGAGGCTTTTCCTCCCATTTTCATACTGACCCCTTGCCAAAACGTATGTCTTTCTCCAGGGACCAATTCCTCCTAATAACATGTACAAAGTACTTGAGACAAAGTCTCTCTATCATTATTTTAAGGAGAATTACATAGTGGGTTTTAATTGCATTTTATAAATTAATCAATGAATTGGACTAAATAACTAGTCCATCCCCACAGATATACTCAGAAACACTCAAGTCAAGCCCTGTCATATTTAAGACATTCAAAAACCACACTCTCGACCATGTAGTCAATACTGACTCATAAGGGCCCTCTGGGGGTGTCCGAGACTGTATCTGTTATAGGAGAAGAAACCTCAAGCACCTTGTAACCACTACACACCAGGGCTCTTATATAGAGAGGGGAGCTTATTACGGAAATATTTATCAAATCCTCTTTCAAGAAATTAGTCTGTCTGAAAAGCATGTTTTCTTGCTAGTTAACTCTATTTGCATGCCCACACTTTTTCTTTGATTTTTTGAATCACTTGTTACATAGATTGACTAGAGTAATAAGAGCAGTAGAGGAAAGCACAACAATAATTTAAAAATATGCAGCATACCCTTTCAAATGATTAAGGGAAGAACATATATGAATGAGATCATATTAAGAGAGAAAAGGAGTGAAAGACCATTGTATATGGGTAAAGGACCACGTGCTATTTAGTATGTTACCATTTGGGCGGGGAGGGGGCATCACTGCCCTCTGGTGGTCGTGGGAGCTACCAGGACTCCTCCCAAGAGCCGCCGTTGGATTTGAACCGCCAAGCCGGCGGGCCACAGTCTTAGACCACCGGGGTTCAGCCCATGTTACCATTTTCTAACTTGACAAAAAGCGAGGAGATTTTTTTGTTTTGTTCCACATACCCCAACCCCTTCTTTACTTAGTCAAGGCGAAAAGAGCATACTTGCTCTTTGGATGAGATAGAACTGTCTCAGAGCACAGGGGATTAAAAATTGCTAGATGGGACAATGAGTTGTCTGTATCTTCTTTTCAAATTGTGTGTGCATGTGTGAGTGTAGCATATTATAAGTGAAAGGAATCCATATAAGTGCTGTACATGTATAGCACACAAATGGCATTATGTTCAATCCTATGCTTTTGGAAAAAAATCAATGCAGACAAATATACACATTACAGTTCTGAGGCCAAAAAAAGAGAAAAATCAGAATTCTTTATCGAATATAAGAAACTTCTAATATCCTTTCATGCATAATTAAATTCTGGGCTTGTTACACAACATACCCCAGCAGGTGATTTTATTTTCTTTGACTATTGATCTACATCAAGGCTTCTTAACTTATGGATGTGACTCCTTATGGGGGGGGGGGCTTGTGACTGAATGTGGGGGTCATGAAAAATGTGGCAAGTGTAAAAGTTGTGAATGGCAACACAAAATTAGTTCAACATCAAATGTTTCATGAATCTGGCGTGCCTCTGGAAGACTTTGCTAATGTTGCAAATGTCTTAGGCAAAAATGTCTTGGGCAAATGTCTTAGGGATCAAAAATGTTTAAGAAGCCCTGATCTAGTATCATTAAAAGGAGCTCAGTATTAGAGAAAAAATCACTTCATTTTATCTACAGACCAAATCTTTTCTCATCATAATGATTTTCTTCTACTCATCCTCTTTCTATCTCTCAGCTCCTTTAGCAAGTGAATAATATGACTTCCTTATGGTATTTGAAAACCTTGATATATACTGAAATAACTAACTCATATACAACATAAAACTCCCATAGACTTGGATAATTTAACAGAGGAAAATAGGTGATACTCACAAGGGTTTCTTCACCCTGGCCTCTACTTGGTGATAATTTGCATTTCCCCCAAAATATATTGAGGTAGAATATGCATTTTAACAAAATACCCAAGTGATTCTTATGTATAAGTTACCTATACCTGGGGATCCATATTGCAGATTCCGAATCAGAATAGCTTTGGTGGAAATGCAAGTGCTCCGTAGGCTGACCAGTTCAAAGCCCTGACAAGCACTCATCAAATACAATTCAGGAGGCATATTTAACTTCTGCATTTCCATATTTCTTAAGTGGGGAAGTGGTAATTGCACCTTTCACTCTCCCAGGAAAAACTTTCAAAGAGACCTTTTGGGCCAGTTTCTTCCAACAAGAAGCCCTCGTAGCGTAATGGGTCATACTTTGGACTGCTAACCACAAGATGATAGCTTACAACCAGTCGCTTGGTTTTCTACATCTGCAGAGAGATCCCAGATGAGACTTAGGGCAGAGTGAGGGCCTGTGGGAACTTCAGTCAAGACGCAAAGTGACTGACAAGCAGGAGGTCCTAAATGTCAGAGAGAACTCTGCCTGGAAGAATGGCTAAGAAGAGGTTCTCCTTACCCCAGAACTGCGTCCTAAGCATTCCTAATCCTGAACTACAGCCTGTTAACTTTCTGAATCAGCCTCATAATTGTGATCATGGTCTCGGAGTTCTTTGTGTTTATTGTATAGGATTACAGAGCCCAGCCAAGAAGTAGAGGGTTGGGATCAGAACTGGTAAAGAAGGTTGGCGGTGGAGGCAGGTGTGAATTGGTGTTGGGCTAATGAATTTGATTCTCCTCCCTTATGAAGTCAAGGAATACCAGTCAGACATGGGCCCCCCAATATCGTTATACTCAGGCCAAAGCAAAAGAACAAATCACAATGTCACCAGCAAAAGGATTTTCTGTTCCTTTTCTCCCAAAATAACACATTCTACCCATAAATATTTTCAACTGCCTCTAGATATTAAACTTTCCGTAGACTCAATAGTCTAAGCATTCTTCCCAAGAAAACTACTGACAGCACTTGGAAGTAGAAAAGGGCAAAGAGCGCCTGGGATTAATTTCTAAGTTATACCACTTTAAGGGCCTAGGAGCAATCTCTACATTGCATACATCCTCAATTTTAAGAAGAATAAATGTGACAGCAGTAAACCACCTTTCCCTAACTTGTCCAACTGCCTCAATGAGTGCATTTTTCATCTTTGTGGTGCTTGGGAATGTAATTTTGTACCTTGTCTGCACCTGAGGTCAAATGTCACCCTCCTTCCTTCCCCATTACTCCTCTCTATGCCTCTGGCTGTCTGCTGCCCATGATGAATAACATAGCACCTTACCAGGTTAAGAAAAACTGTTCAGTGATCACACTGTCAAGTGGTTCCCAAATCATGTGACCACACCTGGAATACCTTAGACACACTTTTGATTGTGCCTGCCAGTATGTTAGAGACTCTCTGGGTGGGATACATCTAGTGCAAAGCATTCCCTTCAGCATGACCAAAGACTCACAAAGCATCCAGTGAAGAGTGCTGCCATTGACTTCAACTTGAACAGCTTGACCTGATTTATTTTATTTTTGAAATCTGGCTGGAACTCTTTGTCCTGAAGCACACTTGTTTACATGACGAGGGGTAGAGAGACGAGTAGGAGCCAAAGTGCCTTTCAGTACTGATGACAATCATACATAGGAGCACCCAAAAATGTAGTGATATGTGTAGTTGGTAGGCGATTGTAAATGTATTTGTGGCCGGATGTATTCTTATGGCTTCATTTTCTCTACATTATTTCCATTTTTATTTAAAGCATTTTGGGGGTAATTACATGCAAAGAAAAAACTCTACTTTTTATAGAGATTCACATTAAGTGCTCAAATCTATGCTTGAATTATTTAGTGAGACTGCTTATAAACCAAATTAAATCACATTCAAGAGAATAATAATAAATCATTAACCTAGACAGCAAAATTGTATAGGGAAGTCTGAGGGAAGTTGTATAGGGGAGTTTGAGGGGAAATTGTATAGGGAAGTGTGATGGGGAACTGTGTTTCGTTCCATGCTTACTGAATTTTCTATTCTGATACATTTCCAACTACCTGTTTGGCATGGTACATGAGATAGTAGCTTTGGGCTGTGCTTAGATTTCAGGGCATCTCCCTGTGGTCTTTGAGAACAGTAGTTGTGGGAATACATGAATTTTTGAAAAGGAATGGCTCCTTTAGGCTGCAGTCCCCATTAGTTCACAGAGAGAATACAAAGTAGATTGTCCTCAGATCTAAACTCGATTTCTCTTGGCTTGGTATCCATACTAGAATGTGAATTAAATATCAAATAGTAGGACGGGTACATTATTTAACACAAACTAAACCTTTCCTGGAAGCCTTGAGACTGAGCCTTTGCTCTGTGTCTGATAAAGAGTCAAAGAAGTCAACTTTTCTCTCTCGGGTCTGCCCAGAAAGTCTACAGAGACAGAAAATGGCTCCCTTGATATCAGACTGTTCCGACCAATCCGTCTTTCCCATACTTTTCCAGCCTTCCCCACGCAGTGCGCTGAGAATAACTGGTCATTTTGCTTCAGTCTTCAGAGAAACCCCAGGAGTTGTATGATCAAGAGATTCTGAATGGCGTCCTTTTGATTCACTAGCCAGTCCCGTCTAAAGTCCAAAGCAACTAGCCAGTCAACAGACTGTCTCAAAGGTGGAAACTGCACAGCTTCTTTCAGCGGCTGCTGTGAGCTTTTTTATTATTGCTATTATTCTGAAGACCTGTGACTGGCTCTTCCAAAGCATAAATGGGAAAATAATGAGGGGGAAAAAACAGTCCAATGTGGAGTGGTTTGTGAAAATAAGAAATGGCTCCCACTCCCTTGCCTCAGAGGGCTTGCCTATAGGGGGGCAGTCAGACATATTCTTTTTCAAGGGTAAAGATAAGGGGAAGAGCTGCTGAGAAAAGAACGATGTGCTGAAAAAAAAATGTAACGTGAAAAGAATGGTTCAAAGAAGGCTTGCTCAGCTGCTGGAGAAAAACATGAACCTTGGAAAACAGGAGATAAGTCCACCGCCTCCTGACTCCATTTCCAGTTTTCTTTTATCAGCAAGAAATCATTTCTTCTCCCCAAACAATTCTACAGTAAAATCAAGTTTTCATTCTCGTTGGCCATGGGGACAGCGACATCTTTGATCTTCTACTTACTGAAGCAGCTGCCTACTGTTCTACTTCAAAGTACACTTTTATGACTTCGGGGCATTTTAATAAAGAGTTCTCTAAACCCAGTTATGTATCAGCTGGAATCGTAAGGAACTGTGTAGCTCATCAGGTGATAGAATGTTAGAATCATAAGAAAGCTGCAATAAGAAAAAAAAAAGCAGAACTAATAGATAATAGCTTTTTACCCATTTACCCGAGCTTTGGAAAGGAGAGTCTCCTACGCTTTGTCCCATCTTTTTGCCACCCTCCTGCTATTTAGAAATCAAAGTTACACCCTCAGAAAAGAAAAAAAGAAAGAAAAATGATGAACCATTAGTTTGAAAGACTTTCATGTGGAACAATGTGTGAAAATCTGGCTTAGAATAGAAATGTTTTATGTTTATTTAACATATGCCAAATGCCCACAGTACAGTAGAAACTGTTTAGGGAAAACAAGGGTGTCTTCTGCTATAAAACAGAGCTTATAAATAAGTCATTAAGTCTGTACCTTTGGAACCACAAAAGGAATATCTTACCTGGGCGATAGAAAAGAGGACATTAAGAAAGAAAGAGGAAAAATGACTTTTTGTATTCTTGCTAACAAGCCATGTTCAGGGAAACAAAGTTCCAAAGAAGTCTTTAAGGTGAGCAAGAAAAAACTTCAGACTAGTGAAGTTCATAGAAACCAGTTAAATCGGAAGCATGTTCTTCAACTTTTAAAATATCAGCAATAGATTCCAAACCAAAGCAACCTCCCTGCCATGGAGTAAATGCAGACTCACAGAGACCCTTCAGGACAAATCAGACATACCCTGTGGGTCCCCAAGAGTGACTGACTCTACAGGAGTAGAAAGGCTCACTTCACTCACTGAGACAGCTAGTGGTTTCAACAGTTTCAATAAACATAGAAGGACCATTTTGAGACTTTTAGAAGACTGGGCTTCATATTTAACCAAAGACTGAAATGTCAAATTTCCTGAACACATTAGACACGACAACTGATTTTTGTCAGTGCAATGTGTGGAAACCAAACAGCCATACAGTGAACACAATGAAAACAACTTCAGCGATGCACAGTCACAGTCATTTAACTAGAACTCCTCTAATTTAAGAGAAGCTTGTAGAAGATGGTCACCGCACCCCACATCTCACCCCTGCTCTGATAAAAAAAAATTTTCTAAAATATCTTAGAGAAATAAGTTCTCGTGGCATAGTGGTTTCACATTGAGCTGTGATCCATAAAATCTCTTAGAGTCAAATAAATAAATAAAAGTTTCTTACATAGGCTTTAAAAAATTCTTTCACGGCTGAGCCCTGGTGGCGTAGTGGTTGTTCGCGGGACTGCAGCCCACTGAGACGGAGCTTCAACTCCAGCAGTGGGGCTGGGCCTCCTACTCCCACCACCGGAGAGCAGTGATGCCCACAAAAAAAAAAAAAATTCTTTCACTTGGTTTCCCCAATCATTGACAATTTTTCACGTGTTTTTCCCTACATGCTATCCTAAGTATATTTCCTCGCCCCCCCCCCTTTTTTTGTTGAACTTCTTGAAATCCAGCTTATATCAGAACAAGGGCTTCCTCCATATACCCCAGAACTATTCTCATCTCTCAGATATTTAATGTGGATAAATCCTAGTTGCCTGTGCAACAGCCTGTATTTGATATTCTCTAGTTACCCAAAATACATGTTTTTAGAGTAGGGGATTGTGGTTTTTATGGGGTTTTTTGGTCTTTATTCCAATATCCAATTAAGAATAATTCATTGCACTTAACTGTCCCCTTTCATTGGTGCCTAACAATTCAGTTGATAATATTCCTTTTCTTTTCTTTTCTTTTCTTTTCTTTTCTCTTTCCTTCATGCTACTGAGGACGTTGAAGAATGTGCCACATTGTAGGTTTTTAAAAGTTCCCTTTCTCAGGTTTAAATTAAGATGGATTTTTTCTTTTTAAAATAATTTTATTGGGGGCTCATACAACTCTTTTCATAATTCATACATAATCCATTGTGTCAAGCATATGTGTACATTTGTTGCCATCATCATTCTCAAACATTTTCTTTCTACTTGAGTCCTTAGTATCAGGGTCCTTGTTTTTCCCCTCCCACCCACAGCCCCATCCCTCATGAGTCTTTCATAATGTATAAATTACTATCATTAGAGCAAGTCTTACACTGTCTGATCGCTCCCTTTCCCCAGTTTTTTGTTGTCTGTCCCCCATAGAGTGGGTTATATGTAGACCCTTGTGACCCTTGGTTTTCCTTTTCTATCCCACTTTCCCCTTACCTTTCTGATATCACTCATTATTGATCCTGAGTGGTTTATCTGTCCTGAATTCCCTGTTCCCAGTTGTTATCAGTACCAGTGTAAATCCTCTGGTCTAACTGATTTGTAGGGTAGAAATGGGATCATGATAGTGATGGGGAGAAAACATAAAAGAACTAGAGGAAAGTTGTATTGTTGCTATACTGTACCCTGACTGGCTTGTCTCCTCCCTGCAGCCCTTCTGTAAGGGGATGTTTGATTGCCTACACTTGGACTTTGGGTCTTTAATCCACACAATGATATTATTTTCTTTTATTCTTTGATGTCTGATCCCTGATTCCTTTGACACCTCGTGACCACACAGGTTGGTGTGCTTCTTTCATGTGGACTTTGCTTCTCAGCCAGATGGCCACTTGTTTATTTCCAAGTCTTTAAGACCCCAGATACTATATCTTTTGATAGTAAGGCATTATCAGCTTTCTTCACCACATTTGCATATACACCCATTTTGTCTTCAGCGATCCTGTCAGACCATCATAGAATGCCAGTTTAATTGAGCAAAGTGTTCTTGTATTAAAGGAGTATTTGAGTAGAGGCCCAATATCCACCTGCTATCTTAATACTAAAGCTATAAATATATGTACATAGATCTATTTCCCTATTGTAATATAAGAACATGCCTGTATTTAGCACCTCTATTAATGCCTTTTGCTTCCTAGTTCTTTCCTCTATTTCCTTTCCCGTTCCTATTGTCCCACTATCATACTCAGCCTTCATATGGGTTTCAGTAATTTCTCTTCGTTACATTGCCCTGGATCAAGCCCTAACAGATCTCCATCACCCTCCTCTCCACTGATTTTGGATCACTTGTTTTTCCCTTATCCTTGGGTCAGTTGACACCACCTCTTTTCCCCCATCTTCTCCTTTTTCATGTCCCTGAGAACACTCAGTCCATTGTATTCTCCTTCAGGTTGTTGATACCGCCTATCTTATCTAGATAGACCTGCAGAGATAATAAGATATACAAAAAACAATACAGGCAAAGTAAAGCAATAAAAGAAAACAAAACAGCAGCAATGACAAAAGTAGTGTTAACCTTCCTATCATAATCATAAGCATGCAATGTCTTGTTATTAGTGAGGCTAAATCAGACTATTTAATTAAGCCAGTATCTATGAATTTTATCTCTTACAAAGTTATATTTTGCCTCTTATAATCAATAGGTAATCTGGGGATAAAACCTTAATAATGTAAACTTTTTTCTTTCTTTCTTGAAGGCAGAATAATGATTCATCAAGAATGTACATATCCAAACTTCCAGAATCTTTGAATGTGTTAGGTTATATGAGAAATGAAATGAAAGAAGATTTTGAATCAGTTCATTGCAGCTCTATGTCCTACTGAGAATTTTCATTTAAGATATACTGAATCTGAACCTATATTTTAAAAAGACTCCTCGGTTATTCTTATAGATCTTGTTAAAATGTACATTCTGATTCAATATATGTGAGGTGGATATAGAAATTCTCTGCAGAGGGGTAATGTAAAATGTCAGATTGAATCCCTGAAATTCAGGGATTTTAAAAGCTAATGTTGCTATTAGCTCATCTTAAAATCAGGAGATTTTTCTGGATTATGTGAGTGTGCCCACCGTAAGCAAAAGACTCTTTAAAATGGAAGAAGGAATGCTCATCACAGCAAAGTTCACAATTGCAAGGAGTTGGAAGCAGTCCAAATTTCCATCAACTGACCAATGAATTAAAAAGCTGTGGTATATATATATATATATATATATATATATATATATATATATATACACAATGGAGTACTAGGCATTACTGAAAAGTAGTGATGAATGCATGAAGCACATCACCACATGGGAGGAACTGGAGGAAATTATGCTAAGTGAAGTTAGCCAAGAGCAAAAGGGCATGTACTCATGACTCCGCTAAGGTAAGCTTAAAAAAGAAAAATTGCAAAAGGGGCATCATGATAAAACTACTGTACATAGAAATTCCTGGGAGGAGGCCCAGGCAGTATGCAGGGACCAGACCAAATTCAGGGTTACATAGGATAGCCAACTGGGGTGGGGGGCAGTGGGGGGCAGATGATGATGTGTAGAAAGGGAGTACTAACCCACTCAAGGGGAATGTATTGTTTATATCTCCACAGGGAAAGAGGGACCAAACTTAAACCTGGTGTTCCAGGATGTGAATGCAATGTGATGGCACAAAGCAGGGAACCAGTGGAGGGGTCTGAGCACCCTACCCAAGTCTCCCAACTAAGTGGGCAGCCACCTCTTTCCCCAGGAGAATTTGCTTTGGAGGACAGCACTGGAACTGCAGCTTGGGGAGTGGGACATGCCTGACCAGAGCACATGAGAACAAATGAAGGGGGAGGAAGAGAGAAGGGAGTGCATCGTGGGCCACTGAGCCTTGAGGATGATGTTCCTACTCAGAACAGTCAATGCACAGAGAGGATCATATGGCCGGCCCCCCAATGAATTATGACTTCCCTCGCTAACCCAAAGCTCTGTGGGGACAACAGCAGAGAAACTGGGTCGGGTCATACCTTGTCCGATCCAACCACATCATGGCAAAAAATGTAAGGGTGTGTGTGGCAGTCATGTGCTTATGTTAATTTTATGATTGAAATGTAGGGGTGGAGTCTAGCCTGTTAATCTGGAGATAGCCATTGAGTAGCCGATGAGGCCTCTATGTGGGCATGGCTTTCACCTGAGACTTCTGGGAAATCTCGCGATATTTCCCTTGTGAAGGCTTCCGCCAGCAATGAGTTGCTTCTGCCACCACGGGATGCTGTTGATGGACCCTGAGCCCTGGAAGCGAGGAGCCATTGGGAGACCCCTGTCAGTGCCGGGACTCTGCACCCACTGACCTGTGACTTTGTGAGTCAGAAGGAAACTTTATGGACTGATTTCATCCATATGGGTTAATATCGGACTTGCGACTTTGAGCTGGACTGGGCTGGGATGTTTTCTCAATGTCCTGTTCCTCTTGAATGTAAACCCATTCC